>VZQC01002915.1:632181-711528 GCA_009823505.1 Rhizomys pruinosus
GGGAATGAGCGGGAACACGGGTCTAGATTTGTTAAAAATAAATAAATAAATACAATTAAAAAAAAAAAAAAGAATTGAAGACAGGCCAAACCACAAAAAAAAAAAATAATAATATGAATACGCACATCTATAATTGATGGATATCTGAGTTATCCCTCAACACACACACACACACACACACACACACACACACACTCATACTTCCTGGTATTCATGCTTTTGTATAATCCCATCTCCTGTTTGGTTCTTTCAACAGAATCTGTGACTGGCAATGGTAATGCGATATAGGTGATCCCACATGTGTGGTTCTGTGGTAGAACTGCAAAGGACTATAGCATGCATTTTGGTGGAGTCTTTTGTGATCTTGCTGACTTTGATGCAGCACATGGTCATGTTGGGGTCCAACTGAGAGTAATCTCCAGAAAGCTAGGTCAGCCAGCAAAAAATAAATCCTCAGTCTTGTCAATGCAAGGAACTGAACTGCATCAAGTTCTTGGCAGTAGACCCTTCCTCAGCTGGGCTTCTGGATGCAGCCTGCCCTGCATTTTGATCCAGGCTTATAGGGGCCCAACTAAACCATCCTAGGACAGAGGCTATGAGATAATATGTGTACCTTAGCTTGCTGAATTTGTACAGATTTGTTATGTAGATATCTATGTCTGTCCATCAATCATCTACTTATCAACTTGCTTCTATATCATAAAAGGTACAGAAGGCTATCCATGCACTACATCCATGTTTGGACAAGTT
This sequence comes from Rhizomys pruinosus, assembly GCA_009823505.1. Classification (NCBI taxonomy): domain Eukaryota; kingdom Metazoa; phylum Chordata; class Mammalia; order Rodentia; family Spalacidae; genus Rhizomys; species Rhizomys pruinosus. The sequence goes on from VZQC01002915.1 coordinate 632,932, forward strand.
CGGCATCCCATCCCTTTGACCATATAATTGGAACAGACACCAACACATGTCACAGCTCAGCCAATCCTACTCCTTTCTGGGACTTTGTAGATGGAGGCAGAGAGAAACAGCCTCCTCTTTCCTCCAGGCTTGCTCTGGTACACAATGTAAGACTTATGGTTGAGGGAGCTGGAGGGATGGTTCAGCGGTTAAGATCGCCAACTGCTCTTCCAGAGGACCCAGGTTCAATTCCCAGCACCTACATGGCGGATAAGAACCATCTTTAAGCCGGGCATGGTGGCACATGCCTTTAATCCTAGCACTCAGGAGGCAGAGGCAGGAGGATCTCTGTGAGTTCAAGGCCAGCCTGGTCTACAGAGTGAGTTACAAGACATCTGGGGCTATAGGGAGACTCTGTCTCAAAAAAAAAAAAAAGACTTATGGTTGGAAAAAAAAAATCCATGTTTCCTCACTGCATAGAGAAAATACCACTGGCTCACAAGAAAAGAGCCAAGATTCACTGAGAAGGAAGCTGGTTAACAGTTTTTGAATCATGGGCCCTGAGCATGCCTGATTTCTGCCTATCCCTAGATTTCACAGCTAGGTGACCCATTAAATTCCTTTTTTTACTTTTCTTGGCTTTCTTGCAGGATCTGAATTCCTGGAGGTCAGGACACCTGTCACCTTCCTTGTTACACTACCTTCATAACTCAGCTCAGAAGGCTTTTCCAGAATTAAGTATAGTATGTACTAGCTGGATGGAAAAACCTTACTGTGTGGACATGAAGGACCTGAAAGAACATTCACCTACATGATCTTTAAAAAAAAACATTTATTTATTATTTATTTATTTATTTATTTATTTATTTATTTATTTATTTTCTCTCAGAGAACAGAAGAGGGCATTGGATCCCCTGGGACTAGAGTTATACATGGTTGTTAGCTACCATGTGGGTGCTAGAATTTGAACCTGAGTGTTTTAGAAGAGCAGCCAGTGCTGAGACAGAGCCATCTTCCAGTCCTATCACCTACAGGATCTTGTCTGTCTGTCTGTCTGTCTGTCTGTCTGTCTCTCGGTCACAGAGTCTCATGTTGCCTAAGCTGGCCTTGAACTCTATGCAGCTGAGGATGACCCAGAATTTCTGATCTTCTTGTCTCTACTTCCCAAGTCCTGGTATTATATGCCTTCATGACTGGGCATGATCTTATATAATCTTTACAATCAACCCTGAATAATTGTTAACCTATCAGTTAGATGATTTTGATTCTAAATAACAGAAAACCCAAAGAAAATAAGGCTTTTTTAAATCTTTTGAGACAGGGTCTCCCTGTAGCCCCAGCTGGCCTGAAACTGTCTGTGTAGACCAAGCTGGCCATCACACCTGGCTGAAAATATGGCTTTTGCTCCATCCACCTGCAAAATCAAAACTTTAGGAATGGAGAGTGACACTTTGGGTTTAACTACCCTGCCACTAATCCTGAGGCATGCTGAGTTGAAGACAGTTGCTCTAATTTACTTAGACCATTCTCATTAATGGGCATTTGAGTGGCTTTCAGTTTCTTCTATTGTAATATGTCCCTTTCTATGTGGTTTTACATACTGGAAGAACATTTCTCTCCTAAGATTTTTTTTTCACATTGATGATTTTCTCTCCCTCCCTGCTTCCTTCTCCCTCCCAGTAGATGGAACCTAGAACTTCACACATATTAGTAGGCCAGTTCTCTCCCAGTGAGCCACACTTCCAGATCTTATACTGACTTCCAGATAAACACTGCCATCTACCTCTAGGTCCCAATCTCAGTGGTATTGCATTGAATATACAGTTTAATTTGGGAGGGATTGACATCTTAAGTTTTCCCATCGAGTACTGAAATAAACCACATAATTAAAAAAAATTTCATTTATAATTATGTGTATATGTGTGTCTATATGTAGGTATATGCCTGTGAGTGCAGATGCCTGAGGAGGCCAGGAGAGGGCAACATATCCCCAGGATCTGTAGTTACAGGCAGCTGTGAGCCACCTGACATAGATGCTCAGAACCAAACCAGGTTCTCTGGAAGAGCAGTGCGCTGAGCCACCTACCTCTCCAGTCCCAAATCCTGCAAAATTTTAAGTACGTCACATAATCATAAATAATTTAGTCACACTTAGTTGTGATCCAAACTATAACAGTTGTAGGAGATCACATCATGGGTTCCTCCTTCCCCTGGATTTTGTGAAACTGAGACAATCGTGATGATGGGACATGACGTTTTCCTCCTGGGATTAGCTTGTCTTTTCTGCTGGCCTCACAGTCCTTATTGAGTTAAGTTCATGGCTCATTTTGAGAGCAAAGAAGCTTTTCCCAAGGATCTCCAAGAGCACCATTGTTCCCTGTGTTTCATTGACTACAAAACATTTAAACCAACACTCCCAAATTCCTTGGCATTTCTTTGATTGAGCAGTGAAATTGATGGCCTCTTTGAATCTGAATGAGCCAAGCACCTGATCCATAGAATGAGAGAAAAATAGCACCAGGCTGCATTCTAGGCCCACAGCTTAAGAAACCATGAACTATTACTCTTGTCTCTTCTTGGACCCCAGCTTCAGTAGGTCAAGGCTCCAGCCCCACATTCCTCCGCTGAGTAAGCCCATGAGGGCTAGCCCTGGGACCTAGGTCCTTTAGCCCCAGTCCAGCTGCCCCAGATGAACCACATGGATCAGACCCAAGCTCTCTCCACCAATCCCTGCCAACAACAGAAGTACTGAGCAAACACGACTGTCTTCATTTTCAGTTTTCAGGTAGGAAGACTGCTGTAGACAACTGTACTAAAGGCATGTATCATTTCATTATCTAAACCAGTCACTGGTGTGGGGACTGTGAACTCTGTTAATGATTTAAATCTTCTAGAACCGGCCGGTTGTAGTGGCGCACGCCTTTAATCCTAGCACTTGGGAGGCAGAGGCAGGTGGATCTTTATGAGTTCAAGGCCTGCCTGGGCTACATAGTGAGCTCCAGGCCAGCTGGGACTAAAGGGAGATCCTGCCTCAAAAAGACAAAAAAAAAATCTTCTAGAACCCTCTCCCTAAGGCTGAGGTAATAGCTGCAGCTACAGGAACAAAAAGCAGACTCTGTCAGCAAGGAGGAGAGAGACCGGTTGCTGTGGGTCTTCAGCAGCATCTGTGAAAAATGTCAGGTCCAAGGGGTGAGGCAAGTGGCCCAAGGTTACTCATCCAGAATGAGGTAGGACCAGACTGTGAAGCTAGGCTCCCCTCAGCCAGTAGGAGCTTCTGCCACAACCACTCTTCCTTCTACTTTGAGAATTTGTTCTAGCATTTCTCTTCCCCAAGCTTTCCTGGAAGCCATTTCATGTGCATAGCATGTGTCATCATCAATCCTCAGCAGGTGCTCATGTGGCTCCCCAATAAAACCAGAGTTCAAGTCTCTCTCCCTCGGGCTCAGTGTAATCCCTGGCACAGAGGTGGGTTTAGGTGCAGTGGAGTCTTATCTTTTGTTTGGATTAAACTCAAGACTCAAAGTGAACTTCCAGAACAGTTGCTTTTGTATATCCACAGGTTCCACATTAGAAGATTCTGTGGGTGCAAAACTGTGTCTGTCCTGGGGGCTGGAGAGATGGCCTAGGGGTTAAGTGCGCCGACCGCTCTTGCAGAGGACCTGGGTTTGATCCCCAGCACCCACATGGTGGCTGAGAACCGTCTGTAACTCCAGTTCCAGAACTCCAGTTCCAGGGGAATTGGACGCCATCTTCTGACCTCTGTGGCGTTGCACAACACAGGTGCACAGACCTACATGCAAACAGTACATTCATACACATAAATAAAAGTAAATAAATTAATTAAAAAAACTGTGTCTGTCCTGAACACATACAGGATTTTTGTTTCTTCTCATTTTTCTCTAAACAGTATAACAACTGTTCCTATAGCATTTATATAGTATTTGCTATTATAAGTCATAAGAGATCATTTAAACATACAAGAGGACACAATTAAGTTCTATGTAAATATGACATCATTTTATAGGCAATATCAAATTTCCCACAGATTTGAGTATCTGTGGAAGGTTCCAATCCCTCATGGATACCAAGGGACAACCATATAGTCAAAATTAATAGTGCTGGGCTTTTAAATTGCCTTGCGCAGGGTGTGGTGGCGCCTGCCTTTAATCCCAGCACTCTGGAGGCAGAGGCAGGCAGATCTCTGTGAGTTCAAGGCCAGCCTGGTCTACAGAGTGAGTTCCAGGCCAGCTGGGCTATAGGCAGACCCTGTCTCCAAAGGACCAAAAAAAAAAAAAAAAAAAAAATTGCCTTGCAAGGTGGGACACCTGATTCATACAGAAAGTCTCAAAATACATATGTAAATAGATAGTAGATGTACTATGCAATATGTATAAAGGAGTATATATTCAAATATATACTTTATAGTGTTTTGTGTCTGTATGTGTTGTACCATGTGTAGAGGGAGGCATGCCTGTGCCGCAATGTGCATGTGTAGGACTGAGGACAGTTTTCAGGAATTGGATACTTGCACTGTAGATTCTGGGGATCAAACTCAGGTCACCAGGCTTGCAGCTTTCAGCCACTGAGCTATCGCACCAGTCCTCTATTAGCTTCTGGAGGCAGAGTCTCATGTAGTCCAAGTTGGGCTCAAAATCAGCATGTAGTTGAGGGTAACCTTCAATTTCTGATCCGTTTGCCTCTATCTCCTACGTGCAGCAGACCTGGTCAGTTTATGTGGTGCTGTGCATCAAATGCAAAGCTTCATGCATATTAGGCAAGCACTCTGTCAACAGAACTATATATCCCCAGCCCCTGTACAGAATTTTCAAATTTTAAACCATTTAAAAATATTTTATTTTATGTGTATGAATATTTTGCTGCATATATGTAAGTGTACCACATCTCAGATCACCTGGAACTGGAGTTACTGACAGTTGTTAGCTTCCCTGTGGGTGCTGGGAGTCAAACTGGGTTCTCTGGAAGAACAGCAAGTGTTCTTAACCACTGAGCTATCTCTCCACCCCCTTAAAAGATTTAAAAATAATTTTAAAAGCAATACACTCATACACATAAAAATAAATAAAATTAGCCAGGCATGGTGGCGCATGCCTTTAATCCTAGCACTTGGGAGGCAGAGGCAGGTGGATCCTTGTGAGTTCAAGGCCAGCCTGGTCTACAGAGTGAGTTCCAGGATAGCTGGGGCTACAGGGAGACCCTGTCTCGAAAAGACCAAAAAAAAAAAAAATTAAAAAATAAATAAATAAATAAAATTTAAAATCTTATTTATTTATTTATTTATTTATTTATTTATTTATTTATTTATTTTAAGGCAGGGTCTCCCTGCAGCCCTAGCTGGCCTGGAACTCACTGTGTAGACCAGGCTGATCTCTCACAGAGATCCGGCCATCTCTGCCTCCCGAGTGCTGGGATTAAAGGCATGCACCACCACACTCAGCCTTTTAAAAGGTTTTTAAAAACTGTATATATGTGTTTTGCCTACATGTAAGTGCACCACCTGCATACAGTTCCCAGAGAGGCCAGACAAGGGTGTCAGATCCCCTGGAACTGGAGTTACAGACCATTGTAAGCCACCCTGTGAGTGCTGGGAACCAAACCTAGGTCCTTTGCAAGAGCAGCACATGCTCTTAACCATTAATTTATCTCCCAGCCCCTTAATTTTAAAACATTTTGAGAGTAAATCATTACATGAACTTTAGTTAAACGCATATACAATAAACGTCACCGTGAACGGTTCTGTGGCTACCTGCTCTCTTTCTCTCTTTTTCCGCCTCTTTCCTTGCATTCCTGCCCTCTCGCTACCCTTCTCTAAGGGGTGCTGTGGGAGCATGCCAGCCCCAGAGGGAAGGTTACAGTACCCTGCAGGCACCAGCACAGACTGCCATTAACCTGTCACTTCTGCCTCCAGCTGGGAAAACAGAGGGCTCAGGAAGGCAGGAAGTACAGATGGGACAGCAGAAGTCAGTCAGTGGGCTGCAGGCAGACCTGCGCCAAGGAGAGAAGCCATGGGATCTGGGTACCTGCTGTCTTCTGACTTCTGGGCAAGGAGGTGGGGAGAGGGAACACAGGGGTAGGGTTTGTTCTGGGGCCACGGTCATTTTCCTTTGCCTGTGGGACAGGGATGGGGACCTCAGTTGATACGTGACAAAAATCTGAACTTAGCAGTACATAGTTGAGTGTGTTCTCAACCCCAGGGCTTCAAATCCTGTGAATTTCACATTTTAAAAAGGGCTTATTTTGGAGTTGCAGAGATGACTTACAGGTTAAGAGTATTGACTGCTCTTGCAAAGGACCCAGATTCCCAGCACCCACATAGTGGCTAACAACCATCCATAACTCCAGTTCCAGGGCATCCAACGCCTTCTTCTGACCTCAGTGGGCATTGCATGACACACATGCACTTACACACATGCAGGCAGTACATTCAAACTCATGAAATAAAAATAATAAATAAAATGTTTTTTATAAATAATTTTTTAACAAATGGAACTTTATTTTTATTTATTTTTTATGTGTATGAATGTACTGTCTGCATGTAGGTCTGTGCACCCATGTCATGCAATGCCACAGAGGTCAGAAGAGGGCATCAGATTCCCCTGGGACTGGAGTCAAAGATGGTTCTCAGCCGTCATGTGGGTGCTGGGGATCGAACCCGGGTCCTCTGCAAGAGCAGTCGGCGCTCTTAACCGCTAGGCCATCTCTCCAGCCTGTAAATATTTTTTAATGGCTTGTCTTATCCCAAGAACATAGCAGTACAAGTTTGCAGCTAGCTGTCCTACTGAGTCCCCTGAAAATGTTACATGGTCCCCTATCTCTCCAGGGCCCCCTTTGGAGAACCTGAGTTTCTCCTTATAAAAGCTTGCCTGAACCCTGTAAGTTCACAATAGCTTGGCTAGAGATTTTCTGTGTTACACTGGGTGAGAAATGCCTGCTCTGTGGGACTGGAAGTTGGATGCACCCAGCAGTACATGCTTTTTCCCAAATCTGATGAAAGATAAGGACCTCCTTCCTACAGAAAAGGCCCCAGGTGTAGGTTTGCTCATGATTTCGGGGTCCACATGCCCTTCCTGCTGGGGCCTGAGGACCCCAGGTTATGAATCCCTGTTGGCTCCAAGGTCCTTCCTCTGTTTACTGAGTCCTGCTCAGACTTACCAGCCTAGTGCCACCCTTTCTCCTCCAGTGGTCATCCTAGCTACTCATTCTATGGAGCTTCAGGAAGGGGTCTGGGTTGGTGCTGGATTAGTAAAAGGCACCTTGGGAGGTTAAGTCCACCAGGCAGCGTCTGTGTGCAGCTCCACCTTTGTTCCAGCTCTGAGACCCAGCAGGACTGTGCAGGCAGCTCCTACACTAGTGTCTACCAGGTACAAGGGGGTGACATAAGAATGCTTGCCTAGCTCAGGTACAGGAGCACTGTTTGTCCCTCCAGATGGAGTTACAGGTGTGGTGGCGCACACCTTTAATCCTAGCACTCGGGAGGCAGAGGCAGGCGGATCTTTGTGAGTTCAAGGCCAGCCTGGTCTACAAAGTGAGTTCCAGGACAGCCTGAGGCTCCAGGGAGACCTTGTCTCAAAAAGACAAAAAAAAAAGAAATGTCAGTTACACCTGAATAAAGACACCTGCTCACCCAAGAGACAAGTTCCTTTAGCTTAGGAGTTGTTTCCAGGATAGCCTGGGGATGCCTTTGGCAGCCTAATTTGTGACTCCCATAAGTGACTTTGGCAGTTATCTGGTCTAGGGAGGATGAGACCTGGCAGGGCCGGCCACAGTAGACCTCCAGGAGGTGTCTTGGGGCAAGGCAGTGCAATCTGGGAGTCACAGGAATCTCTATCATCCAGGCTCCTTCCCAGGTTGTTGATAGAGCCAAACTGGCCCTGTCCCCTTAAGAGCTACCAGCTATGATGGGTGAACTTCCCCGGCCCTTTGTCCTAATGGGCTAGTGTGATATTGATGAGACAGGCATTAAGAGAGTCTAAGGCGAGAGAGAGAGAGAGAGAGAGAGAGAGAGAGAGAGAGAGAGAGTGTTTAAGGCTCATATCCCAGTGTTACTAAAAGCCAAACTTCTTCCCTGACATCACAGGCATGACCAACGCTGGGTCACCCTTCTCTGGATGCTAGGTGAATCCAGCAGTGTTGTATAAGTCCCTGTCCATGGAGTAGTCACAGCCCCAACACTCTGACCTAACAGTGAGATGCCCCAGAACATGTTCTTGGCCTTCTGCTTGCAGAGCCACTCACTTGAAGCTAATGGGAGAAGGTGATACAGTCACCATGGGCATGAGGCCCCGAGCCAGGACACAGTGAGATGGGCTACCTGTTCCTAAACTCTATCCTTCAGGTCCCTGTCCCAGGACACTCCCCTCTAGGGCATGTTGGTCAGCTAAGCCACTTTCTGAGGACCCCATGTTTCCTAGGGAGTCATCTTTCAGGCTTCCCTGAAGGATCTGACCACCAACTCTTCAACTACCATGTCAGGTCTTAAGCTAAAGCCAATGAAACACCTCTGGGGACTAGGGGGGGGTAGCCTTACTAATGAGAGCATGCTTCCTAAGCACCTATCATGCATCCACCTCTGATGAACAAATACTTCAAAAGGCCTCTGAGTGCTGACAGAATTTTCTTCAAGCATAGGGCACTGTAGCAGCTGCTGGCAGGGGCAGATCGTGGTCTCTGGGCTAGCCTGCCTGCTCTGGCTCTGACTCTGCCACTTACCAGCTGTGGGATTGTCCCAAGCCAATCCACCTCTCTGTGCCTTTGTTTACAGAGTTGAAGAAAAAAAAGATACATCTTGAAACATCATACCTGGCTCATTGGAAATGAGGCAAGGCTGGGGACCATTGCAGGTGGCCTGCCTCCTGAGCTCACTAAGACAAAAAAAGAAATGTGGAGTCTAGTTGCCTGCCTGAAACTAGGACCATGAGAGCCCATGGCCCAGTCCTCTGCTTTCCACCAACTCCCTCTCTCCCCAGCACTCACTTACCACTCACTCATAGGTCCCTTTTCCCATCTGTGACTAAGACAACTATGATGGATGGAACAGCCCAGGCAAGGCCTATGAACACACATGTATATGTACTGTGCATGTGAAGTGCATCTTGTACAGGAACATGTGTGTACCTGTATGTAGCTATACATGTGCATGTACCATACATGTGTGGCTAGAGAGAGAGCTTGAACTTGCTTGACACTCTGAGGTACCTGATTTGAGGGAGTCCTAAGAAGACTATGAGACCAAGGGTGCTGGGACACCTCTGCAGAAGACAAGAGGACAGCAGGGCAGCCTGCATTCAGTCAGGGACACTCAACACATCCAGGCCACACTTGGTCCTACCTAGACAAGGACACTTTCTATATCACTGTGTAACCGCTGGGGTGGGTGGGTGCAACCTGAGATGAGGCAGACCATCAATTGGGAGTGGTGACATTTTTATGGAAACTTATAAGTGTATACAAGATCAAGGCTGACATATAAAATCACTTATATTTAATTTGTTGTTGGTAGTTAGTTTTTTGTTTTGTTTCATTTTTTGCTTTATTTTGTCTATGGGTCTTTTATGTTTGGCTTGATTTTTTGAGACAGGATCTCCCTGTAGCCCTAGCTGGCCTGGATCTTGCTATGTAGATCAGGCTGCCCTTAATCTCATGGAGATCTACCTGCCTCTGCCTCCCAAGTACTGGGATTAAACTTGTGTACCACCATGCCTGACAGACCATTGTTTATTGAGACAGGGTTTGCTATATAGCCCAGGCTGGCCTCAAACTCATGGTAGTCCTACTTCAGCTTCCTGAGTTCTGGGATTACAGGCATGCACCACTGTGCCAGCTCAAACCGAATATTTATTCCTTATTTGTATAAAAAAGTGGGATAGGGCTTTTAATCCTAGCACCTGGGAGGCAGAGGCAGGCAGATCTTTGTGAGTTCAAGGCCAGCCTGGTCTACAGAGTGAGTTCCAGGACAGCTGGGGCTACAGGGAGACCCTGTCTCAAAAAGACAAAAAAAAAGTGGGATGTCATATTATACTACTCTTCTTCGTCCTTGCCTGCTCTTCTTCCTTCTCCCTCACTCCTCCTCTACCTCTCCTGTTTCTCATCCTCTTCCTCCTCCTTTTTCCTCCTCTTCTTCTGCTTCCTCTTCCTCCCTCACTTCCTCCTCATATTCTTCTTCCTCTTCTTTTTCCTTCTCCTCCTCCTCCTCCTCCTCCTCCTCCTCCTCCTCCTCCTCCTCCTCCTCTTTCTCCCTCTTCTTGACTCAAGTGTCATGGGATTCCTTGGAACTCTTGCTTACAGAGAAAAGGAAACTTTTTCTTTTACTCAGTTTCATGGTCCGACATTGGTCTTTCTCTTTTGAGGCTCATTTGGGTTTTGCTCTCACAAATATTGCAGCAACAAATAGTTTTGCACATAGTTTAGTTGAGTGTAAACGTAGGATAAATTTCCAGAAGTAGCTTGGCTGGCTAGAACTTACATATATTTATAATTTTGTACTATCTTGCCAAATTGTCCTCCTTGGGACAGGTGCTGCCTCCCACTAACAGCTGTGGTGTAGAGGAGCTCAATAAGGTTGTTCCTTGACTATTTAGGTCTGTTCTGTAGGTAACCTAAGATATCATTAGAACTCACTGTGGATCTGTGGCAGCATGCCAGCTAGTCCTGTACCCCCACCCCAGCCCAGGGTCCATGCTAATCTCTGTATGCATCTTAGTTTAGCCTATAGGGCATGAGTCATGCAGGCCTCTGGCCTAGCACATCTGAGGCAGTTTCTCCACATTCATGAGAGCCTGTTCTCTTCTGCCTCTTCCCTGCACTCATTCCCAAGGATGCATCTCTTTCCCTCAACATACACAAACACAAACACATACACACACACACACACACACACACACACACACACACACACACCTGTTCCTCAAAAATGTACCAGCAGCAGCTAAAGGAAGAAGTGTGTCTACTGTGAACTCAGGTTCTCTGAAGAAGCCATATCTGTGTTGCAGACTGATGACTGACAGGGACATCCAAATTGAGGAATATAGGATGCTTCAGCTAGAGAGCCGAACTTACCTTGAGCTTTCTTTAGTCCCCTTTAATAGCCATTTACTGTCAATCTCTGCATCTGACCTAAAATTATTTTTACTTTTGAGACAAGATCTCCATGCATAGCTCAGACTGGCTTCAAACTTGTGATATATACCCTTGCCTCTTGAGTGTTAGAATTACAGGTGTGCACCTCTAAGCCCAACCTTTGACCTCATAGCTTTGTGATGCTTACATAAAAATTTTGGAATATATTGCTAAACTTAATAGGCCTCTAGCCTCCACAAACCCTAAAGCTAAGAATAGATAGCATCAGAATCCAGGTCTGTAGCTCAGTTGTACAGAATTGACTAGAATGCACAAAGTCCTGGCTTTGATCCCCAGCACTGTGTGAAATAAGGGGGGGGGGTATTTTTTTTTTTTAAAGAAAGCTTCATTTGTGTCAAACATTCTATAAGACTGGGGTCTGGAGAGATTGCTCAGTGGGTAAGAGCATTGGTTGCTCTTGCGCAGAACCCAGGTTTGGTTCTAAGGAGCGACATACAGCAAACATCCAGTTCCAAGGGATCCACTGCCCTCTTCTGAACTCTATGAGTATTGCATGCACAGATGCACTTACATATATGCAAGCAAAACACTCATAAACATAAATCTGTTTGAGACATAGTCTTGCTGCAGCCCCAGCTGGCCTATAACTCACTATGTAAACCAGGTTGGCTTTGAACTCACAGAGATCCTCCTGCCTCTGCCTCCTTAGTACTGGAATTACAGGTGTGGGCCACCACACCCTGCTTGCATAAGTAAAAAAAAAAATCATTCCACAAGATTGACTATAACTAGAGAGTTGGGATGTTGCTGGCCCAGAGCCAAATTTTCCTGGGCAATTTTAGCCCCAAATAGCCTGCTTCTAAATTTGCATGTGACTATTAGGTAAATCCTTTGTGGATGTACAATCAGATCCATAGCTTCCATCAACCCAAAGGCTAAGAATGCTGTCATATAGGATCTGAGGCCTATAATAGAGATTGCCTGCTTTACTAGGCCTGTGGACCTGACGTTTCCACAAGTATATTTGAAGTGTCTTGACTTATTATTTTCTTTGTTCTGCTACTATAAAAACTTCATGAAATTGTAACCAGGCTGAAGCATGGGATTTGGGGCTACCTGAAATTGCTTTCCTGGGCCATAGTCAATTGTAATTGGCTCCAGAATAATTTCTTACTTCCTTTGAGGTAAGAGGTTATATTTTATTGACAATTGCAGAAATCCGGGGTGGTGAAGCACTCTCGAGATGGAGGTGAGAGGATTAGAAGTTCAAGGTCATTCCCAGCTATGTATGGAATTGGAGAGCACGGGATACACAAGACCTGGTCAAAAAAGCACCAGAATCCCACACAAGGGTTTCCCACCCCCAACTCCATCAATCCACCTGATATCCCAATCAATGAATTTGGTAAACACATTTATTTACGACTTTCTTTTGCTCCATGATTATAAAAAATTCATGTAACCTCTTCCACGATGGAGCACATTAATGGGATCAAGCAGCATCCAGTCCCAGGGCACCGTCATTCTTATTTGTTCCAGAATGAACTATGCTTTGTTCTCTTTGAAGCAAAAACTGTGTTTTGTGTTGACACCACCTGGGCTTATTCACCCAACAGATCCAAGAGCCTGCTATGTGATCTTGACTTAGTGCTGAAAAGGCCGTGTGTGATTTCCAGTAACTAAAGCACAGGGCCCTCGTGTTCTCTGAAGTAAAATGAGTGTAGAACTCAGGGGATCCCAAGTTCTCTTGTAGCGTTACAGCCCTACCACCCGCAAATCTGTCTTAGCTCTTGTGCGTATCAAAGGAAGAATGCTTGGCTCGGGCTCGATGGCCTTTTGCAAGTCTGGCTGAGACGAGATAGGTCCAGAAAGTCGGTTAGTAAACTGACTTGCATAGGCTCACCCGCTAAGGCACACGCGCGTGTGTTCAGCGTGGCGTACCCTTGAGCTCCTGATAACAAGAAAGGGTAAAACCTCAGGTTTTTGATCCATCAGTGCGTGTTTAAGGGCCTGCAATGGCTGCTCACCAACTGCGTGAATCTGTGTGAACACTTGCAGAGAGGAGGCGCTACCTTTTGGCTGTTGTGGAAACCGAATGTGGTCTGACTCCTCAAGCTTCTCGGGTTTGGAGAGTGCTCAGTAGAGCTTGATGTTTCCCTCAGAGTTCCCAGGAGTCAGCTCTGGGCTGCCACGCTGGGGCAGGGGTCAGGCGTGGAGGCAGACTGGCCCGGTGCCCCCAGCCAGGCCTCTGGCGAGTCTGGCGCCGCCGCCGGGGTGCCCAGGCCCTGCACACTCTCTCCTCGGCGTCTGGACAGGCCAAGGAGGCAGACGAGGCAGGAGTGACAGCTGGGAAGGTTTAATTGCTCCTCAGTGGCTTGGGAGCACCTCCCTCCCTTGCCAGCGATCTGCATTTCAATGTGAGAAGAGTGGAAAGTAGGATGCTGCTCAAAGGGGTTACAATGATTAATCATTTAAAAAGCAAGATCTTAATTACAGGCCGCAATTTTTGCTATTTAAGGAGTCCATTAGTTGCCAGAAAGAAGAAGAAAAAATTATCACAGGTTATTCTCCTCCGAAAGTAGAGTGGAGTGGGGAGGGACAGTGGGGGAGGAGATCAGCTGCTGCTTTGAATGGGGGGGACAAGGGGGTCCCCTGCAAGAAGCCCGGCCAGGGCCAGGCCCTGCCCTGTGTGGCAGGAAGTGGAAAGGGCGGAAACTTGGGGTTGGCTGGCTTGGCAGAGGCTAGAATTCCACCTGTGGTTGCCCCTCGAGGCTTCCTCCGGCCCTGGCTGGAGTTCCACTCCTCCCTCACCCCCACTGACCCCTGACTCCGCCCTACTTAAGATGCTAGGTTAATTGCCTGGTCTTCCCCTCTGACCTCGTTGTGGGTTTTAGTCTTGTCTGAACTCCCAGCCCCTAGGGTGTATGTACAAAGGGGACTAGGGGGTTGGGTGGACAGCACTGAGTGTCAGATAAAAATCACCAAGTTCCTTTAGTGGATAGATTTACCGATCCTGGGGGAGGGGCCAGAGGGGGTGGCTACAGAATCAGGAGATCAAGGTCCTCTGTGACCTCAGCACTGGATACACCTCCACCCTTGAGGAGTATGCTGATGCCCAACAGGAGGTCTGGGTCTGTGCTCCATGTAGTCAACAATACCCCTTAGCTCAGAAGACATGCCAGGCAACAAAGGAGGACAGACCCGGATGTGGGAATGCCGGAATCCCTGTCAGAACTGCAACCTGGCAGATGCTCCCAGCACCGTCAAAACTATTAACCTAGGGAGTACAAAGTGTGACATGTGAGCCGGAACCAGGCTTCGCCCGCTTCTTCCTAGGATGGCCTAGCTTTAAAACAAGCTTGAAACACATTGTGACATTTACCAGCCTATGTGGAGAAAAGGCTTATTCCTCCCCAAGCCTGCTCCAGACTGGGAGTAAAATTAATGGAATCACGCCCATCAACAGCCGCTCCTGCCAGACTGATTAAATGCCTCTGAGCATGTGTGTGAGCGAGGTGGGAGTCTCCATCGGCCTCATCTGTTCTAACATACTGGCCCCCAGAGGGCAGGCTGCTAAATTGGATTCAATGATAATCCTAGGAGTTTGGGGGGATGGGGACAAGAGACCCCAGCCACAGTCCAACAACATGGGTTTTATTCAAAATAACTACTGCTTTTTTTCTTGGTGACTCTGTCCTTGTGTTTGCCATGTTCAGACCCACCTACTAACCCCCTGATTGGGTACAAGGTCTGTCCCTCTAAGTGTTAGATTCCCACCTCCTAGGGTACTAGCTGAACAGATCTCCCCCCATTTTCCCCTCCATGCTGATTAATTGCAGGTTAGGCACCCAAAACAGGCTGGGCCACATTATTTCTGCTGTTGGCTCTTTTCTCCGGTCCCTGCCTTGAAGCTGCAGTAATCAGCAGCTTTTAGCTTGTCACTCTCTTGACACTCTTTACTTACACCAGGAAACAGCAAATGTGATGGAAATAAGAACTTCATTATCTGTGTCACTAGTTCCAAAAGCAGAAGAAACGAACAGGACAGGGTCCTGTGGGCCTGGGGGAAGGCAAGAGTGCCTGCAGCTGGAAGCTGCCCTCTGCTGGATGCCAGCTCGGTAGGTGACATCAGACCACCAAGTACAAGAGAAAGCTAGGTTCAAGCCTAACCTGACTCTGCTTGTGGGCCCCCAGAGGGCAGAGGTCACAGACCCAGGTTTCTGATCCTCTGGAGGTACGCGCCCTGTTCCGCCTGCCTCTGAGAACTGCCGGCCTGGTAGGCCCAGGAAAGGCTCTGCCTCAGGGAATTCTGGAGGGTTTTCAGGTGTCCGCCAGGCCTCTGTCTTGATAGGCTTGTGTCCCATCAGCTGCCAGCCCTGGGGCGGGGGGGTGGGGCATTATGAAAATTAGGAAAGAGCGCCCTCTCGAGGCAGAGGTAGCCTTTGCAGACACTTAGCATTCCGACTTTTTTTTTTTTTTTTTTTTTTNTCTCCCTGTAGCCCCAGCTGTCCTGGAACTCACTCTGTAGACCAGGCTGGCCTTGAACTCACAAAGATCCGCCTGCCTCTGCCTCTCAAGTGGTAGGATTAAAGGCGTGCGCCACCATGCCCAGCTGCATTCTGCATTTTTATAGGTGGGATTTTAACCCACCTTCGCCCTCAGCTGCCCTGTGGAGGTACTGCCAGGTCCCTCCTTCCTCTTAGTCTTCATGGTGACCCCTGAAAAAAACCAAGTGGTTACCTTACCCATGGGGATACTAATGCTGGTGGTACTATTGTTGCCCCCAAACTTTAGAATGCAGTACATCTCCCAGGCAAAAAACACCCAACAGACCATAAACCACTTCACAGAACCCAGCCACAAGGGACAAGTGACTCCCAAGCAGCCCAGCCCCTGAACACAGCCAAGTGTACACTTGGGAATTGTGGGAAGCAATGAGGATCCGGAGTCCTGCCCCAACCCACATGGAACACTTCTCCCTTACCCTGGTTCCGGAAGCATATGGGAAGGGCCAGGCCTCTATAGTCTAGGCATCTCCCTCTCCTCTGGGTATCCCAGTCCACAGATCCTGCAAAAACCTGAAGACTGCTCATATGGTCTTCCGAGGCACAGCCAGCATCCCCAAGCTCTGGGCTTCCTCAGCCGCTGAGTGCTGCCCCAACAGGGTGGGGATGAGACACTTCCCCAAGAGAATCCCAGAAGTCTGGACTTAAAAACTAGTCGATGCCAAGTGTTTGTCTTTTTATTACACTTTTGTTTTGTGTCTGTGTTTGTATATATGTGTGACTGCACAGTTGTGCATGCCTCAGCTCAGAGTGTGGAGGGCAGAAGACAATTTTCAGGAGTCACTTGGCTTCTGGAGCTCAATCTCAGGTCTCCAGGTTTATGGTGCAAGCTCTCATACCCAGTAAGCCCTCTCTCTGGCCCTTGTTTTCTTTCAAGCCTTTATTTAAACAGTCCAGAAATATTTATGGAATGGGATGTTGGCATTATTCAGGCCCTTGGGTGACTGATAGAGATACCCTGCCCTTTTTGAAGCTTATATATCTCAACTGGAAGAAAAGAACCAATGGTGACTACCTTCTTGATTGGTCTTGTTCCAATGTCACCCCCTTGATGAGGTCTCCAGATGGCTCTGTTCAATATGGCAGCCCAAGTGCACCTCTGTAAAGGCTGTTTTATTTATGTATTTTTTATTTTTTGGTCCTTTTGAGACAGGGTCTCCCTGTAGACCCAGCTGTCCTGGAACTCGCTCTGTAGACCAGGCTGGCCTTGAACTCACAAAGATCCGCCTGCCTCTGCCTCCCAAGTGCTAGGATTAAAGCACCCGGCCATAAAGGCTGTTTTATTTCTGTGCTTTTTCTTGTTCCTTATTTCTTGTTTGTTTGTTTGTTTGTTTGTTTGTTTGTTTGTTTGGAAACAGAGTCTCCCATATCTTGGGCTGGCCTGAAACTCAACGTGCACCTTGGGATGACTCTAGACTACTGATCCTTCTGTCTCCACCTCCCAAGTACTGAGGTGACCAGCTTGTGCTACATTTTCTTTATGTGATGTTGGAAATAGAACCCAAAGCTTAGTGCATGCTAGGCAAGCACCCTGCCAATTACGATACAACCACACCCTATCCACTGTTTAGGACTGTCTCCTCCACCAGCCCATCAGCTCCACAAGGCAGGGATTTTGTACTGTGTTTGGAGTTGTGTGCCGATTAATATTTATTGAGTTCACAGATGACTTCTTGCCTCACTGGCCAACTCTTTCCCTGCATTCTAGCATCTTCTCCTGTGTCTACTTCTCTTGCATCATCTCCTCTCAGATCTAGAAGCCCTGGTGGCCTGCAATCTGCTGTGGTAACTCACAGAGGTCCTTCTGCAATCCAGGCCTCATTTTTCTAATCTAGCAAATGGACTCATCTCTCTCCTCTCATGCTTGGCTTCTGCAGGGATTTGATCTAGGATTCTTGTTCTGCCAGCAAAAAAGCTTCCCTTACTGCTCTCACCAGAAGGCCTGGGACCAGCAATGTGAGGAGGGGTCACCAAGGTGAAGGGCAAGACCCTGGCCACGGGACCAAACAGCACTCCCAAGCCTTCTCCTGGGCCCCACCCTGGCTCAGGCCCTCTTTAAGGATGGAAGGAAACTTAATATCTCCCTCTCCGCTCCTTGTCCTCCTATGTCTGACTGGCTCCTTCCCGCTTTTAGGGGCAGTGAGGGGTTGGATGCCTCTGGCTGCCTCCTTCCCTTCATTCCCACAGTTGTGATTGCATTGCTACCTCTGCTCTGGGCTTCTGGTGACATCTGAGAGGGTTCCTGGTTGGGTGGGAGGGGAGATATGCCAGCCTCTACCTCTCCCCACAAGTCACCGAGGATTCTCTCTGTCCTCATCGGCAGGGCCTTACCAAGCAGGGCAGGGACCATATTTCAGCCAATGATACTAGCTCAGGCAGGGGCAAGGTGTATGAGGAAGCTCCAGTTCTGGGCTGGTATAACACAGAGGTCCCTGTGGGACCAATTCTGAGGGAATCAATGACTAAGGAAGTCTGAGCAGGAGGGAGTTCAGCAGGCCACTGCAGCAGATCTCCTGACTGGTGACGTTGAGCAGACCAGGTCTGTATTACGGATCCAGGGGGACCGTCATGGAGGGAAGGCATGGTGGCAGGCTGTCCCAGAGCAGGAGCAGAAAGCGGAGGTTCACATCTTCAAGCATGCATGGGAAGCAGAGAGAGACTGGAGATTGGCAAGGTTTTAAGAACTCTAAGCCTGCTCCCAGTGACATGCCTCTTCCAGCATGGCCACACCTTCTAAGACCTCCCAAAGCAGTGCCACCAACTGGGGACAAAATGTCTGAATACTTGGAGACTATGGGGGATATTCTCAAACCCCACAAGGTCTGATTCCCTGCTCTTCCTGGCTCTGTGACTTTGGACAAATCATTGTACTCATCTGTACCACATGCAAAATAATAAGTGGCAATCTTTTTTTTTTTTTTTTTTTTTTTTGTCTTTTCAAGACAGGGTCTCCCTGTAGCCCCAGCTGTCCTGGAACTCACTCTGTAGACCAGGCTGGCCTTGAACTCACAAAGATTCACCTGCCTCTGCCTCCCAAGTGCTAGGATTGACGGCGTGTGCCACCACACCCGGCGCCCGGCGGCAATCTTATTCTAAAGGGTAGATATTATAGTTTTAATGCACCTAGTCCAAGACCTAGATATTCAGTAGATGGTGACTAACTACTTATATTTCCGTGGCCAATTAGTCACATAACACTTCTGTGCTCTGAGCACGGCAAGCCACGTGTCCACTATGAGGTCACCTGTAAAGGGGTGGGAGAAACCTAAAACCTCTGTTTTGCAATGTTTGGCTCTCAGTTAAAAATAAAAAGGTTGTATTCATTGCACTTACATGAACTTCAGGTCCTAGAGCACTGGAGAGGACTAGGGAGGGAGAAAAAGGAGGGAGAAGAGGAGGAACGGAAAATGGGGTAGGGTTTCTGAGGAAGAAGGTGATGAGAAGCAGGAAGAAGGAAGGAAGAAGGGGAGGGAGGGAGGAAGGGAGGGAGGGAGGGAGGAAGGAAGGAAGGAAGGAAGGAAGGAAGGAAGGAAGGAAGGAAAGAAGGAAGAAGGGGGTAGAAGGAAGGAAGGAGGGAAGGGGAGTTGAAAGAAAGGTAGAGGAAGGGTAGAGGAAAGGAGGAAGGAAAAGAAGGAAGGGAGGAGAGGGAGGAGAAGAGCAAGAGAAGTGTAGGAAGTAGAGGGGGGAGTGGCAAGGAAGGAAGGAGAGATAGGAGAAGAGAGAAAGCACACAGAACAAGGAGGAGACAGCTAGCTTGTTGGGGGTGGGGCAGGCAGGCTTTCTCTAGAGGGCTGAAGACATGTATCTGGAATCTAGAAAAGGACTTAGACCTTATCTCACAGCCTCACTGATCCTGGGGAAAGCAGGGGAGGTGAGAAGCACTGGCTCACGGGAGCCTTACAGTCGTGAGTGCTCCCGGAAGTGTGGACAAGACCAGGAGGGCCCTCCTCAGTCCATTATGGGAACGAAGAGCAGGCAGAGAGGCAAGAGGTCAATGCAAACAGCTCTCCCAGGCCTTTCCCAGAGAGACCAGAGGAGTAGCGTGTGCCCACTGTGCAAAGGTAGTCGCTCCGAGCAGAGTCAGGTTCCTAGTGCTCCTCCCCCTGGACAGACATGGGGGGACCATCTTCAGTCCCGGCCATATAGAATGCCGTTCTGTTTAGCATTCTCTGACCTCTTCCTTGCAGACTGGATAACAACAGCTTAAGGCTAAAGACCCCAGTGTGTCTTGAATTCCACTTCAGAGCTGGATGACCTTGCGGAAGCCACCTGGTTTCTTTTGGTGTTGGCTGTTTGCAAGGAAAGTGGTACTGGGAAGGCTGGGTAGAGCGGGGGGTCCCTTGGCTTGCACACTAGCACCTAATGGAGGAGAAGGGGGCCCATGGTTGGTGGGCCATTATCATCTAATAACAAGCCTGGTGTTGGCAAAAAAAAAAGTATTTGGCAATTAAGAAAGAAAATGGCTGAAAAGCCAAGATGGTCTCTATATTTTTATACAGTATCACTTTGTAACATTTTCTTTTACCGGTAGGATAATTTAACTAAAAGAATTAAGTGTACTTCCCAAATAAATAGCATACAGTCAATGATAAACAGTTTGGGTGAATTTAATGAAAACTTACACCTTGGTTCCTGTTTATAGGTATGTGTAATGCAACTTAGGCATCTATAGGTCAAAATATAAAAATTTAAAAAACAAAAAGAGGGAGGTGGTGGAGTACTCCCTCTGGGATACAAATGGAAAACTCTGTATTCCAAACCTTTTGATAAATTTTCAATATTGAGATCTTGAAACTAACAATGGGAGATTTGTATGTTCCTACAGGTAAAAACACCAACCTAAATGCCTGAAAATATATGACTTTTGGCTGTACAGGATGGACCGGGAAATGACAGCAGAGAGGCTGGCCCATCTGAATATTAAAAGGAAGAGGAACCTCAGACTGCCTGAGTCACAGACACGAAGCATCTCTCTGAATTCTATTTGGGATAACTGTTTATAATGTGTCCTAATGAAGTTTACCTTCCAGATGCCGCAAACTTTTAATATGAGAAACCTTCCTACCTCTCCCTTTTATAGGAAAAGAAAAATATGATGGTAATTAAGTCATTCCCTAACTGTGAGAGCCAACTGTTACAGTAGTAATTTCTCATAAAACAGGTAGAACTACTTTATTTAATTGACTGCTAGACATAAGAACTGTGAAAAGTGGTGGTTCTCCCCAAAACTCAACTCTGGGTAAGAAGATGTCTCATCACTGGCTTCCTCTGGCCAAGGAGGAAGATAGGCTGTACTTACAAAAAAAAAAAAAAAAGCCAACCAAAATCTCGATCATGAAAAACAAAACAACACACATTTACGCACAGAGAAAACACTACCACCAACAACAAAAAACCCACGAGATCCATCTCCTCCTTGAGCAGAGTGAAAGGTGGCTTTCTTTAATATCGATGTCCCTCTATTGAGAAATTCAAACCAACAAGTAACCGTTACCTCCATTGGCTCAAATGCTCTATCTTAAACACAAGCATAACCATGTGGACAGAGCTATGGAGACAGGAAAATAATAGGAACAGCATAATTGTGACCCTCTCCTAGGAGCCTGGAGCTGTGTTCACCTCCTGTCCTGCTCTGTGAACCTAAAACTGTGGTTGTTTCCCATGAGCCTGGAGCTATGGTCCCCTCTTGTGAGCTGGAGCTGTGGTCCCCTCTTGTGAGCTGGAGCTGTGGTCTCCTCTTGTGAGCTGGAGCTGTGGTCCCCTCTTGTGAGCTGGAGCTGTGGTCCCCTCTTGTGAGCTGGAGCTGTGGTCCCCTCTTGTGAGCTGGAGCTGTGGTCCCCTCTGTTGAGCTGGAGCTGTGGTCCCCTCTGTTGAGCTGGAGCTGTGGTCCTCCCCTGGGAGCTGGAGTTGCGCTGGTCTCTTGTAAACCAGAACTGTGGCCCCTCCTGTGAGCCTGGGACTGTGGTTGCCTCCAGAGAACCTGGAGTTACAGACTCGTTACATGAACCTGGGCTGTGGTCCCCTCCTGTGAACTTTAGTTGTGGTCCCCTCTGGTGAGCTACATTGTCCCCTCCTGTGAACCTGGAGCTGTGCTCCCCTCTTGTGAGCTGGAGCTGGGCCTTTCCACCCCATGTTGAGCTGGGGTAACGGTCCCCTCCTGTAAACTAGAGTTGTGCTCTCTTTCTGTAAGCTGGACCTGTGGTCCCATCCTAGGAGCTGGAGTGGTCTCCCCAATTCCCACGAGTCAGAGTTGTGGTCCCCTCTTTCACTCAAGGTGTGGTCCCTTCTGTGAGTCTGAGCTGTGGTCCTCCTCTCCTGTGAACCTGGAGCTGTGTGTGATCCCCTCACTCGAGCCTGACGCTTTGGGCCCCTACCATGAGCCCTGGCTCCATGTTCCTCTGACAGCAGGCTGCTGGTGAGGCCGAGTGGAGGATGGAGGACTTCCTGACGCAGGGCAGCAGCTTCTGCCTTCTCTGAGTGTCTGCATTCCCCACAGCCCCTCCCTGAGGATCCCAGCTTGTATATGGCACTGGCTTTGCTTCTAATGCTGAAGACATAGGTGGTCTTTGTCATTTGCAGGTTCTGGTCCTAAGAGGACTGATTCTCTAGAACAGACCTCCCACCTCTCCTGAGGGCCAGCTGTGGTCTTCAATCCACATGTGGACCTGGGTATCCAGGCCTTGATGTTGGACCTCTCCCATTACCAGGCACCGAGAGGTTTTCCATTATTTTTATATTACCCTTCTACAGCCCCAGTGTACCTTCACCTATGCCCTAATTGAACTGCTAGAGATTAAAAAAAAATCAGTCTGGGATGTTAACAAAAAAGAATAGAAAGTACTGTAATAACTAAAGCCATATAATTCTCTAGCCAAAAATATATAATTATATTTTAAAAGATAGATTCACAGTTCTATATGTCTACTATAATTTTTGACTATTATTTACTGACAAAACAGTACTACCAAGCTTCAACAATAACGTGAAATTTGTCACTGTTCCTATAATGTGAGTTTGCCATTCACTTCCTTTCCAAATTCTCCAACCTATACAGCTTTTCAATGTAATCATGTTATTTCTTAAAGAAAGAAATGCTAATAAAATATTTCTTAAAAGGGAGAAGGAAGGAGAGAAAGGGAGAGGGAGGTGGAGGACGTTGGGGTCTTCTGTAATGTTCTTCCTTCCTCATTTTCTCCTGGAACAGGGCAGCTGGACTCAATGCCAAGTACAAGGATCCTTCAGACATGCCCTCTGGCTACCCCCAGCCTTCTGCCTCTCTTTCCATTGGCTCTGAGCACCCACTCAGAACACCACCCAAATCCACCTGCATATCGAGGACCCCTTAAAAGTGCCTTGTAACATATCTGAGAGGCCTCCCAATATTAAGCCTGGGAACGGCTCCCTGTGTGTCCAGGGATGGGAGCCAGAGGAACAGCAAGCCTGTGGCCCTGTGTGAATGGCCGGACCCGGGGTGGGGGGTGGGTAAAGGGAGGCTAGATGAATAGACGTTGGGCACAGAAAGAGAGGGTGTGGGTCCCCAGCTGCCTAGGAGGGGGCAGGAGGCTGCGGTCCAGGAGCCTGGGAAACCCTCTCCCAGCCGGGCCACAGGCAAGGGTGGGAAGTCAGGGCCCGAGGGGGCTTTGTACCCTGCACAATTGCAGCCGCTCTTCTGGATAAAGGAGCGAACAAAGGGGCCTTCGGAAGTGGCCACGCTGCTCAGCACCCGGGGAGGCCCCAGGAAGCCAGAACTCCCCGGCCGCCCACCCAGGCATCCTCCCAACATCCCCCACTGCCGATCCTGGGGGGTGGGGGGGGCAGCTGGGCCCCAGCCACCCGCAGCCCAGGCAGCTGGACCGGGAGTTGGTGAAAGCTGAGGTAACAGCCCCCCACCCCAGTGCAGGGGGCCCAAGGAGTTCCAGAAGAGCCCCAGCTGGAGCAGCTGGGGTGGGGGTGCTGCTTTCCCACTCTCCGG
The DNA here is from genome assembly GCA_009823505.1 of Rhizomys pruinosus. Lineage (NCBI taxonomy): Eukaryota > Metazoa > Chordata > Mammalia > Rodentia > Spalacidae > Rhizomys > Rhizomys pruinosus. The sequence continues at coordinate 656,542 of VZQC01002915.1, forward strand.
GATATAGCAGTAGGACCGGTGACTGACAGAGTGGGCTCAAAGGCCCCGGCCTCTCGGGGAAAGACAACTCCACTTTATCCCTCTTTGCTCCCCAACCTGCAGGGAGCCACTGGTTTACGAATAGCGTGGACTGCCTTAGAAAGCTACCACCACCTCCACCACCCCTTCTACCACGCGTCTAAGGATCCATGACCTTGGCTGGCTGGCTGGTTAAATAGCCGTCTCACTCTAGGCCTATGGAAGTACAGAAAGTGCTTCCACGTTCCTCAGCTCAGAGTCATCTCAACAAGCTCTATCTCCCCACAGGAGACTGAAACTAGAGAACTGCTTGAGTACAGGGTTCGAAACTGGCCTGGGCAACATAGTGAGACTATCTTAAACAAAACGAGTTTGTAAGATGGGGTGTGCATGGCTTAAGAGAGAATGAAGATGAGCCACTGATGCGAGTCATCTGTCTTCTGGTGGTAAGGATCATTAATTCTAAATTAATTGTGTCCAATAACAATCTCTGTCTAGTACTTCAAGCAGTCTTAGTAATGAACAGTAGTAGTGTTGAAGCTAAATAAAGGGAGTAAACTAGGTGTGGTAGCACACACCTATAACCCTAACACTTCGGAGGTGCAAGCAGAAAGAACAGGAATTCAGGGTCAGCTATGGCTATGTAGCAAGTTCAAGGCCAGCCTAAGCTGCATGAAACCTGGTGCTGGGGATCCAGTCCAGGTGTATTTGCTACTTTTCCTGCTTCTGTGATAAAATACTCTCACAGAAGCAATTCAGAAGAGAAAGGATGTATTTTAGCTCACAGCTTAAAACTACAGTCCGTCATGGCAGGGGCTTGACCTTGCTGGCCACAGTTTGTTTTCAGTCAGGAAGCAGAGGTGGCGAAGCTCTGCCGGCTTCTCCTTTTTATTCAGTCCAAGCCCCTAGCCTATGGAGTGGTGCTGTCCACAGCAAAGACGGCTCTTCCCAACTAATTAACCTAATCTATATAATCCTTCACAGGCATGCCCAGAAACTTGTCTGCTAGGTGATTTCTAGATTGTGTCAGGTTGGCAGTTGACATTAGTCATCACACCAGGCTTCGTGTATATTAGGCAAGCACAATTCCAACTGAGCTACATGCATGCCCAGTCCAGCCCCCTGCTTTTTAATGGATGTAGGAACAGGAATGGCATTCTCCATCAGCTCCACTAGGAGGCAGAGCACTCAGCAAAGCTCATTTCCACAATGGGACCAGGATCAACAACAACCTTCCTGCTTGTTCTTTACTCTCTTCCATTAGGAAGCGGGTTTGCCAAGCTCATCAGCATAGCTGGAGGTCTGAATCCATGAAGGGCCTCTGTGTCCTGCTGCTGTCTTGGACGTCTGTTGGACCACACAGATGGGAACTGGGATCCCAGAGAATCTGAGGTCCTTTGCCTCTCGTACGGGGAACACAGTACCCAGTACTACATGTGCCACACACAGTCTCATGTGGGGATTTCCTGCAGCTCAGAGAGTGGTTCTGAATCCAGAATTCTTTCCCTGACCCCAAACACTTGAAAGAGTGTGAAACAGGCCAGCCCATCCCCCATCCCCATGCCTGCCATTCTTCATTCAGAACTGGGTACTGATGGCTGGCTGTGGGCACTTCTGGGTCCCAGTCCACCCTGGGAGCAAAGAATCTGCCAGGCCTCCAAGAGTGGTGGCGGGACATCGCCACTGGCACTTGTGAGGCCAGGACAATACCCTCTTCCCCAGGCAGCTGTCAGAGCCTGCCAGGCCCTGGGCATCTGAATGTCCCTGAGACAGACACTGGAGTCTGTGTCCAGACAGCCTGTGCCAACACCCACCCCCACCCAAGGAAAGAGGAGCCTTTCTTCCCTTTTGGCCAAATTCAAGGCTCCCAAAAGATCATCAGAGGCAAGTCGGCTGACCCTTGTTCAGGAAACAGAGATTTCCTGGCGACCATCGCCCTCCTCTGCTTGGGAACCTCCAAGCTGGAAGGGAAGAGTGTCTAAAGGCTGCCCTCCTCTGTGTGAGCCAGGCGGCTCCCACAGACCCAGGCTGCAGGACTCCCACCTGCCCCCCCCCTTATCCCTGGCTCTGAATGTGAAAGACCTTCCACTCTTGGCCTTGAAAGGGGCTTGCACTAAGGGCCGCTTCACACTGTGGCAGGAGGAGGGAACACAGGATTCCAACACAGACCCTGTGTTCCCTTTGAAGGAAGCAGAACTGAGCCCCAGGATGACTGACTCACCAGCTAGCGAGAGGGACATGGACTAGGGTCTCCGGATGCCAGCTGTAAGATTTTTCGAATGTGGCTGTAAGGATTCAGGTTCCTATCTCTGTGTACTGACTCAAGTGTCCTCAAAAAGGCTTCGTCACTACTAGGGTCGTGTCATCAGTCTAATTTGAGGTCTCGTGGATGAGAAGTGTAAGCCCATCTGGGACTTACAATGGACTGAGAGTCATCAGAACTATTTTTGTGTGGCTGCTGGGTAAGCCAGGTGTGGGGGTTCCCTGTCCTATCAGGGCACCCCTGAGAAAACCCCAACCAGAAAACTCAGGATATTGATGCTCCTTCTATTCTTGTCCCAGAGGAGCCTGCTGGAGACTGCCATCATGAGCCAAGCACACATACTATGAACAAATTCAGAAAAGGCATGAAGACACCCTTTCAAGACCCTTCCTCCCCCCGACAGATGCACTCACTAGTGGAGCCCCAAGGTGAAAACACACACTGATAACCAGCTCTGGACCTTTATCATGGACTCTGTGATGGGTGCCTGACACTTGTGATCTCAATCCCTGTGCTGCAGGTAGACACAGGAATACACACACAAAAGACACAGAGAGACAGATCCTGGGTGGAAAGCCCAAGCTAACAGCACATGTCCCACCTCCACACACCCAGACACTCAAAGAAAAGGGAGCAGCAGCTCGAGCTACCAAGGTAAATATAGCAGGTTGTCCTGAAGGCCCGAAAGCAGGGTGGATTTGGCCCGGGAGCAGATACAGAACAGTTTAAAGCAATAATAAAATCCCATGATTATAAACTCAGGAGCTGGGGCAGGAGGATCTCCAGCTCTGGCCAGCATGGGTTACATGAAGAGACCCTGTCTCTCCAAACAACACAACACCACTCATGATCAGCTTTATTTTATTTTTAAATTTTATTTTGTCAGGGATGGAAATGAGACACATCCTTGATGCAGGTAATAGAGGTCGAAGGACAACTTTTGAGAGATGGTGGTCTCTCTTTGCATCACGTATGTCCTGCAATTGAACACAGGTTGTCAGGCTTGGTGGCAGGGCACCTTCAACCACTGAGTTAGCGGTCTTCCAGTTGTTTAATTTTTTTCAGCTGAATTTTTTGTTTGCTTTTTGAATTAAGATCTCATCTGTCCCAGGCTGGCCTAAAACTTGTTATATAGTCAAGGATGACCTTGAACTTCTTGCCCTTCTACCTGTTGAGTGCAGGGATTACAACCCCATTCCTGGTTTTAGTTTGCTTTTATTAACAACCTGCAATGGGAATTTTTTTTTGGTCTTTTTGAGACAGGGTCTCCCTGCAGCCCCAGCTGTCCTGGAACTCACTATGTAGACCAGGCTGGCCTTGAACTCACAAAGACCCGCCTGCCTCTGCCTCCCAAGTGCTAGGATTAAAGGCATGCGCCACCATGCTTGGCTTTTTTTTTTTTTTTTGTTCTTGTTTTTTTTTTTTTTTTTTGTCTTTTCAAGATCAAGGGTCTCCTGTAGCCCAGCTTGTCCTGGAACGTGCTTTGTAGACCAGAGACGCTGGCCTTGAACTCACAGAGATCCGCCGCCTCTGCCTGCCCCAAGTGCAGGAATAAGGCGTGCGCCACCACTCCCGGCTTTTTTTTTTTGTTTTTGGATTTTTTTTGAGATAGGGTCCAGCACCAGGCATGGTGAGCACAACGCCTTGGTAATGAAACCACAAGCAAAATGGAAGAAAGGAAAAATAGAGATAATGGGCTCAGTGGTGTTATCTCTGTTGGTTTTTCAGAGCCAGCGCGTGGTCCCTACATCAGCGAGGCTCTTCAGGACATCTGGTACTAAAAGGGAACCCTGCCTCAAAAATACCAAAGAAAAGGGGGGGGGGAAGAGAGGTGGTCTCCCCTATTTCCAGCTGTTCTTGAACTCATCTGTAGACCAGCAGGTCTTGAAATTTACAAGATCCACCTGCCATCTGCCCTCCCCGAGTGCGGGATTCTAAAGCATCGCCACCATCCCAAGCATCAACGCAATTGCTTTAACCATGAAAAGAATGTTCTCTCTCTCCCAAATTCTTCTGTTAATTCTACTTACGGAGTTTTTCAGGCTTGAAAAGTTCTATGGACATGGTGGCACACGCTTTATCCCCACCTTGGGAGCAGAGGCAGGTGGATCGTTTGTGCAGTTCAGATGCCAGCCTGGTCTAAGAGGTGAGTTCCAGGACGGCTGAGGCACAGGGGACTCTGGCTTGAAAAGACAAAAAATATAAGTATTGGAATATATATATATATACAATATAATTATATAGATATATCAATATAATATCCATAAATCCTACCATTTAAATTTTTTTTGGTCTTTTTGAGACGAGTGGTCTCCCTGTATCTCGGCTGTCCTGAACTGCGCTATGTAGACCAGGTTGGTCTGGACTCATAGTCAATGCCTCAAAAGTCTACCATGCCTCTCCCGAAGTACTAGATTAAAAGGCATGCACCACCACCCCACTAATATAGTTTCTTTTTTATTATTCATACTTCGATGTAGTGTGTGTGGGTGTGTGTGTGGTGTGGTGTGTGGGTGGTTTCAGGAATTGAACGTAGGGCTTCACAATATGCTAAAAATATACTGTACCTCTGAGCTATACCTTCACCTCATGTTCTAATCATTTTAAAGTGTATAATGCTGGCCTGGGGCATGGCCAGTGGTAGAGCAACGACTGAGCACCTAGAAGGTCCTGGATTTGATCTCCAGCACTGTATAGAAGAGTTGGGGGGCGGGGAGCAGGCGTGGTGGCCTTTAATCCCAGCACTCAAGAGGACATAAAAAAAAAAAAAAGCAAAAAGGTGAGTGACTCGTTTGAACTCTGGGTTCAAAGCCAGCTCGAACTACACAGTGAATTCCAGGACAGAAGGGGCTATAGGGAGATCCTGTCTAAAAAAAAAAAGAGGGAAAAATTAAATCATAATTCAAACTCAGTGACATTAAATCCATTACAGTGTTGTGTAATTATCACCACTTATATGCTCATAGTACTATTTTTTTTAGTTGTGTTTTGTGTTGTTTTTTTTTTTTTTTTTTTTTTTTTTTTTTTTTTTTTTTTTTTTTTTTTTTTTTTTGTTTGTTTTTTCGTTTTTTTTCGACGTTCTGTCCTCCCTGTCGCCCTGCCTGCCCTGGAATCTTCCCATATGTAGACCGGCCTCCTAGCTCACACGAGCTCTGTCTGCCTCTGCCTCCCGTGCCACCATGCTAGATGACTTGTTCTTTTAAATCATCCCAACAAAGTCTGACTCCATTAGACAGTAACTCTTTCCTCACCTAGACCTGGTGACCTGTAACCTATTTTCTCATCTGTAGGATTTTGCCTGATCGAGGTATCTCCTTCAAGTGAAGTATCTAATATAAACATGTGTTCTTTGGTATATGGACTTGTTTCTATGTTTTTATTTTATTATCACTGTGAGTGTGGTGGAGGGTACACACATGCTGCAGCACACAAGTGAAGAAAGAAGAGAACCTTATAGAGTCTGTTCTCTCCTTCTACCTCTATGTGGTGTCCAGGTATTGAACTTGGGTTGTCAGGCTTCACAGCAATGGTGTTGTACCACTGAGCCATCTCATTGGCCATAACTTGTTAAATTTGAATAATAAATATATAGACTTCAAATAAGAAAGTGGAGAACCGAGGCAGGAGGCCAGCCTTAATAACCATCCCAGCGTTAGAGGCATGAAGGCAGCATCGTTGGAGCAGGCTGGACAAGAGTAGTTCCAGCCCGCTCAGACCGTCTCAAGACAAAAAAAAAGAGTTTAAAAAAAAAAAGAATTAGACAGATGATCAAAAAGCACTATAAACAAATCGGGCACCTGCGCCTCTCGAGCTTCTGACAGGTGGACAATGCCCTTAATCCCAGCGCGCTCCAGGGCAGAGGCAGGCAATCTCTGTGAGTTCAAGGTCAGCCTGTCAACATAGTGAGTTTCAGGCCCACTGGGGCTACAAGGGACCCGTCCAAAAGCAAAAAAAAAAAAAAAAAAAAGATTTCCAAGAGCTATTGACTGACCCCGACTTTGGCTCCCATAGTTGGGATTTACTGAGTCATTTCTGATACAGTTTGTGTCTCCAAGCTCTGGCTCAGTGACAGTGAGACTGTAGAAACAGAACTTGAATCACTTCAGTTTATGTGTGATTAAATTTTGAAACAGAGTTGAGGCTCAACTCAGTGATATGTCACATGCCTAGTATGCCCAAGGACCTGGGTTCGACCCACAGCATTCGCATGTAAAAAAAATTATTAAGGGGGCTGGGAGATGGCCTAGCGTTAAGAGCAACCGACCGTCTTTAACAGAGGACCCGGGTTTGGCTCCCAGCAACCCACATGCAGCTGAGAACCGTCTGAAACTCCAAGTTCCAGGAGAACAATTAAGGTCGAGACCCCTCTCTGACCTCCGCGGAATTGCACGACACGGGTGCACAAACTGCATGCAGACAGTACATTCAGACACATACAGAATAATAAAATTAAAAAAATTAAAACAAAAAAATAAACCAGGGTTGTAGGTGCCGTTTAGTGGCAGAGCACATGGGAATCCCAGCACCCCAAAAAGTTTAAACCAAGAACAGAGAGTAAGCTGGGAGGCTCTAATAATTTTGTTGGGAAAGTGCAAATTTTAGGAATATTTTAATGAATTTGAGGAATATGCTTAAAATTGAAGTTTCTTCTTTCCAAATTGTTAGTCTTGGGATTAGAGATTGCCCAGTTGTTAAGAGCACTGACTACTCTTCCAGAAGACCCAGGTTCAGTTCCCAGCACCCACATAATGGCTAACGACTATTTGTAATTTCAGTTTCAGGGGACCCAGTGCTTTTTTTTTGTGGCCTCCATGGGCATTGCATGCACATGGTGCACTTACATACATACAGGCCAACACACATATAAAGAAAATTTTTTTAATTCAATTTTTTTGTATTTTTTTAATGTTTTAAATTTATTTATTTATTTTTATGTGTACGAATGTACTGTCTGCATGTAGGTTTGTGCACCCATGTCATGCAATGCCACGAAGGTCAGAAGAGGGTGTCAGATTCCCCTGGAACTGAAGTTAAAGATGGTTCTCAGCCGCCATGTGGGTGCTGGGGATCAAACCCGGGTCCTCTGCAAGAGCAGTCGGTGCTCTTAACTGCTAGGCCATCTCTCCAGCCCTTTTTTTTATTTTTGAGAAAAGGTCTCCCTTTAAGTCCCAGCTGGCCTGGAGCTCACTCTGTAGACCAAGTTGGCCTTGAACTCACAGAGATCCACCTGCCTCTGCTTCCTAAGTGCTAGGATTAAAGGCGTGCACCACCACACCTGGCTAAATTCAAATTTTTAGTCTTTATTTTCTTATTAAATTCCAATGTAATGTTATTCAGTACTGGGACAGCTCAAGATCTGACAATGTGCTTCCTCCCCCTTTAAAGAATTTAATTTGCCAGGCGTGGTGGCGCATGCCTTTAATCCTAGCACTTGGGAGGCAGAGGCAGGAGGATCTTTGTGAGTTCAAGGCCAGCCTGGTCTACAAAGTGAGTTCCACGACAGCTGGGGTTATAGGGAGACCTTGTCTCAAAAAGACAACAACAACAAAAAAATAATTTAATTTAAAATTACTTGTCCGTTTTTCCCTTTGCACTATAACTGATTATTTCTTAGTATATTAATTTTTGAGATGTCATGAGTTTAATGCAAGATTCAATCAAAGGATATATTGGCTGTTTGCCATTTTTTGTCATTAATTTATGATTATTATTATTTTTTTATATTTTTAATTAATTTATTATTTTTTATGTGTATGAGTATACTGTCTGCATGTAGGTTGGTGCACCCGTGTCGTGCAATGCCTCAGAGGTCAGAAGAGGGCGTCGGATTCCCCTGGAACTGGAGTTCTCCTGGAATTAGAGTTACAGACGGTTCTCAGCCGCCATGTGGATGCTGGGGATCGAACCCGGGTCCTCTGCAAGAGCAGTCGGTGCTCTTAACCGCTAGGCCATCTCTCCAGTCCCATTTATGATTATTGTTCTCTATGATGTTGTCTTATAAGGAGGAGTGGTGCTAAGAGGGAAATTAAAACAACAAAAGACTCTACTTCAAAACCAAGAGTGGTGGTGCCTATCACAGGATGGGCAGGTCACCTCAGCAGACCGAAGTCCCAGTGATGGAAATGTTGGTTACAGCTGGTCAAGGCTTGGGCACCAGCAGACAAGACGAAGTTGGAAAAGGGTAGACAGGCTGGAGGAAGAAAATACCTGTGTGGTGGTGATTTGGTCTCTAGGAGACTATCCAGGCACTGGGAGCGCAGGTCCCTCACCCCACTGTCCAATCCTTGCTGCACTACTGAGGTCCACCACGATGCGTCGCTCTGGCAAAGCGAAGCCGGCCGCAGGGCCCTTCAGAACAGTTTTGGGCAGCTGGCTCTCTGCGCGCGGGGCAGGACACCAAGCAGATGAATTCCAATGAATCTGCTCGAAGGCTCAGGAATGCGCAACCTGGGGGACAGCTGGACTATTGGAGAGGGGTCATGAGAAGGCAGGGCCATAGGGAACTTGGGAACTTCAGTCCCAAGCTAAAGACCTCGGGCTTTCCCATGGGGGCCCCAAGGAGCTATACACTGTACGGTCTCAGATGCACTCTTGAAAAAAATGCATTGTTTAGTTATCGTTGGGGCTAGAGAGATGGCTCAGTGGTTAAGAGCACTGACTGCTCTTGCAGAGGATCCAGGTTCGATTCCCAGCAATCACATGATTCCAGGGGAATCCTACCCCCTCTTCTGACCCCTCTTCTGACCCCTCTTCTGACCCCCGTGACACGGGTGCACTCACATACATGCAGGCAATACACTCATACACCTAAAATAATAAAATATTTTTTTAAAAATTTTAAGCCGGGCGTGGTGGCGCATGCCTCTAATCCTAGCACTTGGGAGGCAGAGACAGGCGGATCTCTGTGAGTTCAAGGCCAACCTGGTCTACATAGAGAGCTCCAGGCCAGCTGAGACTAAAGGGAGACCTTGTCTCAAAAAGACAAAAAAAAATTTTAAGAAAAAACGCATTGTTTAGTTATTAATACCAGCACATCGGAGGCTGAGGCTGGATGATCCTGAGTTCCAGTTCAGTCTAGGCAGCAGAGAATGTTTCAGGCCAGTTGGAGGAAGAAATAAAACAAAACAGAAGGAAAGAGGATGGGAAGGGTTTTTGTTTGCTGACCTGTATCTAAAAAACAAGCATATAGCTTTGATCCCAGCAGAGGCTGATCTCTGCGAGTTCAAGACCAACCTGGTCTACATAGAGAGTTCCAGACCAGCCAGGGATAGATACATTGTGAGATGGTGTCTCAACAAAACAAAACAAAACAAAACAAAACAAAACAAAACAAAACAAAACCACCTGGTCTTCTAGAGAGTTCTGGGCTAGAACTGGGGCTGTAGGGAGATCCTGTCTCAAAACAAACACCACACAGGCACACTGTGGTAGCACCGGCCTATAATTCCAACCCTGGGGAGGTGGGGGACAGGAGGATCAGAAGTTCAAGGCCAGCCTCTGAAACAGTGGAACACAGTGAGTTTGAAGTTAACCTGGGATACATGAGATGCCAACAACAACAACAACAACAACAAACAAACAAACAAAAAGAAAACCACAGAAAACCTACAAAAACATAGGGTAAGGCCCCCAAATAAAGAATTTGTATGTGAGCCGGGCGTGGTGGCGCATGCCTTTAATCCTAGCACTTGGGAGGCAGAGGCAGGAGGATCTTTGTGAGTTCAAGGCCAGCCTGGTCTACAAAGTGAGTTCCAGGACAGCTGGGGCTACAGGGAGACCCTGTCTCAAAAAGACAACAACAACAAAAAAATAATTTAATTTAAAATTACTTGTCCGTTTTTCCCTTTGCACTATAACTGATTATTTCTTAGTATATTAATTTTTGAGATGTCATGAGTTTAATGCAAGATTCAATCAAAGGATATATTGGCTGTTTGCCATTTTTTGTCATTAATTTATGATTATTATTATTTTTTTATATTTTTAATTAATTTATTATTTTTTATGTGTATGAGTATACTGTCTGCATGTAGGTTGGTGCACCCGTGTCGTGCAATGCCTCAGAGGTCAGAAGAGGGCGTCGGATTCCCCTGGAACTGNCTGGGCACAGAAGTGAGGGAGAGAGGCTTTCATTTTGAATTTTGAGACACTTGAAAAAACAAATCACTTTTCTGAAAAAAAAAATATGGCTTCCAGGTATTTAGAAGAAATGGAAAAATTCTAATTAGCAAATGTTTGATTAAACATGGACAGAATGGAACTTGTGCTCCATAAATCATAAAGCAAGCAATATGAGTGCATTTTATTGATAGCAACATGTGCGATGTGTTGGCAGCTGAGCAGTGGAGGGAGGAGCAGGACCTGACCACACTTCCAGGACTGGACTAGCCACTAGGGAGTTTGGAATCACGTCCCTACCAGGAACAAGTTTCCGGGAGTTCAGATACTCCCAGACATCCTCACAGCTGGCTCTCCTGGCACAGGTGACCAGTCTCTGAAGGGCATGGCACCACTACAGAGCTCTTCCAACGAAGGAAGATGTGGAAAGTCCGTGATGGAATACTAACAGTCAAAGAAAACCTGCCACTGTGATGGCGACCCCTCACCGGACAGATGAGGAAGCAGAGCCCAGAGAGAGGCAGGGGCTGCCCCAGAGTCCCAGAGCTGTCTGGTTCCCACACTCAGGTTCATCCTTTCTCCTCTGTCTCCCAGACCTCTGCAAACTTCTACTTGGCCACACTATTGCCCTTTGTACCTGAATCCCAAAGCCAAGAGAGGACCCCTCCGTCAACACTGTTGCTTTCATGGCAATTGATTGGATTTAGGATTTCTAGTCCCAAGCCCTGGCATGGCTGCACTTCCCAGAGAAGGGAAGGAAAGGGAAGAGATGACATGGTCTAGGTCTCCGGACATTTGTCAAGGATCAAGGAACCACCATGGCCTATGGACTGACCATCTTGTCTCACAGTTCCCTCTGTCACACCAGCACAGGAGAGCTGTCAGTTCACACAACCCCAACATGCTGCTGTGCATAGGACTATGACTTCTGGACCACAGACTCCTGAACTCGATCCTCTTTCCTCAATGCCCCCCCCTTAGGACATTGGGTTGACAGTTTTTCAATTAAATATGTAAGTTATTTTCTGCAGCTTTCATTAGGATAGTAAGTCTTGTTGTGGAAATGGGACACTGAACTGATAGAATTAAGAATGGCTGATCATTGGGACTGGAGAGATGGCTCAGTGGTTAAGAGCATTGGTTGGTCTTCCAGAAGACCAGGGTTCAGCACCCATGTGGTGGCTAACAACCATCCTAAATCCAGTTCCATGGGATCCAACATCCTCTTCTGACTTTGATGGGGATTGCATGACACAGGTGGCAATACACTCATACCAGAAAATAAAGATAAATAAAAATTTTCTTAAAAACTGCTATAATCATGAATTCACAGCAGCTGTGGTTACCCCAGGAAACCTGAACAAGACTGAGCCAGTCGGTGTTCTAGCATAGAGTGAGAAAGTTTTCTGAGCCTCCACTCTTAAGTGAGGAGCTACGGACAGTTGATGGCTTCTGGGAGAGTCAGTTTTTTTAATTTTTAATTTTAATTTTTTATTTTTGGTCTTTTTTGAGACAGGGTCACCCTTTAGTCCCAGCTGGCCTGGAGCTTGCTCTGTAGACCAGGCTGGCCTTGAACTCACAAAGATCTGCCTTTGCCTCCAGAGTGCTGGGATTAAAGGCATGTGCCACCACACCTGGCTAGGGTCAGGGTTTTTTTTAAGCTTTTTAAAATTTTTATTTATTTTTGTATGTGTATGAATGTACTGTCTGCATGTAGGTTTGTGCATCCGTGTCATGCAATGCCGCGGAGGTCAGAAGAGGGTGTTGGAATCCCCTGGGACAGGAGTCAAAGACAGTTCTCAGCCGCCATATGGGTGCCGGGGATCGAACCTGGGTCCTCTGCAAGAGCAGTCGTCGGTGCTCTTAACCGCTAGGCCATCTCTCCAGCCTCAGAGTCAGTTTTTCTTTTTTTAATGATGTGGCTTCTAGTAGATTGACTATGATCCAATAGATGGCTCATACCCAGGACTTTTTATTTAAAGGATATGAAGTTTGGGGGTGAATATGATCAAAATACATTGCATTAATTCTCAAAGAATTAATAAAAATATTTAAAAAGAAAGAATGGCTGATGTGAACCCATCAGTGGATGTCACTCTCCTGCAGGTGACTATGACTCTGTGGGTTGGACTGGGTGGAACATTTTCTGTCGTTTTCACCCTTTGCAGTCAACCACAGCTTCAGTGTCCCTTATGGCTTCTGGAAACAATTCTGTGATTATGAGAAGAATATTCCTGAAGATAAAACAAAGGACTCGAGTATTTGGTGACCTCTCCAAGTTTTGATGCATGATATGGCACCTAAGGGTGCCCTGCCCCTGGACCTACAGTCCTGCAAGACAGGGGTGCCTAGGGGGCAGGCAGCCCTTATGTAAGATTCTTTGGGGGACCCTATCCCAGAGTACAGGAAGTTCAAACCCTTAGCAAGGCCACTGAACTGCACATGGTAGTCCCTCATCCCTTCTCTAACTTCTCTCCTTGTTTTCTCCACTATTCACCCATAAGGGTTTCCGGGGTACTGCTATGTGCTGATCACCATGTTTTGAATACTAGACACAAAAACATAAGTGGCTCTGGGGGCCTTTCAGGGGCCAGAGCCACCTCTTCTTCATACCCAAGATTCCCAGCTGATGCAGCCTGCCAGGCATTAGAAAAAGAAAACCATATTCCTATATATACTAAGAAACCAGCTTCAAGGCATGCTGCAAAATTTTTAAAAATACAGAACAGGGCCAGGAGTGGTGGTGCTCACTTTTAATCCCAGCACTCGGGAGGCAGAGGCAGGTGAAGGCCAGCCTGGTCTACATAGTGAGTTCCAGGACAGCTGGGGCTATGCCTGTGATATCAGCATTCTAGAGGGGGAAGGGAGAAAATCAGAAGTTCAAGGTTATCTTCGGCTATATAGTGAGTTTGAGGCCAGCCTGGACTACGTGTCAGAAAGGAAGGAGGGAAGGAAGGAAGGATGAATGGAGGGAGGGAGAGGGAGGAGGAGAAAGAAAGCTATTCAGCGTTGTTTTTGTAGAGAGGAACAGGTGGGAGAACAAGAAGCTTGCTTCTTCCCATCCTGCTTTTGCAGTTTGAATAGTTTACAATGTGCTTTCAAAAAAGAGTCAGGAAGAAATTGTAACATCCTGGAAAAGCATTCAAGACATCTCGTTATCTTGACATGATAAATTCAGGTTTCAAAATCGTAGGTACAATGTGACCCCTATTTTTGTTGAGAAAAATGTGTGATACATCTGGATATACAGAGAACTGTTGCATTAGTTGCTATTTTTGCTGCAGTTTATTTGACATTTTTTAATAAAAATAAAAACAGTAGGAAAGGGCACAAATGACAAAGCCTTTGTCCCTTTCTCCCTTCTTTGGATCCAGCTCCCTGTAGCCCATGCTCACCTTATTGCTAGGAAACTTGTCTGGGAGATGGGATGGCAGAGATGTCTCTTTTTCTGATTTTCTGAGATTTCTCATTTTCTCAATAAAGTTATATTGTTATGGGAAAAAGAACAATGCATACTTTATTTTTATTTCTGTGTGTGATGTGTACATGTTGTGTGTATATAAGTAAGTGCATGCTATGCACTTCCGGGTGGAGAGCAGAGGGGGATGCTAGGTGTCTTCTCCCCATTCTCTAGTGTATTTTTTGAGATGGGATCTCTCACTGATCTGGAGCTCACAGATTCAGCTAGGTTTGTGGAGTGAGTTCTATGGATCGTCCTGCTTCTGCCTCCCCAACACTAGGACTAAAGATGTGAGCCAGTGCACCTGGGTTCTTATGCAGGTGCTCGCGATCTCCATGGTCAGCACTCTATTGACTGAGCCATCTCCCCAGACCCATGATTTTTTTTTTTTTGAGTCAATGTCTACTGTCTAGCCCAGGCTGCCATGGATGTGCCTAGCCTTCTGTCACAGTTCCAGGATACCATGAACATCACACGCCTAGCTGCAACGCCTATGTTTCACCGTACTCTGAATTGTGACAGGATTTAACTTCTACCTTTTCTCACTCAACCCTGAGGAAAGAAGCTTCACGTGTGCTCTATTTCCATCTGTACCACCCCACTGAGTATGGGAATCACAGACAAGGTCTCCTGTATCATTCTGAACAAAATCCACTTCCTCTCTTCCTACTCTGGCCTCATGGCCCCCATCTATCCTCCTCTAGGCCTCTGCTCTCCGCCTTTTTCACAGACAGGAAGAATATCATGGAGAAACCTGTTGCTGGTGCTGGGGCCCAGAGGGACTTAGCTCAAGACGCCTCCTCTGCCTCCTTCCTCAGCAGGAACTGTCTAGTAATGGATCTGAACAGGGAAGGGAGAAAGGAAGCAAACTAACTCCCTTTCCCATAGATCTTAGGTTAAAAACGACTGGCCTAGTTAAAACCGCACCTTAATGAGGCTCCTTTCTGGCCTAATTGTCACCATGGCAATGACCCCTAGTGGCCATCTTTAATTAACTTGGAATCAGAGTCACCAAATGAGCTCCTCCAGTAAATTGCTCAGCAGCCCAGGCAGTCACGCGGCCCCTCCTCTGTCCTCTGCCCTCTGTGCTCCTGCACAGCATGGATGATGGGGCAAGAAATTCTCAGCCTGGCTTTTCTTTCCACCCACTGGACTTGCCTGGCACGGCTAGGGGACAGGCTCAGACCTACAGCAATAGGAGTAGCAGCATTAACAGTAACACAATGCTAATCACTTTGTATGCAGTAGTTCCTTCCGTCTTCACGGGGATGGTGGGATTGATGCATTATTATTGCCCATGATAATTTCCATATAAGGAAACTGAGGCACAGACAGACTGAGTCAGTAATTGGCAGAGGTGAGATTTAATCCCAGGGGCAATACCATGATGCCACTGCTAGAGACTTTGCAGCTAGGTGTGTTACCTTGGGCGACTCAATTCATAGCTCTGATCCCAGTTCCTCAACCGGAACAGGGAAGGTAAAGCATGCCAGGGGGTTGGAGAAGGACTGATCAGCCTCATCCATCCAGTTTAGTAATCCTCAACACCACCAGGACAAAATGGCATGAAGGTCTAGGTGAGTAATACCCTACAGAGAACTTTGACTCATCATTCCCCTCACATCCATCTCCAGTCTTTTGGAAATTCTTTTTAAATTTATTTTGAGATTTTTATGTGTATGAGTGTTTTGCCTGCATGTATGTAAATGCACCATATCGTGTGATGCCCAAAAGAGCCAGAAGAAAGGCACTTTATCTCCTATAGAACTGGAGTTATGGATGGTTGTTAGCCCCATGTGGGTGCTGGGAAACAAACCTGGGTCCTCTGCAAGAGTAGCCTGCTCTTAACCACTAAGCTATCCCTCCAGCACCCCTTGGCAAATGTTAACAGTTCTATCCTCAAAATGAGCCAGTTCTCAGCCCATGGCTCCATCCTCCATCTTGACAGTTGAGCATAGGGACTCTAGATTATTAGCAGAAAGAGAGGATCTCTCTCTCTCTCTCTCTCTCTCTCTCTCTCTCTCTAAGAGAGGATCTCTTGACTGTGGTAAAACTTTCAGTTTTATGCTGGGGTGATGGTACATGCTTTTAATTCCAACACTTGCGGAGGTGGGTGGCAGAGTAGGAGGATTGCAGATTTTAGGCCAGCCCAGGATACATAGGAAGTTCCAAGTCAGCTTGGGCTACAAACTGAGACTTTGATTCAGAGAGAAAAGAAGAGAGGAAGAGGAGAAGAGGGGGTGGAATCATTCTGGTGCTGGGGATGTAGTTCAGTGGTAGCATACTTACCTAGACTGTGCAAGACCCTGGGGAGAGGGGAGAGAGGGAAAGGAAGGAAAGGACCACTGTGGATTCTGACTGGGAGAAAGGGCTGTGGCCAGACTGCAAGCAATGAGATCAATTGGCTGATTAGATGGCTATGGAGATTTTTTACCAGGCAATGGTGGTCTGGACCATTTAGCCTGTGTCTCTAAACATGAAGGAAGATGGTAGCTGAACTAAAGAGGCCCACTGAGCAACCGAGCTGTGCTGGCCCGGGTTTCAGCACTACTGGAAGGACAGCTCTTGACCCGCCTCTGCTGCGCACCGGAACCAACCTCACAGCCCCCATGGAATCCTGCGCTCAGAGTTCAGCAGAGCCCTGGCGGCTTGCGGACAAAGTCAGATATCCTCTCTTTGGAAATGTACCTCTTCTGAAAACCGTTTGCTACCTTCTAAAGTGAAGAAAACTGATGCCGCACGGCCTCAAAAGCCAGAAGAAACCGAAATTGAGAACGCGGCGGGAGGGGGGGATGGAGGGAGGGGGGGCAAGGAAAAGGCCTCTGAACATAGATCCTTTGCTCTAGGAGGCTGGGGAATTAAAACCCAAGCCAAGGCTTCAGTGGACTGTGGGTGTGGTTTAACCACAGGCCCTTCCAGCGCTGCATGGCTGTGGTGGCGTTTCTCTGCGGACTACTCACAGAAGAACAGAGCCGCGTCTCTGAGAACTGGGAAGTCTGACGCCAGTGCCCACATTCTCTCTCCAAGGCAGCGCCATTTCTGTGGGATGGGGTCGGGAGTCTCGCTCTGCTCCCGGCCTGCCCTGCTGCCGGTCTAGTTTCTCTGAGATTCCTTCTCTAGGGATCAGCAAGATTTCTTTCCCAAGGCTGGCTGATGTCACTGGGGATTGGGAGCTGGAGAGACATTGAGTGCCCGTTCCCGCTCCTGAAGGCGCGTGAAGAAGCGATTTAAGACCTGAAGGGCTCTGGGTTTCTGTCTCAGAAATGACTCCAAGTTTCCAGACTCCAAAGAAAAGCTTTCTCTGTGGAGAGGGGAAAGGGAGCAAGAGTAGGACTCTGGCGTTAGTCTTCTACCCCCCCAATCCCCCCAGACCACCCGGGAGCCCACCCTGGATTAACACCACATTGCCAGCAAATCTGTTCTTAGCATTCTGACCTGGTGCACCAGGTCACCAGGCCAGCAGAATACCCTCTTCTTCCTTTCCCAGATGCCTCCTGCACTGGGCTGAGTCTTGGTGCCTAGTTCACTATGCTATTGGAAGTCCCTGAAAAGGGACAGGCCCTAACTTTGGAACCACCCCACCTTCAAGGAACAGCGAGTGAATACAGAAATAAGAGTGCCCAGGGCTGAGTTTCCTGGTGTGACTGGGAAGACAGCAGGCCACTGTCTGAACTTTTTCTCTTGCCTCAGTCACTCCGTGGTTACTTTTTCACCTTGATGATCACAATCTTAGTTTCTCCACCTCTGAAGTAAGGAAAAACTGGTCCCTTCCAGGAGGAAAACAAAAGTAAACTCTGATCAGAGCCTCAGATAAGTGGCTCTTTAGAGAGGAGACTACCTCACAGAAGATGTCCTCCAGCCCTAGTGAGCTTGTTTTCCAGAATCTTCCTGGACCCTTCTGGCTTTTGCTGAGCCCCAAGGAAACATTTCTCGTCTGTAAAATGGACAGCCCCATTTTACAGTTGGGAAAAATGAGGCCTGGAAGTCAACTGCCTTGTCCAGAGTCCCACTCCAGCTCCTCAGACCAAGACTTCTGGTAAAGGGGACCTCAGTCCTCAGCCAGGCCCCATAGAGTCCTCTTGTCCCTCCTAGGAACTTTATTTTATGAGACAGGATCTCATCGTGTAGCCCAGTCTGTCCTCAAACTCATGATTCTCCTGCCTCTCAAGTGCTGGAATTTACAGGCATTGATTGCACCACCATGCCCAGCTTGTTTCAGGATTCTACTTCTAAAGAGGCTTCAGGTACGAGAGGAATATGAGTTGGCTGCCCCAGGAACAAGAGTTTCCACCTCCCCTTCACCAAAACATGGGCTCCCTCACCTGTATACAAGGAGAATGAGACTTCTCAGACGAGGGAGGATTAAACAAGACAAACTCCAGTCCTGTTTCCATCATGGGTCCTGGCAGTCCCCTACAAGGAGCCTGCATCCTCTAGCAGGACAGTATAGTCACTCTGTAGACTCAAGTAGTTAAAGAAGTTAAATGACCCAGTGAGGACTCCCAGCTACATGTGCCTGAGCACCTAAGAGGGCAGGGATCTACTAGGACAAAATCAGAAAGGGTGGGGGTGAAGAGGCCTGGGTGGGGGTGAAGAGGCCTGAGTGGGGGTGAAGAGGCCTGGGTGGGGATCTATCTGTGGAGCCCTTCAGCCTTGAGGACAGGGAGCCAAGAAGAGGAGTCCCCTGAGGATACCTCACTCCCACCCCAGGAGGCAGACCACACCCTCACCTGCCTGGGACCCATCTGCCCGGCGCTCTGGAGCTAGCAAGCCTGTTTCNGAAAAGGCCTGGGTGGGGGTGAAGTGGCCTGAGTGGGGATCTATCTGTGGAGCCCTTCAGCCTTGAGGACAGGGAGCCAAGAAGAGGAGTCCCCTGAGGATACCTCACTCCCACCCCAGGAGGCAGACCACACCCTCACCTGCCTGGGACCCATCTGCCCGGCGCTCTGGAGCTAGCAAGCCTGTTTCCGATCTTTTGCTCTTGCACGTCTTTCTAATTCTGGCATTTCTAAAAGGCAAGAGGCAACTGATTTTTAATGAGCCGCAATGAGGGACTGTCAAAGCTCTGGCATTTAAAAATATCGGTGAAAACAACTATTAAATGCGTACATAGCTGCATGCATTTGCACAGATGTACATACCAGGCCCCCTGGATTAGCTCTTCTCTCTCTGTCCACCTGCCTCTGAAGGTAATGGACAAGGAAACCTGGAGTGGCTAAAAATGGAATCGGGAACATCACATTCAAGGCCACGTCCCACGTGCCAACCCCACCCGTACCGGGTTGGGCCTGTGTAGGACTGAGTCAAGGAGGGAAAGGGTATGCTTTTCACCTCTGCACACCCATGAGTGGGGCCAGTTGTGTTCACACCTCCAGCCCTAGGGACCTGTTCTGATCTGGAGATGGAGCACCGTGAAGGGGCGGCGCTCTCTGCCACCACTGACTCCAGCTCTGCCACTCAGGCACCCTGCACCATCCCATGCCCTCGCGCTAGGGAAGCCTGGGCTCTACGTCTGAATTTATTCCAAGGCACCTCACCTCACCACTCACACCCTCGACTACCTGCTCTCCTGTGGGTGCACTGCGTTTACAGTAGGCTCTGGATTCCGAGTGATTTTTCTGAGGTTTTGCTTACTGCAACCTGAGCGCTCCGAGAACTTGGGATCCCCCTGCTGGCGACCGAGGTAACAATCTGAGCCGGTACTAGGTTACAAAGCTTGCTTTGTTGTTGTCGTCGTTGTTGTTATTTCTAAGAATAGAACCCAAGAGTGTCGCACATGTCAAGCAAGTGCTCTGCCACAGAGCTACCTCTCCATCCTTAAAAATCTTAATATTTTAACTTCAAGGGACTTTGTTCTCCCTACCCTTCCCTCCCTTTTGACAAAGTAACCCACCAGAGCCTGTCACAATCTTCCCCCCACAGCTTTATACCAAATGCAAAGAAAGTGAAGTGTTCTGACTTGCCCAATAAATACTTACTGAGCACTCTAATACCATGGCTAGCACTGATTGAACACTTACTGCATACAAAGCATTGTTGTGCTCTTTTATGTATCCCAGCACATTTAACCCTCACCTTATCACAGCAGGGCAGGACTGTTATTACCACCCACTTTAAAGATGAATATAGGGGCTGAAGAGTGGCTCAGTGGTCAGGAATACTGGCTGTTCCTGCAGAGGATCTGGGTTCAGTTCCTGTACCCACACGGTGGCTACCATCCTGGGAGATCTGACACATTCTTTCTGGCTTCTGCAAACATTGCATGCGTTGTGGTTCATTTATATAGATGCAGGCAAAAGACTCATACACTAAATAAATAAATTAAAAATAAATAAATAAATAAATAAATAAATAAATAAAATTAAAGCTGATGACACCCTGGCCCAAAAACTTAGTATTCAAGATCACATTAAACTGGATTTTTTTTTTTTTAGATGGGATCTCCCTTTAGTCCTAGCTTGTCTGGAACTCACTCTGTAGACCAGACTAGACTGGCCTTGAACTCACAGAGATCTGCCTGCCTCTGCTTCCCGAGTGCGAGGATTAAAGGCATGTACCACCACACCTGGCTTAAAGATGGGTCTTAGCTGCCATGTGGGTGTTGGGAATAGAACCCGGGTCCTCTGCAAGAGCATTCGGGGTTCTTCACTGAGCCATCTCTCCCACCCCTAAAATGGAATATTTTTTTTTAATTTTTTTTATTAATTTTATTTATTTCTGTATGTGTGAATGTACTGTCTGCATGCAAGTTTGTGCACCCGTGTCGTGCAATGCCGCGGAGGTCAGAAGAGGGTGTCGGATTCTCCTGGAGCTGGAGTTCTCCTGGAATCGGAGTTTCAGACGGTTCTCGGCCGCCATGTGGGTGCTGGGGATCGAACCCGGGTCCTCTGCAAGAGCGGTCGGCGCTCTTAACCGCTAGGCCATCTCTCCAGCCCTAAAATGGAATATTTTTAACCTGGATTATTTCCAGATCCCAGGCGCCAATCACTATATTGCATCAAAGAAGATTACTGTAAAACAAAAACAAGACCTGGACCTGATGGCACATGACTGTAATCCCACTGGTCAGGAGGCAAAGGCAGGAGGATCACTGCGAGTTTAACACCAGCCTGGTCTACATAGAAGTTCTAGGCCAGCCAGGGCTACACAGCATTAAATTAAATTAAGTTGACTTAAATAATGAAATACACACCAGAAGTACATTCAAAATAGCCTACTCTTCTTTAGTTAATCCTTCATATATATTTTTTCTAAGGAATTTCAAGTTACTTAATATATAGGTGGGTGCAAGGTACCAGGAGAGGCTGCAGGTAAGAGAAAAGTCACATAATGGACCTCTCATTTTCACACTGGAATATTGGTAGGAGGGACTGGAGTGGACCATTTAACATCCTATGTCCAAGGCACCATTGTGGCAACGTGGAAGTCTCCATGTCAGATAGGTGTAGATCAGCTGTTCTCCAGCCTACTCTCCACAATATGATTTTTGGATTCCTGGTGTGAGTCCATGGCTTTCTCATAATGGCACCCTCCTCGAATTTACTCAGCACAGGGGACCCATACCTCAGCACTTTTGACCCAAACTAGAGCTCTGGTCAGGCCTAGTGAGAGCAGTTTCTGGGGCCCACTCAGATCCCAGGAACAAAGGTAAGGCTGATGAGTCCACTTTAATAGAAGTGTCAAAGAGAAGTGGGTCAGTCCTCAAATGTAGTCATTTGCATGTTATTTATTTTTATTTATTTTTGTTTTATGTGTGTATGAGTGCTTTATCTGCATGTATATGTATATGTATATGGCAGTGTTAGCTGCCATGTGAATGATGAGATATTTTTAGCCACTATGTAGAGGCTAGAAACTGAATCTGGATCCTCTGCAAGAGCTGTTAGTGCTCTTAACTGCTGAGCCATCTCTCCAGTCCTGTTTTTTATTTTTTATTAAATATATGGGTGTGGGTGTGGGTGTGTGCGCATGAGTGCAGGTACCATGGAGGCCGAAAGAGGGAATTGAATCCCCCGAAGCTGGAGTTACACATGGTTGTAAACTACTGATGTGAGTACTGGGAACTGAACTTGGTC
This sequence comes from Rhizomys pruinosus, assembly GCA_009823505.1. Classification (NCBI taxonomy): domain Eukaryota; kingdom Metazoa; phylum Chordata; class Mammalia; order Rodentia; family Spalacidae; genus Rhizomys; species Rhizomys pruinosus. The sequence continues at coordinate 678,476 of VZQC01002915.1, forward strand.
CTCTGCAAGAACAGTATGCACTCTTAACTGCTGATTCTGAGCCATCAAGCCAGCCCCCATTTGCAAGTGTGTGTGTGTGTGTGTGTGTGTGTGGTGTATGTTTGAGACAGGGTCTTCCTGTAGCTCCAGCTGGCCTGGAATTCGCTCTGTAGACCAGGCTGGCCTTGAACTTACAGAGATCTGCCTGCCTCTGCCTCCCGAGTGCTGGGATCAAAGGCGTGCACCACCATGCCCAGAAAGTTTTGTTGTTGTTGTTGTTGTTTTAAGACAGGATCTCACTCTGAAGCCCCAGCCTGACCTAGAACTCATGACACAGACCATGCCAGGCTGGGTTCCCTCTCACAGAGAGATCCACTTGCTTCTGCCTCCTGAGTGCTAGATTTAAATATTCATACCACCATGCCTGGTTTCAGTTGCATGTTTTTAGAATCTTTATCATCCCTTGGATAGATGGGCAACCATCTTATTCATGCTTATATCTGCTGCTGCTACTGCAAACACATACCAGGAAATTATCCAAGAAACCCCATAATCTCTAGATAAAACACTCTATTTTACTTTTGCAGATCACCCTATGGGCTTTTCCTGAGTCCAGAAAAAGCTCCTAACTGGACCAGATAGCCACATGCCTGCCTTTTATTCTTGGAGCCCAGTCCCAGGGGAAAATCTGAAAAAGATTTCTTTGGGGAAAAAGCATGGGAAATCTAACTGAGGCCTAGAGGAGCCCAGCCCACCTAGATTCACAACAAAATGGGTAGCTGGCTGGTCATGAGAGTCTTCCCTGGAGATGTAACAGTGTATTGAGACCATAGCATGCCATAATATTTTCCACTGGGTGTGGTGGTGTCTGATTTTAATCCCAGCACTTGGGGAGGGAGAGACAGGTGACCCTCTGGAGGCCAGATTGGTCTTTATAGCAAGTTCCGGGTCTTCTAGGGTAACATAGAGAGACCCTGTCCCCAAAACCACAAAAAATAGTATTCTCCTGAGTTTTCATGTGTCATTATGAGCTGACAATGTGCATGAGTCCATTGTGTACATGTCAGTCTGTATTTGAACACTGGCTAGGCATAGTCCCAGAAGGAAGCCAGAAGCAAGTCTGTATCCTGGGGAAGGAAGGACAGGATCACTCCAGTGAATCCAAGCTGGTGAATGCCCCATGGCCACAGAAGAGCTGGGGGTGTTCATGACTCTAAAGGTATGTGGATCTATATGATTATCCAGAAGCACATGTGTGTTCATAAGCAAACCACATTCAGGCTAGCTTGTGTGTGTGTGTGTGTGTGTGTGCTCACGCGTGTGCACTCATTTGTGTGTGTATACACAGATAAAGCAAACTGCAATGTAGTTCTATGTCTGGGTAACTGCATGTGTAGCTTATTAGGTATATTTACAACTATTTTCCAGTCTGGTTCTATAACACTATGTTACTGTGCTGAGTGTGTATATGTACACTTATCCATGCACAAATCTGTATTTACAGTTGAATTCCAAGCTTGCATTCGAGTCACTATGTGGTGTGTGTATGTGTGTGTATTTGTATGTTTAAAGGCAAAGTTGTTTCTGTTGAGGACTGAATGAGCATGTTTACATTCGTATTCCAGCTTCCTGCCATGTCCCCTAGTCCCATGGGCATATACAGGTCCTCTGCCAAGCCAGGCATGTCCTAAGGCTGGCTAAGAACCCTGGGAAGTGTGAGTACTTGATTAGTACCCTTCACTACCCCTCGTCTGATGCCCACTCTCTATGGCCTCTAAATTCCCGGCCCTGGCAGGACCTCAGAGTCCCTTAGTCAGAGACTACTTTCCCCAAGGAGTCCCTTTAACTCACAGTCCCCTTTCCATCCAGGGGGCTAGGAGTTGGGGGGATATTCATCTCAGGGAGTTTTTGTTCCATCTCATGAAAGGCCTCAATGGCTGGGAATACCATTCTAATTACGGGGAAGCCCAGCTTATGTGGGGGACACAAAGGGCTGTGGTCTCATAGCAGCTCCTTCCATCCGTCAAATAAGGCTGTCTAATGACGGGGTGAGAGCTGTGAATGCCTAAAACAAACTCCAAAAGGAGGGAAAATAAAGCCGCCAGGGGCTTAAAATATATTAAATTACCCTGAGTAGGAGCCATGGCTTTGCAGGCACTGGTTGGAGAGGCTGGCGAGACTCTGAGTCCTACTATTCATGTGGGGGGAGAGGGGTCAGCAGGTCGGGGTGGGGGGCTCACAGAGCCCTGGCTCATTCTCATGCTAACACCAGGGACATGCTGCAGGCTTACTGGGCTGGAAAACAGAAATGAATTTGCCATAATCCTCCTCCTCCTCCCTCTGCAGGCCAGAAGCTTTGCCTAATTGCAGCCCTTGGTGCCTGCTGGGCTTTGGGGGATGGCCACACCCTGGAGACAAGCACCCTTCAACCCTCCCACCTTCTGATTCCTCCTTCTTTGGGGCAGGGATAAGTTGGTGTCAGGGCCCATTTGAAGGAGCATGGAAAGCAGGCAGCAAGATCCCTGAGCGGTGGGGGACCAGGGCCATGCGGGGCCATGTACCACTTCTGAGGAAGCAGTGAATCCCTTTCACACACAGGCACAGCACCCAGACTCAAATGTCCCTCCCTCTTCTGCACCTCCTCACACATACTTGTCCACAAATGTACACTTCCATAGGCACAAAAACATCTTCATGCAATTCGTAGACACATGGGCCCTATGACACAACTTACACACACACACACACACACACACATACACACACACACATACACACACTTCTCTAGACATGACCCTAAAAGCAAGGACCTGGTACAATTTCAGCGTTTAATATCAGAGGATGTTGACGTTCAGATGTAGCCCTTTCCCAGATTTAGCTGAATCAGCTCTGTACTGTTCGTAACTGCTGCAGGATCTTGAAGAAGTCTGTTCAGATCTCTGGGCCTCAGTTTGGTGCCAGTAAAAGGAATGCTTGAGTTGCTTGTGGGATACATGCCTGTGGCCCCAGCATTAGGGAGGCTGAGGAAGGAGGACCACAAGTTCAAGGCCTGCTTGGCGTACACAGGAGATAGGGAGATCCTACCCACTCCCAAAGGGGAGGGACTGGACTGCTTGTACTAAATGTTCTAGAAAACCCTTCCCAACTCAGAATTAGAAACAGTCTCAGAGCCTTCTGCCCCTCCCCTGCTTCAGCATACTTAGATGTGAACAAATGCACGCACACTGGTAGTATACACACCTCCTAAGTACGCCTAACAATGACGTCCGTGTGTTCACATGTCTATAAAGTAGATCCACGGGGAGCAGCGGCCCACATCCTTCTAGGACCTGCTGTAGGTGGGGACGCTTCCCTCGCACCCGCCTTCAGCCTCGCCTCTGTGGTTTTGTCCGTAAAAGTGTGCCAGCTTGGGATACAGCGCTGACAACTGTGGCTGTGAATCACCAACCCCACAGTGTGGCGCCAGGGACCCAGGAAAAACGTTCAGACGCTCCTTTCCCTCTCCCGGCGCCCTCTGCCGGCAAACCTGGAACAGAAGGGCCTGGAAGAGGCTGCAGCCACGTACGAAAGGAGACCTGACCCTGAGAGTCTCAACAGGGAAATCTGTGCAGCTTGGTTCTCTGCTCAACGGTGGGAGGAGCCAGGGAACTGGAACCTAGATGTCGAAAGTAGCTGCAGAGGGAGCGTGGGAACCGGCTCCCCTTTCTCCTAGCGGCCTCTAGAAATACTCAGCCCAACCCCAAGACTGCCAACGGGTGCAGGTGGATGCAGGTCTCCTGGGCAAGGACAGGTGCACCTAGAGCAAGGCCTACCTGCTGCTCCCCGATGTGTGCAAAAAGGTCCCGGGCAGCCAAATAAAGTACGTGAAAGCCCCAGAAAAGCACGGAACTACTTTTTACCCAGCACAGGCAGAGAAGGCCAGGGTCACAAGCCCACATAAGATGGCCCTCCAGAGAAACAGCCAACACTCCCCACCCCCACCACCAAAGCTGAGCTGTGGAAAAGGAGGGCACCGCCCTTCACTGCAGGTGAAGGTGATGTAACACTGACTCTCCTGGTCTCGGTCCCCACGCCAGCTGCGCCAAGTGGTGGTGACTGAACATCATGTGTAAAGAGCAGGGGTCTGGACAACGGAAAACAACTGGCTTTAGGATGAAGATACCACGTATAGGCTGAGTCCTTCCAAAGAAACTAGGGGGGTCCGTATGGAAATGTGATGGGTCCCTCTTCAACCCTCTTAGAGGTCAAGGGCCAGCCTAAGGTGATATGATCATGTCCAGGGGCTACAGCCACTCCATACCCAGGTCTCTATACTGGAAGCTACCTCCGTAGTTCCAGGCCAGCTCTGGTTCTTGACTGAACTTTTGTCTAGGTTTATCTGGGCTGAACCCCATAGACCTTCTTCACCAAGCTTCCCAGATCCAGGCCAGGCAGCACCCTGCTCTGCTGTTGGAGGAATGGAGAATTCCCATAGCTACCAAGACGTGGGTGGAACACTGGGGAGCGGGGTCTGTAGTGGAGATTTGGGGAGGGTGGTACCTTGATTACAAGCTCTGGTATCCTGAAAGAGCCCAGCTCCTGCCCTTCCTTAAGGGGAGACATCTCTACACCTGGCCCAAGGTTCCCAAACAGCTGCCCCAGGCCTCTGGTCTGGCTACATTCTACTGTGGCCCTCAGGAGACTAAAGTTGGCTCTTCTGGGAATAGGGAGGATGTGCTCAGAAAGAGTAAAAATTTGGGTGCTAAAGAGAGAGTGAGCCAGGTGTAGGGGCCCAGGTCTTTAATCCCAGCACTTGGGAGGCAGAGGCAGGGGGATCTCTGCTAGTTCAAGGCCAGCCTGGTCTACATAGTGAGTTCCAGACCAGCTCGGGCTACAGGGAGACCCTGTCTCGAAGAGAGAGAGAGAGAGAGAGAGAGAGAGAGAGAGAGAGAGAGAGAGAGAGAGAGAGAGATTATTATTGCATCCAAGGTCAGTCCACTTCCCTAAGAGGGAAGCCACTCCATCAATCAGCTGCCCCTACTTCATAGATTCATAAGGAAGTGCACACACCGCACCATTAAGACAGTCCAGTACAAATGTGTAAGGTCAACGAATTCTAACTCCAGAATCCTCTCCAAATAAACAAAGGCTCATGTAGGGCAGACTCAGTTACCAGAACTGAGGTAGCCGAGAGGAGTTTGGGGCTTGTTGGGATAACCTGCGGAGCTGGAGGGGCCCTTCACTGCGCCCTCCCGGTGTATCTTGAAGACCGGCCCCTAAGATACGCAGGCGTGGGGTCTGACTCAGCCTAGACAAAATAAAAATAAAAATAAAATAAAATAAAATAAACGAGCAGCGTAAGATGGAGACGGCTAGGATCCTGGAGGCAGAAAGGCCTGGGTTTTCCCAACCCTGGGGTCCAAGCTGTAGTAAGGAAAGGGGGAGGCGGGAGGTTTCGAGCCACTTCTACTTCCAGAAGTCACATTTACCGCTTCCGAGTCTGTCTTCACACCAGTGGCCGGCTTTATCAACTACCTCTTGCTAATTACAAAGAAAAACTAGATCTTGTTGCTTTTTTTTCCCCCTAGAATATTCCCGAAATAAAGTGCTGTGTTTGGGAATGAATTTCAGCAGTGGTGTCGACCTTGCTTCTTTGGCCTGATAGAGCTGCCAAGGCTGAGGGTGGCCTGGTGCCTGCGCGGGGATGGGATTCTGGGATCCCCGGGGCCTCCAGGACACCCGCTGTTCTACAACCCACCGCAGCCGGTTCCCGCGCACCCGAAGCGCTCTTAGGTTCTCTCACCCCCACTTGGCCTAAACCTGGACAAGAGAACCCAGTCTTCTCGGAACTGGGTCCCACGCATCTGCCTGCACCACCGTAGGATCCCAAGATTCCTGCTCAAGTGTTTGGCAAGGATCTGGAGGCTGGACGCGCCAAGGCCACCTGTGTTCCGTGCTAGGGGACCGCGCTAGGAAACCCCGATGTGCAGGCGCATCCTGCGTACTAAACATTCGGCTCCCCAGTCCCGCGTGGCTACCGCCTGAGCCAACGCAAGGGCTGGGAGCGCAGCTGGGCTTGGGGTAAGGATTCTGGGCTGCTGTTTGTAAACACAGAACGAAATCGGGAGAGCTGGATGAAGACAAAGCCGTTTTTATCCGTTCGTTTGGGGAAATCACCTAGTAAACACTTTCATTTTCAGAGATGCTTTTGGCTGTATGGAAATCCGGAAAATCGACTATGCTTCAGGGCGAATTCCATCCAGGGATGAGCCCTGGAGACCGGTGCCCGGGTACACAGAAAGGACATGTGTTGGGAGGAATGGATGGATGGAAAAGAAGCGTGCCCTCGGGACCCAAACGAGCTAATTGGGGTTTACTACCTTGCTTTTGTGTGAATCTAAAAATGTATACCTGTTCACCTCAGCTTTTACCACCCGGTGAGGTCACCGTGGGTGTGTGGCAAGGCAGGCCCCCTCTTCCCGCTTCTTCGAAGTCTGAAATCTTAGCTGCGATGCAAGTTTAGTTATTCGGTCCAGCCGGGTTCCTGGGAGCTCCATTTTTCTTGCACTGGTCTGGGTGTTTGCGAATTGTGTTCTCCAGATCCTTATATTTCCCATCCCACATGTCCACGACCAAAGACTATGTCCAGACCAAACTATGACTGCCGAGTGGAGAAAGTGGGGAGATCACTGTACAGTTGGGGGGCTAAGGTTGATAGGCACCACCAACACCTCAGACCACTGTTTCACTATTTTGCCCAGTGCTCTGGGAATCCACAAGGCAGCATGTCTGCAGGTTGTGTAACGCATTTTCAGGCCCCGTGACCGACGCAGGACAAGGGTTTCCAAAGGCCTTGCATTCTCCGTGCTGACTTTTCCTATCAACGGGAGAGGCGCCGGCTATTGACCCAGCGGCCTCCTCCTCTCGGCCTATTGTCGCAGCTCAATCACGCACTTACCGGAAGAAAAGCGAGTTTATCTTAGCCTGGAGGAGCCTCGTGTTATGAGTGTGTGTGTGTGTGTGTGTGTGTGTGTGTGTGTGTGTGTATGTGTGTGTATGTTTGTGTGTGTGAAGGGTGGGGAAATTTCTGCAACCAGGACGGTGCAGATGGGTTGAGGATAGACACTTTCAGAAAAGGGCCAATTTCCCCTTCACAATGAGCGCTAAGTACCTGATAAATGGGGCTGGTGTTTATTCATGAGCAGGTACTTTGGAGATGGCGATTAGAACAGCCGCCCGCGCAGCCCAGCCAAGGTACTTAAAGCCGGGCAGGTGCAGCTCGGCGCGCGGCCCCAGCGCACAAAGCCCGCGGCCGCTGCGGCTCGGAGAGGGGGCGTGAGCGCGGGGCGCGCGGGCCCGGAGGGCGCGCCGAGCTCAGGCACCTAAACCCTTTGTTCCTCTGCTGAAGCGGAGGCCACTTCACAGAGGGGCGCCCCAGGAAAACCTCCCCTCTAATTACCAGGAATTTCCCTTCGACCCTCCTCTGGGAGCCCAGCCCAGCCGCTCTCAGTCGGGTGGCCGCAGAGTCTCGTGGGATCTGGCTCTGAGTTTCATAAATGCTGCCTATGAGTTAACTATTGGCTAACCAGCTAACTAACTCAACTAGGAGGGACACTGAACCCAGGCCTGGGAACCGCGCGGGCACCGGGCTCTGGCCGCCCCCGCCGTCAAGGCGCCACCTCTGGCGGTGCGGACAACCTCCGGCTTTCAGGTTTTGTTTCAGCTCCAAAGGGAGAAAATTGGGGTCTGTCTCATTCTACAGTTTGCTGGCGTCAAGGTCGTGGGACAAACCCCGTCTTGCCCTCGCCGAGACTGCGGAATCCCTAAGAACTCCCAGATTTTGCTCTTTGCAGCGACCTCCCTCGTCCGCACACTCGAAGAGAGGGCTTAGCGGGAGCGGGCCTGGGGGACCCCAACAGGGCCCTCTGGGCTTACTGACGAGGAACAGCCGCCGTGGGGAGCACTGAGGCTTGGCGGGGCAATCTGTGACCCCAGGTTGCTCAGGTGCTTGGAATTGGTGATGCCCCGAGGTCTGAGACACCAGTGCCAAGTGAATTCCAGGGGCCTGCCGGGATTGCTTTTGTGTGTTAATGTTTTAAATCGTTTCCGAAGAGCAGACCAAGATAACTTATCTCCAGCCCGTAGCATCAGGCCGGAGAAATGTGTTTCTAACAATTGGGTTCCCCTTGAAAAGAAAATTCTTTCAGGCTGGTAGGAAATAAGCAGAAAACTGATGTCAACCAGGCAAGCTTTACATTTTCTACCGCGAATAACACGACAGCTTTCCCTACTGACGTATATCGCGGATGTTGACGTCTATTACAGACTTTTCTAGAACCTTGGTGTTAGAATAAATTATAGAGACACAATAATCCTGATTCTCAGGCAAATCCGGTATTTTGATAGTGAGCCCAGCCCGCTCACTATCTGGCAATGGTAACCTGGGAAAAGAAGGGCCTTGTGCCCAGGGCCCGACCTGCGCTGCCACTAGACTTCTGAAGGGCAGGATCTGCCTGCAGAACAGGCTGCCTTGGCTGGAGAGATGGCTCAGCGGTTAAGAGGACTGGCTGCTCTGGCACAAGACCGGGATTCGAGTCCCAGCACCCATATGTGGGCTAACAACCTTAGGTAACTGAGTTCCAGGGGATCCGAAACTCTCTTCTTTCCTCCGTGGTTACTACAAGACATGGGGCTACTTTCATGCATTCGGATAATACTGCGCGTGCACATAAAATAAAATAAAATAAAGAAAAAAATTTTTAAGAAAGAAGGCTCCTGGCCAGGCATGGTGGCACATGCCTTTAATCCCAGCACTCAGGAGGCAGAGGCAGAGGCAGGCGGATCTCTGTGAGTTCAAGGCCAGCCTGGTCTACAGAGCGAGCTCCAGGCCAGCTGGGGATAAAGGGGAGCCCTGTCTCAAAAAAAAAAAAAAAAAAAAGGCTCTTGAGATGAAAGACCTCCCCTGGGGTCTCCTGCCAGAGCCTGAGCTAGAATCCTAGGGTGAGTATTCTTTCTGGGTACCTCCTGCACCCCTTACACCGCCTGCGCCCAAGAAACACTAAAGTGAGGGATCACTGGACTGCCAGACAAGCCACCAAAGGTTGAAGTGCCACAGTCCCTGCTTGCAGTCAGCTGTGTGGCCAAACCAATGTCCTGTTAATAGTTTTCTGGCCCCATCGTGTTGGGTAAATGTTTCCAAGCCAAGGAACCAGAGACTTAGCCGCTCAAGTTCCTATGCTAGAAAGACACCAAGCTGGAACCACTGGATCCACTCGAAGCAAGAGCAAACTGTACCTGACAGATCTCCAGCCAGGGCCTGCCTGGTCCTAGCTTCATCATCATTACCTGGGCTCCCAAATTCAGGCAGGAAATTAAAGATCAATTGGAATGGGAAGTGTCAACTAATGATGCAGCCAAAACGGTTTTTATATTTCTCATTTCCAAGATCTTTAAGGCTGATGAATGCATTTGTGATCAGGGAGAGGACCAGCAATACCAACGCCCACAAGTGATTCTCTTGTCATTATGGATTTAAAATAAGCCATGACGATATAAGGAATGCTATTCTTAGGGAGAGATGCCTGGATCTAGTCAAAGATTTCTCTCCCCTGCAATGACCAGCCCCCTATTCTAAATTTGTTTTGTTTTTCTAAAAAGGTCAGTTGGAGCCAGGGGTGGGTGGTATATGCCTTTAATCCCAGCACTTGGGTCTTAGAAACAGGTAGATCTCTGTGAGATGGAGGCCAGCCTGCTCTACATAGTCAGCTAGGACTATAGGGAGACACTGTCTCAAACAAACAAAACAAAATTTAAAAAATCATCTGGGGCCAGTGCCTTTAATGTCTCCTTGGCTCCTGGAGAGGCTCCATTGAGCAGGGGTGAAGGATGCTGGGACTGAGGGTGTCTTCTCAGTCTGGTGAGTTAGGCCACATGACTTGCCAGGCAGGATCAATGGGCAAGAATGGCTCAGCAGATCAGACCTAATGCTTCTAACTCTAACCCTGTATCCACCAGAGGTAGAAACTCTCACCCATGAAGAGGGGGATCTGGTTTGGGGGTGGCGGGAGCAGAAATCTCAGAGTGGTTCTTTTATTAGTCTCTGATATTACCAGTGCTGGTTCTGCTGGTTGGGGATAGAACCCCTACCTCCTCCAGGAAAACCCAGAAACATCTAATTAAGCTAGCATCTTCATCTCCAGCTCAATGACTGATGGGAAGTCATTACGATCAAATTCTAAGCAGAAAGCTTCAGGCCCCCACCTTAGCTTCAGCCTCATTGCAGCAAGACCCTGTTGGGGTGGGGGATGAGAGGAAACAGCTCTCAAGTGGAGCCTATGTAGGAGAGAGAACTCAGAAGTTTGTCCTTGCCTCTCCTCACCCCTCTGCCCTCCAGTACCTTTCACCCTCTCTGAGTTTGTGATAAAATTGCATCCCAGGGAGGTATAGTGAGCTTTATTCAAACAAGGGAGATTCTGGAAGCTCAGAGAATAGAGATGGAGGTTCCCCAAGCATAGAGAGATATCTAGGATTCCTCCTGGCATTGTTATTTCAATCCAGGCAAAACGTCTTTCTACCACCATTATAAAGAGGAGGGGGCTTATTTTTCAGGGAGCCCTGGTTCTCTAATTGAGTACATAGTGACTCAAGTCCTCTGAGGCCTTGGGAGACCATCTGTAACTTCTCATGCCCAGGAGTGTGGGCAGCAGTGCACCCTGGAAATCTCTAATCAGGGAAACAGCTCTTCTTTCTGAGACTTTGACATTCAGCTCCAGTTTGGATTGTCATGAATGAGCTCTGCCAAGACCATGACTCTGTGTAGGTGCCTAGTCTGACAATGACTTCCAGCAAAGTGTGCTATCCCTCCCAGTTTCCTTATCTGCCTAATGATGGGAAGTTGTAAAACGAGTTGCTCCTGGCCACTGAAAGCCAGTGCTCCAAGAAGTACAAGGGATGCTAAGTATATAACATATAACGCCAGCATTTGGGAAGCTAAGGCAAGAAGATTGGCACAAGTTCAAGGCCAGCCTGGGCTACAGAGTAAAACCCTGCCTCAAAAGTAACACCTGTGTCAGAAAGTGGCCATAAGGAAGTTCCTGTAGCTCTAACAAAGGAGTTTCAGTAAGTAAGTTTCACCTAGATAGAAGTACCTACTTCTGTCTGAAATGCTGTCCTTAGATGGTTAGTTAGATCATGGACTAGGTACACAGACCCCAGAACCAGGCTGCTTAGAATGTCTATCTGACTCAGATGTGCCATATACTAGAATGTGACTTTGGATAACTTTGTTTTGTCTCAGTGTCTCATTGCTAAAACAGATTAACACCAGTACTGGCACCATGATCACAAGCAGAGCCTATACATGCAAAGCATGCCCAGGTTAGCTGTTAATGTAATTTGCCTAGCCCCCCAAATACAGCTTCTCCCTTCCCAGTTTTCTTGGTTTCCATGACAGGCTGTCATTACTTCTGTCTTTGTATTGCTGTGAAGATTTCAGCCTTCCCCTCAAACCTGAAACCCGGAAACTTTCACTTGGGTCCCAGCGTCCCCTAGGGATGGGGAGGGGGTCAAGAACCTGTGTCATAATTGATGGATGGGTACCCCACCTGAAGAGTCTCTGCTTCAGTCTATTACCTTGTTGGTGGTGGTACATACTGGGGATCAAACCCAGGGCCTTACACACAATAGAAAGTGCTCTACCACTGAGCTATTTCTCTAGCCACCTTTACTTATTGTCTGTTAGAGAAAGAAGCTGAAACAGCTCCCTCTCCTTAATAACCCCTTTAGGCAGAGATAGCCATGTATCCTTGGCTTGTGATGAGAGAGAGAGAGAGAGAGAGAGAGAGAGAGAGAGAGAGAGAGAGACTCATCTAACCCATCTTACCCAAGAGGGAATCCCACTCGGAGGCAGGTACCACCTGCATAACTATCTAGATATTCTCACACCTCTGCTTTATACTCACCAGTCCCCTAAGGGCAAGGGTTTTTCTGTTTGTTCTCTGCTCCATCCCCAATGCTTAAAACAATGCCTGACATAGAACAAGCCCTAGATAAATAAACATAATTTGTCAAAAGGAGGCAGAAATAGCCCACTGACCAGATCTGGTTCATAGCTAACAGAGTTTATGACTAAGGGGGGGGAAAAAGACCATGGTTCAGATTTCTTCCCTGAGTGTCTTCTATCTTGGTCTTTAAGTCTCTCAGTTATTAAAGGGGCCTTTCTTTCAATGTCCACCTTGCTTGAGCTTCTAGGGACTGTATTTAAGACCTTGAGGAGCTGCCAGGCATCCTCCTGGACTGTGGGTTATCTTTCTGCAGGATGGAGTCACTGTTACTCCACAGTCCAGCTCCAGCCCTCCTAACTACTTTCTTAGAGCACTCAGAGACCACTGATCAGGGTCAAGTTTTCATTCTTTTCTGAAGGGGGAAAAACATTGCGTTTTGAAACCGAAAAGTGACAGTAACACTGTCATTAAAGGTGACTGCTGTTTGTAACAATGGCTGTCATTAGTAGGTTCTTTTACAAAGTCTCAGGCACTGAGTCAAACAGCTTTACTCTATGGATCTGTAAGCCCTTATTAAAAACAAGGCAACAGGGATTTGGAAAAAAGCGATGAGGTTTGTAAAGGAGAGAGCCAGTGTGAGGTGTGATTTGGGGGAGGGGCTTAGGAACAAAGCTAGAATCTTGACTTCATAGCCAACCCTGGAGTCCAAACCAGCTTGCTGACTATGGAAGTCCACTTCTTCCTAGTTGTGAGGCTGAAGGCAAGTTATAACCTCTTCATCCCTCAGTATTTATTTATTTTTATTTATTTATTTATTATTTATCTTTTTGAGACAGGATCTCCTTGTAGCCCCAGTTGGCCTGAAACTTGCCATGTAGACCAGGTTGGCTTTGAACTCACAGAGATCTGCCTGCTTCTGCCTTCCAAGTGCTTCCAAGCCTCCAACTACCAATGCCTGGCAGTTTCCTCTACTTTAAAAGGGTCTGAGAATAAGATCCATGTCCTTCAACTGGGAGAACTATTTATATACATATAAATAACAACATCACTGCAGAGAAGTATTTATAGCACTCTTTGCAAACTGTGGCTGCCTAATGTGTCCTCATTGTACTCATTCATGAATTGGAGAATATTGAAGAAAAAAAATAATGGTTCATCCAGGATGTCACATCTCCCAGGGAGAATCAAGTGGGAGCTCAGGTTCCAAAGTTCCCTGGAGGAAGAGGAAGAATCTGGAACTATCTTTGGATTTTTTTTTAAAACAAAACAAAACAAAATATTATGTCCAGAGTATCAGCAACACATCATCAGGAGCCTAAAGATATATACACTAGGTAGGTTGATCCCCACTTTCAGTCAGCTTCCTGGAGGCCCTACTAAGGCCATGCCTCTAGATCCTGCAGGCCTTCCAGTACCCAGTCAGTTGGAGAGCAGTTCTGTACAGACAGGGGCTCTCTTCTCCCACTTTTTTTTTTTTTTTTTTGTTTTTGGTCTTTTTGAGACAGGGTCTCTCTGTAGCCCCAGCTGGCCTGGAACTTGCTCTGTAGACCAGGCTGCCCTTGAACTCACAGAGATTCACCTGCCTCTGCCTCCCAAGTGCTAGGATTAAAGGCGTGCACCACTACACCCTGGCTTTTCTCCCACTTTTTAAAAAACATAATTTTTTGGGGGGGGGTCTTTTCGAGACAGGGTCTCCCTGTAGTCCCAGCTGTCCTGGAACTCACTCTGTAGACCAGGCTGGCCTTGAACTCACAAAGATCCGCCTGCCTCTGCCTCCCGAGTGCTAGGATTAAAGGCGTGCGCCACCATGCCCGGCTTAAAAAACAGAATATTTTAAAGCAACTTTGCATTGAATGTTTTTCCTTTCTTTTAAATAGGGCACCTGAAGAGCCCTTTCATGCTGGCTCTCGATTTTGAAGGAGACCTCCTATGAGAACACTGGGAAAGAGTCCCTGAGAGCTTTCTTCTGGTTAAGTCAACATTCAAAGCAAAACAAATGAAAACCTAGACGCTGTTTAAATTTATGGTGTATCTGTTTGTTTGTTTGTTTGTTTTTTGAGACAGGGTCTCCCTGTAGCTCTGGCTGTCCTGGAACTCACTCTGTAGACCAGGCTGGCCTCGGACTCACAGAGACCCGCATGCCTCTGCCTCCCAAGTGCTAGTATTAAAGGCGTGCGCCACCACGCCCGGCATTTATTTCTGTACGTGTATCAATGTACTGTCTGCATGCAAGTTTGTGCACCCGTGTCGTGCAAATGCCGCGGAGGTCAGAAGAGGGTGTCGGATTCCCCTGGAACTGGAGTTCTCCTGGAATTGGAGTTTCAGACGGTTCTCGGCCGCCATGTGGGTGCTGGGGATCGAACCCGGGTCCTCTGTAAGAGCGGTCGGCGCTCTTAACCGCTAGACCATCTCTCCAGCCCTGTTTGTTTGTTTTTTAATTCACTCATCTAGAAATCACTTTGTTTCTTACCTACTAAGTATTTGACAGTGCAGCTCACCCTCTACTGAAGATGTCAAGAGACAGAAGGTGGTGGAGATCTGAGCAGGCCTCCGGAAGAAGGCCTCTCCAAAGTTAGTCCAAGAGGAGTATGCTCTTTTACATAGGTAATGTCCCCAAAACGAGAAATCAGGAAGACGACCCAAAGAGGAGGGGAAGGAGGACAAAGGAAAGCAGTATCCTGGTGGAATTGGGGGACACACTTCTAATTTCCTACTTCCAACTAATTGAATTTAGAAACCAGGTATGGTGGATGTGGAACTGTGTGTAGTGTCACAAAAATGATGTCACATCCAGTTGCTGAGAGTGATGACCACCGGAAGGAGGCCAAGTTTCTGGCACTCTGAAGCAGCCCTCTGTAGTCTTTCAGTCTGGAAGTGGGCAGAGTGGATAGGCTGAAGCCTGACCCCACATGGGATCCAGGAACTAGGTATACAGGAGCCGCAGTAGGTTTTATAGACAGAAGAGAGACCACTGCACTGCCGCTAGCTTTCAGCCACCCTCAGCCCACTCCAGCCACTATCATTTGGACCAAGACTTACTAGGTTCTGGGAAAGGGGGGGGGGTAGCGGAGTGAGCACAGCTAATTCCCCTAAGAACCGAGCCTCAAGAACCTCAGCATCTCTCCCCAAGGGGCTCAGAGCCTGGGGAGCTATCCTTCGGGGGTGGGGGTGGGGTGGAGAGGGGGTGGACTCTCCCTCCCTGCTAAAATCTGAAAGTCAGGTTGCTCCAGAGCCGGGAGACCCTGAAGTGGAGGCCAAGAGGCTAATGGACGAAAGACCCTGAACGAGATGCCCCTGGAAAAGGCCAGTGTTCGCCCCAAGCCTTCACAGGGTCACCCTGACCTGGTACCCATCCCCTCAAGTCTGGTACCCCCAAAGGTCTGGAGTGGCAGCGCGCCCCCCTGAGGCCCAGCGGAATGTCCCAGCCTCCCAGTGGTTTCGAAGCGTGCAGCCCTTTGCCCTGAGCCTCCAGGTCGCGCTGGCCTGGGCGGGGGCGGGGCATAGGGGGTGCGGGCGAACCCCGCCAAGGGCTCTTACCTCCGCGCGTGCATCCGTCCGACCAAGCGCAGTTTGCTGCTGGGACTGAGGGGCCAGGGAGGCTCCCACGGGCTCGGACGCGCCTCCCCCCGCCTGGAGCCCCCAGACCCTTCGGTGGCCCTGAGCAGGGTTGCCGGGACCAGGGGACAGGCGCCGCGCAGGCGGGAGGAGGCAGCTCCTGCGGGGTGCGGTGGGGCGGGGCGGGGGTATCTGCGGGGGCCCCGCCCGGGAGGGGACGTGGGAGCGATTATCCAAGAGAACAAAGGCAGCCGGGGATGGCTCCCCACACCCCTTCCTCCCGGGGCTGGCCCTGAACTTGAACTTGTACTTGACACTTTGTCCGGAAGGTGGCGAGGAAGCCCGTCTGAGCTGGGACGGGATTCGCCCGTCCATCCTCCGTTTCGCAGATCCTGAGAGCCGGAACTCCTCTGGGCCCCAAGGGAGCCCAGCATCTCCGTAGCCCTAGCGTGCTCTGAGCAGCCTTGGGCTCCAGGGTCCTGGGGTCCTGGGGTCCTGAGGTCCTGGGGTCCCTTTGGGGACTGAGGGTGCGGAGCAGGCCCTGGGTCTCGGGCGGAGGCCCTGCGCCCTGCCCCTCCTCCCATCCCGGGCCAGGCCCGCTTGCTAGCTGCGCGGGGCAGGCAGGATTCTCTGCACGTCCCGTCGGCAGCCACTATTCAGCCGCTAATTGAACGTTAATGGCAGGTGCGGATGAGGTCACTGGAGCTGGCTTTTCTCACACATTTTTCATGCAAATTCGCGAAACTCTAAACAAATTTGAATAAAAAGCTCTTTGTGCCGCCCGCCTCCCAGTCCTCTTCTTCTCGCCTAGGGTCCAGGCTCCTCCCGGTGCCCTGGGGCTCCAGGCCGCAGCCTGGCCACGGGAGCCGAGCGCCCCGGGGAGTGCCTCCTGCCAGTCAGTGGTTCTGGCTCTGGCTAGACTTCGTTCCGGCTGCTGCAAGCCGGTAAGAGACTCTTCATTTGGGATCCAGGAGCCAGGTCTGGCTGATGGGCCACCAAGCTTTTAGGGAGGCCAGTGTGTGCAGCAGGTGAGTGCCTGGCATCTGGATAGACAGACATACCTATGCTGGCCTCTTAGCTTACCCTCACCCTCACTGGCCACCTTGGTCCGGTTCTTGGTCCTTACCGTCTTCGTTCTGCAGATAGGAAGGAGGATAGTGTCCAGATACACACACCCTCTAAGGATTAAACCAGGATTTAAGACTGAATAAGCCCTCGGAGCAGTACTTGGCCCATGAAAGTGTTAATTATCTAGGGTCCAAGGGCCTTGTGGCAAGGAAAACTGTGGTGAAAGTAGGATTGTGATTTTGTGCATACATGAAAAAAACTTGTCAAGGGCTTTCAGGAGATTCATGACCCCCTGCTTCCCATTTTGGTGCTGTAGGGATCTGGAGCTCAATGCCACTGCCTCCCAGCTGTGTGGCTTTGCCTGTTTCTTAGCCTCTCTGAGCCTGTTTCCTAGTCTGTAAAATGTTCTCTATTTAGGGGATTATCATGAGAATTAAAGTGAGAAGACATTAATGGAGGCTTAGTAGCAAACAAAGAGCTGGTCCCAGTCTAGAACCTCCAGCAAATCCTTCTTCAAGGGCAGGACACCTATAACTATCACCCTCAAAACAAGATGGGCCTTGGGCCCAGGTCAATGGGACAGACTCTCTAACCCCTCGTGAAGATTCTCGAGCCCCATACACCACAAGGTGTCTTTGCTAGGGGCTGAATCTTTTCTCATGTCTGCCCAGGAAAACTGATCAGAGCCTAGATTTTTCAAAACATTTTTTATGTGTATGAGTATATTGCCTGCGTGTGTATAAGAGCACCCATGTTGTGCAATGCCTACGAGTCAGGAGAAGGCATTGGATTCCCCTGAAACTGGAGTTATAGATGGTTGTTAGCTGCAATATGGGTGCTGAGAATTGAACACGGATCCTCTGCAAAGGCAGCTAATGCTCTTAACTGTTGAGGCATCTCTCCAGCTCCCATCAAAACATTTTTATTTGTTGTGAGCTGTGGCAAAAGAGGCAGAGGGTTCCCAGGGTGGGAAGAGTCCTTTCTCCCAGGATTTTCCCTAATCCTCCCTCAGAGCTGTCAGAGAAGCCTATGGCCTTGGAAGAGTCCTAGTGATTCAGGCGCCTGGGTGCCATCTCTGCGCTCTCCATTCTCCTCCAGCCTAAGCTTTCCTGCAGCCCCAGCAGGTCTACTTCTGGGAAGCACTGGGCCACCCAGGAGTACTTGCTTGTCTTTTCATCAGCTTTCAGGTCAAGGACCTTAAGGAAGAGTCTACAGAGTGCAGGTGACTAGCCACAAGAAGACAGGTGGCATAGCTCTCAAGAACAATACTATCCAAAGAACCCCAATCTGTATGTGGCTTTGAATTCCTCTGAACTCAATGCCCAGGCTCCAAAGCTGGGCATTCTCTGAAGATGACATTAGGTGGCATTAAAGAGGACCCCAGGCAAGGGATTCTTTGAGGGGAGTTTGCAGGGAATGGTTGTCTACATGTGAGGACTGGCCAGGAGAGGTTGGGGATTAGGGGACCTCTTTTAAATGGCACAAACAGGATTTATTTGGAGTTAGGACTTCAGATGGCAGCCAATGAGATAGGTGTTAAAATCTCAGTTCTGGCACTTTTTAAATTATTATTATTTTGGTCTTTTTGAGACAGGGTCTCCCTTTTAGTTCCAGCTGGCCTGGAGCTATGTAGACCAGGCTGACTTTGAACTCACAGAGATCCACCTGCCTCTGTCTCCCAAGTGCTAGGATTAAAGGTGCATGCCACCATGCCTGGCAGTTCTGGCACTTTTTAGCTATGTGATGTAGAAATCTGTGACAATATTTCTGAACTTCGATGTCATCTATAAAAGAAGTGTACCAATGGGTCCCACAACATAAAGCTAGAGGGAATCACTGGACCTGGAATCTGAAAACTCTGCCCCACACCCCCACCTTTTTTTTTTCTTTGTTTTTGAGACAGGGTCTCCACATAGCCCCAGCTGGCCTGGAACTTGCTATGTAGAACAGGCTGACCAAAATCTCACAGAGATCTGCCTACCTCTGCCTCCTTGAGTACTGGGATTAAAGGCTTGTACCACTGTACCTGTGGTAGGTAGTTCTTAATGCTTTCCTCTTGCAGCTGTCAGTCAAGTCCAGGTACCTCCTTGGGTTTCCTAGGCCTTTTTTAGGCAACTTCACTGTAACTCTTTGCCCCGTTCCAGAATCTGGGGCCCAGTGCAGAACTCTGCGTGCTGCTGTACCTGAACCTATGGCAGGACCCTGCACCTCCATGGTCTGAGTGCTCCACATTGCACCTCACACTTTTTAGTAATTTACTCCTTCTAAGGGTAAAGCTAGGCTATTGGTTAGCACTAGGCACAGTGTGATCTGGTGGTGATTTTTTTCTACGTTTTTGCTACATAGGTAGCTAGAGCCTTTCAGAGTCAGTCCATTCCCGAAGTCAGGCTGTTCCCTAGCAGGACACTTCTATTGGCCTCAATGGGTGGAGGCGACCCTCCTCAAAACAGGAAGCTCCTACCAAAGAGAAGCCAGAGTCCATGTCTGCCTTAGAAGCTCCAGGGCCCTGGTTCTGCCCCTCGCCTGCCAACCAACTTATAGCAACCCACTGATTTCTGCACAGATGAGCCTGAAATAATATGATATTCACCTAAACAAGAACCAGAGAAACTAGGCCTGGCACTAAATAGGCTTCTGATTATTAACAGTAGCAGCCATGAGATTATTGTATACCCACCCATCCAGCTTCCCAGAGGTCACTGTCCAGAGCTTATTTACAGGAACAGTCCATATGCAGGCATACTTATGACTGACACTTTTATTTGGCACTAGGCCTCTTGTATGCTGTGTGTATTCTACCACTGAGCTACACATCCCCACAAACCCTATGAATGACTATTAAAATGTATAAAAATAAGAACATACCCCACTGTTATGAATAGAACAGAATTTATTCTATTAAACTAATACTGGTCAACCTTCCATATCCACTTACATGCAGAGACCTACCTCACTGACTTTTATAGCTGTGTAGTATTCCATGGTATGAAATAACCCATTCATTCACTTCCATTTCTTTGCACTCTTAAAAAAGGGGTTTTGCTGTGAGCATCTTGGTATATGCTTCTTTGGGAACTTTTACTAGTACATGTAGAGTAAGTTCCTAGTAGTGCAATTTGTTTGTGACCAAATACATGCCCCTTTTACATTTTGACATGCCACATTTAAAATATTGGACAGCCGGGTGTGGTGGCACACACCTTTAATCCTAGCACTTGGGAGGCAGAGGCAGGCGGATCTTTGTGAGTTCAAGGCCAGCCTGGTCTAGAGTGAGTTCCAGGACAGCTGGGACTACAGGGAGACCCTGTCTCAAAAAGACCAAAAAATAAATAAAATAAAAAAATATTGTACAATTTACATTCTCCAATCAACAGGCACATCATGGTAAGGAAATGCAGAAAAATAGCCAGCCAACAGGATAGAAGCATCCAAGGAACCCACTGAGAATAGCACTATGTTGGCCTGTTGTCTGGAGGGTGGCATGCACCATGGTGTCCTCATGTTCAGGCCTGTACAAGCTGGTGGCCCGTGGGTGCTCTAAGTCATGGGAGAGTGGAACCCCCAGGGGCACTGGAAGTGAAGGGCAGGCCAGCAACCCGGTTTCTATCTGAATGGTTTCCTGAAGCCATTGTTTCTGTCCCGTCTGGTCTCCTTGATTGGAGTTGATTCAGGATTTGTGTGGAGGGGACTGTGCAGGAGGGGTCGTACAGTCCTCTCCACAGGCACTCAGGAATGTGTCACGGGAAGGAGAGAAAGAGGAAGGGGGGAACCCATCCCTGTGAGAGACGGGACGTCAAGAACCCCTGACTAATGAATAGTGAGTGTGCCCTTGAACCTCACTGGGCTTCACTATTCTCAGGCACAGAACAAGAGCAGAGATACATCTGAGCCCAGCTGCACAGGGACCATGGTGGGTCATCTCGGACACTTTGACAGGCCGAGCCTTTTCCCTGCATAGCTCCGATTTGCCTCCCAGCTCCCCTGGCAACAGCACAGCAGCATGGCTCCCGGGTCCAGGCTCTGCCTGCTGTGAACAGGAGGACGGAGGAAGAGGAGCACCAAGGGAAGGACAGCTGGAGAGAGGCTCCGTTAACTCCTGGGAAGCTGGAGTCCTCTTTGGCAGCTTCCCAGTGAGCTGTCCCCGTCCTTTGGGGAGGAAATGCCAGTAGTGAAGTTTCCATTTGCCAGGGGCCAGAGCAGAGTGTTCCGCAGCAGCACAACAGACCCAGAACAGTCCTGAAAAGGGTGTGGCATGGGAAGAGATGATGCAAGAGAAGCTAAGCCAGCAAGCCAAGGACAAAGGCCTGCTGCAGGGTTGGGGACATTCCCCCTGGCTCCTGCCAAGTCCCTGGGACAATCCTGCAAGATTGTCCCTGATTCTGTAGCCTCAGGATGGCGTTACTGAGTCCTCCTTTCCTGCTCAGCTCTTCTGGTTCTGAGACAGCTTGAGTCTGTATTCCAAACCTGTGACCTTGGCATGAGTCACTGTTCCTCTCTCTGTTTCCATAAAGGTTGCAAGAACCTGGCCCATCACTTCTCTTCACAGGACAGTCTAAAGACGAGAGAAACAGTAGATGAGAAGCTCTGTCCTCGGGGGAGGCAGGTGCCCTATAAATCTCATTCAGGTATTATTAGGGCTGAAACTAGGTATTTTGCTCCCTGGGGAAGGAGGGCAGTGGGCAGGGGAGGAGCTCTCTCAAGGTTGTTTCAGGACCTCCCCAGGAAGGGAGTCCTGAAACAGGGAAGTCAAGGACTCATCACTACGGCCTCTGAAGCCTCTGGGTGCAGCTGAGATTAGAAAATAAAAGAGACTGGCTGGGCTTGGTGGCGCATGCCTTTAATCCTAGCACTTGGGAGGCAGAGGCAGGAGGATCTCTGTGAGTTCAAGGCCAGCCTGGTCTACAGAGTGAGTTCCAGGACAGCCAGAGCTACAGGGAGACCCTGTCTCAAAAAAGACCAAAAAAAAAAAAAAAAAAAAAAAGAAAAGAGACGGAGCCCTACAATTTCAAGGTTTTTTTTCTCCATATTTTTTTTTTTTTGGTCTTTTTGAGACAGGGTCTCCCTGTAGTCCCAGCTGTCCTGGAACTCGCTCTGTAGACCAGACCTGCCTTGATCTCACAAAGATCTGCCTGCCTCTGCCTCCTAAGTGCTAGGATTAAAGGCGTGCACCACCACGCCCGGCCTCTCCATATTATTTCTATGACTTTGTGTAATTTTATGAGAAAGATGTAATATTTCGTTTATTATATTTTTACTATCATTATTATTATTGTTGGTGTTGTTATTATATTGGAGTTGAGGATAGAACCTCAGGTCTTGAGCATGCTAAACGAGCTCTCTCTACCACCGACCTACATCCCCCTTTTCCTCACTTCAGAAATAAGGAAAGGGAGGCTGTGCCCTGGCTCTGGGATAGTCTAGTCATAGTCTCGGGTCCATGTCCTCTGGTCTTCATGGACATATGAGACTCAGCTTACCAGTACCAGCACCATCTGGCAGGGGGTGCCAGGGATAGGGAACAGGCACTAAGAAGTGGTGCCCTCATGGATCCCTTAGGATTTTATGTCTTTGAGTCAAGGACCCTGTCCCAGGGAAGGGCCCAAAGGCACTGCAAATCCTTCCTGAAGCCACCAGGGCACTGTTCAGAGCATACAGAACTAGAGAAGGTGAATCCAGACTCAGCCCAGAAGCACACCTAGCTAAGACAAGCTCTCTGGCTCAGGCTTTTGCTCCAGGGCAGGCCACTTCCCAGCCCAAGTCATAGGTCAGCAGTGAGGTAGGCTTCTGTTTTATTGTAGCTTCTGGATAAAGCTGTCTCCCTGTCTTCCAGGACAGCTTAAAGGAGACAAAGCTGGCTGAGTTTCCTAAAAGTCAGAGAGCTGGAGATAGGGTTACTGGCAGGTAGCAAAATAAAAAAGCAAGAATTATTCTTGAATTATAAAATGTAGGAGCTAAGAGACTGCAGACACCACTGTATTCAGTGTTCCTTTTCCATATCCAGAAAGGAAAGAGGCTTGCCCGAGACCAATAAGCAGGCTGGTGGGCTGCAAGCCCCTCTCTGACTTCCAGGCAAGTGAGGCTGATTTTCCTATGCCCTGTTTCTTTACTGAGCCACCTTGTACCTTTCAATGAAAGGCAAAGATTTCACCCCATGCAGACAGACCTGACCCACTGAGAAGGCAAAGGATATCCTGAGAACCCATATCCTCCAAGGAAGCTTTGTATGATTGCTGATGAATAGATACTTACGTGATGGAGCAGAGGGACACAAAGACAAATGGACTTATTTTGGCTCAAATGTGCCGTCCTCAGTAGGCTGATGGTTCAGGTCAGTGCCAGTCTATGTAGTCAGTACCCTAGTTGTAGTGGTAGTTAATACTCTGAGTATTACCATTGTCTCCATATCCTGCAACCACAGCCACATTAAATGACCTTGAGAAGCTATATTCCCTCCTATATCTGTCTAGTACCTAAAGAAAAGGGTGGGGGGAGAATGCATCCCAATGTAGCACTTCCTGTGTGCCTAGACCTGTTCCCAGCAACTCCACAGACAGGGAGTTATTCTCACATTACAAAAGAAGTTATAGATGTTTCAGAACATCCAGGAATCCAACTGCTCATTGATCCAGGGCTAGGTGTGTACCCACAGCTTGACTAGGTTTCGCCTGCATTCTGGTGGGTCAAAAGCCCCCAGAACTGCATGGACCTGCATTCAGCAATCTGACCTACTTCTAAACTCCCTGGTTTCATCGGAGCTACTCAGGTTAACACAGGAGGCATACTGTCTAGCACACTCACTCAGTTGTAAAACACCCCCCCCCCAGCTCTGATAGCATTTTACTAGCTGATCAGGGGAATGACTGCCTGAAGCATACAGATACTACAACTTCTAATTGGGACTAGCAGCCGGAGGATTTAGGGGCTGGAATAAGGTAGAAGGCAGCTGGCAAACAATAAAACCTTAGCTACGAAAAAAGGACTGGAACACCTTAATCTTGAGAAGTTTCCTTGTGAGGAATAAAAAACATATGATGCCCTGGTGAGTGCAGGGCCTGTGTCCCAGCTTCCGCTATGCACTACCCACAGTGGGGGGAGCTGCGCTTGGAATGTGATTCCCCAGCTTTGTCATGATACTTGGTGATGCTCTGTTAACAGAGTGTGACTCCTAAGATCCCCTGTCACCTTCTAAAGCCTCTGCCAGCCAGGCCTCCCAGTACCACACTGATCACCAGATTAAGGAGCTCAGAGCTACAGCTGAGGCAGCAGCTGAGGCAGCTAGGAGAGGGGTAAGGTGGGGAGGGCAGTGGGCAGCCCTCCAAGGCTCTGCCACTCTGCCTTCCCTACCCCTTCTATAGGCACGTTGCTCACTGTGTCTGACTTTAGCTCTTCCTCACTAAGCTTTGGACTACACCACCAGACTCCCACCCTGATTGAGGAGCAGCCCAGAGAGACAAAAGAGGGGGTTGGGAGATGGAGAGAGATGGCAAGTGGGAAGCCGGCTAGAGCAGTTCAATGAGGGGAGGAAGGCCTGGGTCCTCACCTGTTGAGCTCATAGCCACCTGAGGCTGATCACAGAGTTCCCTCTGGGTTTCTGGCCAGGTGCCTGCTCCAGAGCAGGGTACATCCTGCCCTATCTGAGAAGAGAGGAGGGAGTACTAGAGATGAGGGGGGCTGGCAAAAAAGGAAAAAAGAGGGAGGAGGGCATGACAATGTTTTGCCTATGACCTAATCACTTCTGGCACAAAGACACCCCAAATTATTTAAGACACATAGTGATCAAGTTTCCTTCTGTCTATAGGGGTTACTAGCCCAGTAAAGAATGGAATGAGGGGGCCGGAGACATGGTTCAGGGACCTGGTTCAATTCACAGTACCCACATAGTGGCTAACAACCATCCTTAACTCCAGTTCCAGGGGATCCTATAACCTCTTCTGGCCTCCACAGGCACTGCACAACACAGTGCATGTACATATACATGAAGGCAGAACACTTGTACACATAAAGTAAAAAATAAATAAATAAAATATTTAAAAAAGAATGGAATGATTGGCTGGTTCATCTATGATAAAAATTCTGTGGAAAGAAACTGGAAGTTTGGGCAGATGGCCTTTTGAACTGAGGAGTCCTGGGCTTGGATATTCAATAATCCAGAGGCTGTATCAGAAGGCTAATGGAGAGAAGACCAGCAAAAAGCTTAGAGTCAGGTCCCCAGGCACTCGCACTTGGATGAGGGGAGCAAGACTGCATCCCTGTCTCTTACCTCCTAGGGTTCCTGTGGAGCTGCAGAGGGGTAAACACTCTGAAGGCATAAACCTGGGAAGCTGCTAGGATGGGTAAGCTTCCCTGGCAGGTATCCAGTCCTTCTCAGCCCTGTCCCCATCCCAGGGCCTGCAGGGGCGACTAGGACATACCCCAGCCCTAGCCAGCAGCTGCTTCCCTCCTGCTCCTGTGTGGCTAGTTCCAAGTTCCTTTCTGCTGGGCAGGGGCCATGTCCCACCACTGTGGCAAAAGGCCAGAGAGGACTTGGGAGAAGGATTTGTGGGGTTCCGGGGGATATTCCTACTCCTGATCCTCTAGCTGCTCTGAAAACAAGCCTATACCAACAGTAACCAAATCCTACCTTCCATATCTCTACCTCCATTCAGAATTCACTGGTTCCACTTCTGTCATTGTGTTAAATCAACACAAGCTTGAAATGGTCACCACCTGCACTACCATCAGATTTCAGATTTTCTGAGCTAGGAGGGAAACCAAGAATTCCTGAAGTTCAACTCAGTGTCTTACTGCTGAGATCAGGAGTCAGGGGAGCTTGTGCTGCCCGAGGTCACGTGGTCACCCGGTGGCGAGGCCATGACCGTGCCCTGTCTACCAGCCTACGACAAGGGAGTAAAAGAGGCTTCTCCATCATAACCCAGACAAGATCCTGGCCTGCTATGGACCACAGGGGTCTGGGGACAGAGGAGGCTGTAATGCGATAAGCAGACTGGCCATCTGGCTCTGGGACGGAGAAGAGCCCAGACTGGTCGCTTCTGCTGCCTAGTCTCAAGGGGCCCTATGTCACAAGAGACAGATTGCCAGATGGACAGACAGTGGCCTAAGTCTGAGTAGATCCAATGTTGTCAGAGCTGACCAACTTTCAGGGACAGGTAAGAGTGGAGGGGCCACAGAGAGCAAGGCCTGGCTCCCCACCGGGAAGAGACAGAACAGCAGGATGGGGAAGCTAGGATTTCCCATTCAGGGCCAGAACCTACTCCCAGGTAGGCCTAACACAGCCCAGTGCAGGGCAGCTCCATAGCATCCAGCCTACTGGCTGGCCACAAACAGAGCCTCCTCCTGGGTGGGGGGAAGGCAAACACATCTCCCCTGGCACCTTCTCAGACATGCATGCAAAACTAATTAACATGGGGAGACATGCGAGCAGCCGGCCAGCTCCACACCCTTGAGTCCACGCAGACAAGGCGAGCCCTTGTCCGGGGGACCTGCACAAAGCTTTGTTGCTAATTTAGGCATCTGTCTCTGTCTGGTCTGCTCCTCCTGCCTGCACTGGGGTTTTTCCCAGCCCCTTGGACAATGCTGGGAACAGGCTCGCAGATCCCTTATTCAAATCACACGCGGGACAATGAGCTCATTGTGCAGCCCACAGAAAAGGGATGAGGGGGAGTGTGTAAGGGGCAAGGGGAGTGGAGAAGGGTGGGGGTGTGTGTGAAGAAAATAGGAAGCCAGTAAAGTGTTTACTAACATAGCCCTGCAGCTGCCTTGGGCCCCTTACCCCTCCCTTGCTTGGCTGGGAGCTGAGGAGAAGTCTTGGGACGCGGAGGTGGGGGCCCCAGAATAGATGAAGGGCCTTGCATCTACTGGCCTGGCAGACACACATTCTGACTCCAGCCTTCATCTTGGTGGCCTCTCCTTCCTTCAACAGTCTACAGCTACTTCTGCATGTGCAAGGGCAGGCACGTTTTTTGTAGAATGACTTGGAGGTGCTTTTCTTTCTTACCTCAGGTTTAGCAGAGCAATGTGCAGACAAGGCCTGGGAGTGGGGGAGAAGTGCTGGCGGCTGTGGGGTGGGACCTGCTGTCTCGGCCATTGTCTTCAGGCAACATTTCATTTTCTCCTCCTTCCCAGCTAATAAATTAGAGGGGAGATGGTGAGCTGGGAAGGGACAAGCTCCCTATGGACACTGGCAGGCGGGAAAGCAACTCTGTGAGTTCTCAGCAGATGGGACTCACCCAAGCTAGGCAACTGCTCAGGCCATACCTGGCCAGACACTTGAATGCATCCTCACACAATGACCAACATGACCTCTGCCCCCAGCAACTCTGCATCTGTACATGTACACAGGTACATATATACTAGTATTCTGATGTCCCAGAATGGGAAAGCTGGGGCTTTGAAATATCTCCCTCTTACCAACACTACCCCCCAGCTCCTTGTCGAACTGAGCACTCCTAGACAGGCCAACATAAATAGACACACACAGCCTGACACTGACATGCAGACACAAAAAGAAACACACACACCCAGAGGCAGCCTCAGACACACACTGACAATGGTGTAATGAATGCTAGATGGCAAGTGCATTCAGTCAGAAGCTCCTGCGGCTGGCTGCCCAGCATTGGGGTGACCAAAAGGTTAGGGAGCGTCTGCGAGTCAGCACTCCAGCACCCTCCTTCCTTCCAGTCTCCTAGGATGGCTGTGTATTGTAGCCACACAGGAGGTGAAGTAAAATAACATTTTACCATCCAGATAGAAGCAAATACCTCTGAGACAGGAAAGTTTGTAGCTGGTCCAGCCCTTAGTCAGGTATGCCTCAGCTAGCCCAGAGACTTTTCTTATTTTATTAATTAAAAAAAAAAGGCTACTCTGGGGGCTGGAGAGATAGCCTAGTGGTTAAGAGTGCCGACTGCTCTTGCAGAGGACCTGGGTTCAATCCCCAGCACCCACATGGCGGCTGAGAACCGTCTGTAACTCCAATTCCAGGAGAACTCCAGTTCCAGGGGAATCCGACGCCCTCTTCTGACCTCCGAGGCATTGCATGACACAGGTGCACAAACCTGCATGCAGACAGTACATTCATACACATAGAAAATAAATGAATAAAATTAAAAAAAAAAAGAATAATAAGAAAGGGTACTCCAAAGTCATTTTTCTACTATTTTCTTCTTCGTTTTGTTTTGTTTTGTTTTGTTCTGTTTTGGGAGACAGGATCTCATGCAGCCCTAGTTGGCTTTGAACTCTTAATCTTCCTGCCTCTATCTCCCAAATACTGAGATTCCAGGCATGAGCCACCACACCTGGCCTTCGAAAGTCATCTTAATTATTCTGTATCTTAAGACAGCATGTCCTGAAGTTAGGGGAAGATTGGAACTTTGCTAGGGTAGTTTTCCCTTTCAGTACAGTGTCAGACTGCAGCTCCCTACTGTTAAAATAGTTCTGAAAAAGGTATCGAAAGATGAAGAGAAACATAAATGGTTAATATTTGCTTCTGGGGACTCCTCTCTGCTATCATATTGATGGAAAAGTATGAGTTTGAACCATATTAACAGCCAGTATTTGACTGTTTTTTTTAATTTTTAAAAAATTTATTATTGGGGCTGGAGAGATGGCCTAGTGGTTAAGAGCGCCAACCGCTCTTACAGAGGACCTGGGTTCGATCCCCAGCACCCACATGGCAGCTGAGAACCGTCTGAAACTCCAATTCCAGGAGAACTCCAGTTCCAGGGGAATCCGACACCCTCTTCTGACCTCCAAGGCATCGCACGACACAGGTGTACAAACCTACATGCAGAAAGTACATTCATACACATACAGAAATAAAAATAAATAAATAAATTTATTATTTATTTATGTGAATGAGTGTACTGTCTGCATGTAGGTTGATGCACCTGTGTCGTGCAATGACTCGGAGGTCAGAAGAGGGTATCGGATTCCCCTGGAACTGGAGTTAAAGATGGTTCTTAGCTGCCATGTGGGTGCTGGGAATTGAACCCAGGTCCTTTGCAAGAGCAGTCAGTGCTCTTAACCTCCGAGCCATCTCTCCCAGCCCCCAGTATTTGACTGTTTTTGACCAACAAAAAGGAAATCTCATATCAGTCAACCTAGCAAGCAACTGGCTCCATGAGAAGGTAACTTTTTTATTTTATTTTTTATTATTTTATTATTTTGAGACAGTCTTATTAGTTGTCCAGACTGATCATGAACTCCTAGGTTTAGCATTCTTCCTGCCTTAGCCATCTGAACAGCTAGGTCTAGAGATGTATGTTCCCACATCTGGCTTCCCTATTTCAATGTTTCAAATGGGCTGTGTTTTTTTTTTTCCAAAGAAGAAAAAAAGTAAGAGCAATCTGAGACTGAAATCTTCCTTGGCCCTTCCATCTACAGCCATATCCATATACCATAGAGAAAGGTTGGAACAGCTGCTGGGAAGAACTGTGAATGCATACATGGGCCCACAGTTTGTGTTGGGATGGGACCCACCTTTTAATTCTTGTCACCAGAATTCTCTTTCCTTTCTGTTCTTCTGACCCTGGAGCATGTCCTGGAAGAAAGATAAGGCACATGAGAGGGAGAATAGAATGGGACAACTGTGTACCTGCTTCTCCAGACCGGGAGTCTGTGTGCCATCTGCCCTGGAAGAAGCAGCCTGAAGCATATGCTGTTAACTGGCTCCCATATTTAAACCCAAGGGAAGTCTCTGTGCATATGACGTTCACTTGGTAAACATCCTTTGAGACACCTAAGCAAGAAAAACAAGAAGAGAGCCATGGGCACCCAGGGCAAGGGAGACCCACTTGCTGCTAGTGTCTGAACAACCCCTGGCCCTGTTGTTCACCATACAGAATTCAGAATACATTTTGTCTTTCAGAGAAAGCACTCTCACTGACCTCTGGGGTTTCCTAAATGAGAAACACAAGTTTCAGAAAGAGAGTCCAGCACTGCTGTCACACTAGCTGCTTCTCATCTGTCATAGAACACCTATCTCATGTACATTCATCTTGTCCATCAGCCATTGACAGGCCATAATTAAGCCAAGGGCAGGACACTTCCCTTCATCATCTTTTGGTAGCCAAGGACCTACAGTTTCATTTAAATATTTAGAACTGGGGCTGGAGAGATGGCCTAGCGGTTAAGAGCACCGACCGCTCTTCCAGAGGACCCAGGTTCGATCCCCAGCACCCACATGGCGGCTGAGAATGGTCCAAAACTCCAATTCCAGGAGAACTCCAGTTCCAGGGGAATCCGACACCCTCTTCTGACCTCCGTGGCATTGCACGACACAGGTGCACATGCTTGCATGCAGACAGTACATTCATATACATAAAGAAATAAATTTTTAAAAAATAAATATTTAGAACTACTTTTTATGAAGCCAGGAATGGCGCCATCTCTCCTTTATGCTTGACAATCACCATGTAAGATCTAAGAGCTTCCTGGGCATGGTGGTACACACCTTTAACCCCAGCACTGGGGAGGCAGAGGCAGGCAGATCTCTGTGAGTTCAAGGCCAGCCTGAACTATGGTGTCTACATAGTGAGTTCTAGGCCAGCAGAGGCTTTAGGGAGTCTCTCTCTCTCTCTCTCTCTCTCTCTCTCTCTCTCTCTCTCTCTTATACACACACACACACACATACACACACTCACTCACTCTAAGAGCTTTATCTTATTGTTATACACACATCAACTTCAAAAAGTCTATCAGAGATGCCGGGCGTGGTGGCGCACGCCTTTAATCCTAGGATTAAAGTTCCAGAACAGTCAGATCTACAGGGAGACCCTGTCTCAAAAAGACCAAAAAAAAAAAAAAAAAGTCTATCAGAGGGCTGGAGAGATAGCCTAGCGGTTAAGAGCGCCGACCGCTCTTGCAGAGGACCCAGGTTGGATCCCCAGCACCCACATGGCGGCTGAGAACCGTCTGAAACTCCAATTCCAGGAGAACTCCAGTTCCAGGGGAATCTGAGACCCTCTTCCGACCTCCGTGGCATTGCACAACACGGGTGCACAAACTTGCATGCAGACAGTACATTCATACACATACAGAAATAAAAAAATTTAAAAAAAGTCTATCAGAGTAGTAATGAGAAGAAACCTATTTGCTATTCTGTTATTAGAAAGCAAAGAAAGAAAAAGCCCACAATCAGAGATATAGGACTGATGATGCATTTATAGAGCTGAGTCACAAACCAGCTGTGTGAAGAGAAGGTGACCAAGTGCTCATCACTGCTAACTTACATGGGCCCATCTGCCAGGAACTCAGGATTCAGACTGAGGAGAACTGGAGTAGGATTCTGAACTTGGTATTCCAAACAAGGAGGAGAAAACTATCCATTAATTCCTCCAAGTGTAACTTATTATTTCATTGCACTTAAGATGTTTACTACTAGTCTTAAACATATATCTCAAGTTATTGATACTCTGATTCTTTTTTAAAATAATTGTTTTATTTAAATTATGTGTCCCTGTGAGCGTAGGTTCCTGTAGACGCTGGAGGAGTATGTTGGATATCCCAGAACTACTACTACTACTACTACTACTACTACAAGTAGTTGTGAGCTGTCTAATGTGGATGCTTGAAACTGAACTTGGGGTCCTCAGCTAGCAGCCATAGTTCTTAACTGCTGAGCCTCATCTCCGGCCTCATCCCAAATTGTTTGACACAGGGTCCTTCCCTGTAGCGCCAGTGGGCCTGTAATATAGAATGCAGACTACGGGACTTCAGTTTTTAAAGATCTACCAACCGGGAGTGGCGGCGCAAAGCCCTTTAATCCTAGCACTTTGAGGCAGAGGCAGGCGGAATATCTGTGAAGGTTCAAGGGCCAGCCTGGTCCTACAGAGTGAGTTTTTTCCAGGACGGCTGGGACTACAGGAGAACCCTGTCCTCGAAAAAGACCAAAAAAAAAAAAAAAAAGATCTACCTGCCTCCTCCCCACCAGCACCCACCCCACCCCCCACCCCCGCCAAGTGCTGGGATTAAAGGTGTATGCCACCATGCCCAGCTCCAATATTCTGATCCTTAAGATCCAAGTTGTTTTAAATGGAGAAAGGGAAACTACAGAACCAGTGGGATTTTAGAAACTTGAAGTTCCCGCAGAAACTAAACGACAGCTGGTGGTCACCATGGGCAAAGAATGAAACGGCCTCTGGCTCTGTTTTCCTGGGTTCTTGAAGAACGGCAAGGGCTAGGGAAAGCAAGAAGTGGCAAACCGATAGGAACTGTCACACCGCAAAGCTGCTAACTCGGCACTCCTCCCCTCAGCCTGACCTTCCTGTTGTGGATGAATATAGGAGATTCCATATGACACAAGCCAAAGGACTGGGTTAGGGCTGTGGTTTCCTCCTCTATATCCCCAAGGCCTTGCTTGACACATAATGTACAGTCAATAAATGTTGAATGAATAAATGAGTGTGGTAGAAAAATAATGTGGCATGGGAAAACATCCAATTCCTGAGCTCTGTGATTCTCTTGCAAATTCAGAAATGCATCTATGAACTGCTATAGTCCAAGCCAAGTGCCATGAAGTGACAGGCAGAGTGGGTGTGCCTTCTCAGCTCCAGCTGGGTGGCACCGGGCCTGGCAGCTTCCATTCCCACCCATCTTGCCCCCAAGGTGGCCGGACCAGTTCCTTTTGTTGGCTCTCCATCCACCTTGTCGTTCTCGGCCTCCGCCATCTGCCCCAGGTCTGTCCCTAAACTCCAATCCTTGTCCAACAGCACTCCTCCCTGTCCTTCCATCCCACCTCTGAACCTCTGACCGTGGAATATTCTCCTCGGGCATAATACTCCATCCTGCCCTTTTAAGGGACTAAAAGAGTTTTTATGTGCAGGGAGCCTTCTTTGAGGCTTCTGCCTCCAAACAAATCCCTCTTCTCTTAACTGCTTGGACCCAAATTAAACCGTTTAACTTTGAGTGTATGCCTGCTGAAACTGTTCAAGCTTTCCCCTCTGCTCCAGAGGTCAGGGAGCAGGCCAGGGTTCTCCCCGCACTGCAGAGCTTACAGATGGTCAGTAAACTTGATGGCTTATTGCAGAGTAACTACAGAGAGATAATTTTGGTCTTGCCACCTTCCAGGGATTTCAGTCATGACAAATGTGTAACACAACACCAAGATGGGGATGCGTACTGGTATTGTTTCTTTCTCCCCTTCACTTCTCTCCTCCTTCTCCTTTCTCAGACCTAGGAATTGAACTTAGGGCCAATGTATTTCTTGAAAGCTATCCCCAAGTTCACGGATAAGAATAGTAGCTTTGGGGCTGGAGGGATGGCCTAGCGGTTAAGAGCGACGACCGCTCTTGCAGAGGACCCGGGTTCGATCCCCAGCACCCACATGGCGGCTAAGAACCGTCTGTGACTCCGGTTCCAGGAGAACTCCAGTTCCAGGGGAATCCGAGACCGTCTTCTGACCTCCGCGGCATCGCACGACACGGGTGCGCAGACCTGCATGCAGACAATACATTCATACACATAAAAATAAATAAA
>VZQC01002915.1:711722-745621 GCA_009823505.1 Rhizomys pruinosus
GGGAGGCAGAGGCAGGCGGATCTTTGTGAGTTCAAGGCCAGCCTGGCCTACAGAGGGAATTCCAGGACAACTGGGGCTACAGGGAGACCCTGTCTCGAAAAGACCAAAAAAAAAAAAAGAATAGTAGCTTAGAGAAAGTGAAGTAGTATGTCCATAGTTTCTAAACTAGATCAGAGAGGCCCTAAAATCCAGATCACATGATCCTACAATAGAGGGCGACACATGGATTAAAATAGGATATAGGGGCCATCGAGATGGCTCAGTGAGTAAAGATGTTTGCCATCAAGCCTGACAACCTGAGTTTGATCCTCAGGACCTACATGGTGGAAAGAGAGAACCAACTCCTGGAAGTGGTCTTCTGATCTCCACATGTGCTCTGTGGCACACACATACATGCACAAATAATTTAACATAAATGGAAATACATATTTAAATATAACAGGAAGGTTTCAGATTCATAAGAATGGGCAAACTAAGACCTCATCTCTTTACCTCTCCATAGCACTTAC
Organism: Rhizomys pruinosus; assembly: GCA_009823505.1. NCBI lineage: Eukaryota > Metazoa > Chordata > Mammalia > Rodentia > Spalacidae > Rhizomys > Rhizomys pruinosus. The sequence goes on from VZQC01002915.1 coordinate 712,232, forward strand.
CAAATGAAACCCTCAGAGGTGACAGGTAGTATGCTGCCAAACTAGCAGACAGGGGGGCAGGCTTGACATTCTTTGCTTAAGAAAATAAGATTGGACATAGGACACTGACTCTGTCCCTCCTCCATAGGACTGTAAGCATGACCTCGAATAGGAGCATAACTCAAGACCCACACTTACCCTGAGCAGCCAATCTATTACAACTATGGGAGGCTGGTCTTGGGCCACCCTGATTTTATAGACAGAAGCACAGCAAGGCTTTGGTTGATGGACAATATCAAAACAAGTCAGGACCAGATGAGATGTTTCCTAACCTCCAATTCCTTACTGGGGCTCATGACGGCCTGGCACTGAGTTCCTCCATCTGGATTCTTCAGCTGTGTTGTGTGGTTAAGGCAGGAGATGCTGCAGAGACATCCTCTAGCAACCCAAATGAACCCATACTGCTTCCCAAGGGCCAGCTGATTCCTCATGAGACAAGGATCCTATGACTACTGGGATGGCTTTGCTAAGGACTATAGCTCCTAAGACACCAAGGCAATGCCCCAAATGGCATTTAACTAAGAAATGAATGGCAGACCCTGAGCCAGGCCTCAAAGGAGACACGGCATACAAAGTGGTAGCACAAAACTTGGCACAGTGTGTGTGCTTAGTAAATGGTTTGTGCTACCATCCCCATGACTCATTATAATTTCCAGTTCCCATCTCCCAGGTTCAAGAGAGGAGCTGCTTTTTAAGATACCCTCAAAGTACTGAAGCTGGAAGGCCCTTAGCCCAGACCAGGGTTTTCCAGGCAAGAAACCAGAGTTTCTGAGAGGTTCCAGGGCTGGAGGCAAGGCTGGCCCCACAGCCTAGGATCCTCCAAAGTCAGAAGGCCAAGCAAGGCCTCTGCCCTCTGACAGCAGGGTGAGCCCAGTCCCTCCCCAGAAAAAAAAATCTCTCTGGAGACCAGAGGGCTGGCGGGGAGCCAGAGCAGGATCCTCTCCAAGAAGAAGCTGGCTCCGAGCCAAGGTACATCCCAGCAGCTCCAGCTTGCACAGGGGAAGAGGCTGAGGGGAGGGGAAGCCAGGGGGTGGGCAGCTCTCAGTCCTCTTCCCTATAACGGAACCTGGCCAAAAGGAAGTTCGACACAACCTAGAGCACACAGCTGCCTTCCTTGTTCTGTGGTTTCCACACATCTGGTAGGGTATGAACTCATCACTGGGGAAATGGGTCCCACTTCTGGGACAAATGTTCTGTCAACTCCAGCCATGCTCATACAAATCTTCTGGGACACTGCTGACTCTTCATCCAAAGGTCCTTCTAGGATTACCCTTACTCTAAATGCTGACAAATACAAAGTTGCCTGTAGACTCAGATCACAATTTCCATCTTCAAGGACTGAGGGGTAATCTCCATCTAACAGGCTCTCCTGTACTATCCTAAAAGCCCCCCTCAGCCCTGAGACTTTCTACCTGGCCTTTCTACTGCACTATGCATAGAGTACTCTACAGTTAGAGGCCTCCTGGGCAAGAGCGAGACAATCAGTAACCAGTGTCAGGCCTGTGAGAGGTCTCCATTTTTTAGTTTAGACCAGCCATGTCTAGCAGAAATGTATGGGGAACCCTTATAATTTTTTTTGGAAACAAGGTCTCCTTATTGCCCCGGCTGGCCTGGAACTCCCTATGTAGACCAGGCTGGCCTCAATCTCACAGAGATCCTCCTGGCTCTGCCTCCAGAGTCCTGGGATTAAAGGTCTGTGCTGCCACACCCAGCTCCCTATATAATTTAAATGTTCTAGAAGCTTCATTCAAAAGACAGAAGAAATAGGTCACTTTAATAATATAATTTATTTAAGTAGATACTATCATTTCTTTATGAGATCAATACCATTCATGTCTGTTGGGTATCATACTAGATAGGACAGTACAGTTCTTGACTCTAGCAGCCTGTCCCCATTTCAGATAAGGATATGGCTCGAGTATCCGTGTATTTATGAAGAGGGCACCAAGGTAGAAGGGAAAGCCCCAACACCATCCCTACAGCAGGGCCTACCAGTCTTCCCTTTCAGCTTCCAGATGCCTATTGGGTAGATGATTGTATGATCAATCAAGTGCAGGGAGATTGCAACAAAAACCTATTTGAAATAGCCCAGAAAGGACTGGAAATAGATATACTTCATGTTACAAGGCTAAGGAACAAAGACAACAGAAAGGAACTGGAGGGAGGCTCTAGGAGACCTCTGCGCCAGACCCTAGATTGTTGAGGATCTCCATTTGTGCTGTCCTGCTTAGAGCCACCTGGCTCCCATGTCGATATCCAAGCTCCAGCACAGGGTCTGGATGAATTTTCCACCATGTCTCCCTAGAAGAACTACCCACAAAAGCTCCTCTCTGCTTTAGAGGGCTAGAACAAGTCATGCATTTACCCACTGCCTCTAGTCTTCTTACTCTGAGTCGCCATGCCAACACACAGTTATAATTACCAAGGAACGCGTCAATAGTGGCAGCATTGACAAAGACACTATATCAGGGCCTGTGAGCTAAGCAAGGTCAGGCTCCTCACAGCCCCCAGCTTCCTGCCCACTTCCTTTATTCCATCGGCTCCATCTCTTTCCCTTCATTCTTTTTCTCCCACCCAGATGGTCTCTGATTTTATTTTCTCTGCAGAGAAAGGAACTACAGCTCAGTGTATAAAACACTTTTTATAGCAATTAGAAGACAGGTTCCCTTTGAGTCCTGATTTTTAACTTGTGGGAAAAAGTCACTTTAACATCCAGGCTTCAGGGTTTTTTGCTGTGAATGAGGAAGAACATTTCTGGACATTGCCTATTCAGCAAGGGGGTGCCTGCATTTAATTTGCCTTCTAAATTCAGAGGCTGATTAAGTGTCATCTAGTCATCTCCAGAACGATCTTCATGATCAACGACAGAGGTATCAGAAGCTCAAGGAAACAAAAGATGGTTCAGATCAGAGAGTGAGTTAGTTTTAATGCCTGGGAACAGCGAGCTTGTGTACCCCCCCACCCCCCAGGAAGGGTGAAAATCTCAGAAAAGGAGCTAGGAGCAGATGAATGGTGGCCTCTTATCAGATTATGAAAAGATGAGTGGGATGGATGAGAACTATCAGGCTAAATGACAAGCACCCTGAGGCCCCCAGTGAGAAACAGGACATGCACCCATTGAAAATGAGAGGTCAGAAAAAGAAGGCAGACAGCCATCACTGGAGCCCTGCACAACAGCGCCCCAATTTCAGAACACCCAGTGCACCAACATCTGAACTTACAAAGGAGATAAATTGGAGGCTGATGATTAGCATCACAAAATGATTATTCCCTTTGTAAAAGGCTTCACTGCAGGACTGCTTTAAATAGTGCATTTAAACCATGATCTGATTTGCTAAATTCGATTTATACACATCTACCGCCTAAGCTGGCGTGCGGCTGTATTTACATGTCTTCCCTTGGCATAGAGGAGGGGAGAAGCCAGGCATTATTTGGGGCCTTTAATCCTTGTAGACAGTAACTAATCTGGGGAGCTGAACCCTGTTTTCTTCTGCAGCTGGGGGTTTAGCTGCAAACTGGCCCCAGTTCTGGTGCTTTGCCCATGACCCTGCTCAAAGACAAAACAGGATTGGGCCGAGATCTGTTGGAGTTTTCTGGAAATAGGGACTCCCTACCAAGAAGCATACCCTTCCCCACATTCAGGGGTGACACTTCTTTGGTACAGATTTCCAGGGAATTTGGTATGTAACAGGGCCACTGAACTATTTTGCACCTATAGTCAACAGGCCAAGGATCCATAGCTTTACATTTTGAGGGCCACTGAAAGTTACTAACCTCAGCTCCATTCTGCAATTTTTACTTTAAGCCATGAGAATCAAACCTGAGCAAGGAATAGAAAAGAAGCTGGCTCTTCATTAAAGGAAGACAAAACAAAAAAACAAAAAAAGTAAAAAAAAAAAAAACCTTCCAGGTCTCATAGCACAATGGGGAAACCTTCCTTGGTTTACCTAAAGGGATTTGTAGGTTTTATCAATATGGTCCCTTAAAAGACAAATGATCCTTTTTTGTGAGACCCGATACTATGTGACAGGGCAGTTGGGAATCAGGCCTCATTCTAAAGGAGAAACCTACTGCTCAACTTATACCATTTGCTGAAAGAAATACTAGGGTCAGGAGCTCAACAAAGTCCCCCTAGAAAACAGAAGTCAGGGCCTCTACCTCCACCTTCATCTCAGTACCATAGGTTTAATTTTAGGTCTCACCAAATATTTACAGATACCCATAATAATAAATCCAGTTCAGTAGTGGGAACCATGGGAAAGAGACAGCACCCACTTCTAAAGAATTTACAGTGGGGATGAGAGGTTGTGAGAATGAAATTATCTCCCTATTGAGAAGCCCAGTGAAAGCCTGGTCACAAGACCATGGGGACTGACTAGGAGACAGGATTCCTGGTCCCAGTCCTTGTTCTACTTACTTAATGACCTTGAGGAAAATCACTCAAGTTCTTTGAGTTCAGTTCCCCATCTGTGACATGTGCATGTAATGTACATATCCACCAAACTTTATACGTATTTCCCAGTGCTATGTATTCTAGTACTAGGCAAGAGCTCTACCACTGAGCTACATCCCCAGGACATTAAGTTTTAAATTTTTTTTGTTTTGGTCTTTTTGAGACAGGGTTTCCCTGTAGCCCCAGCTGTCCTGGAACTCACTCTGTAGACCAGGCTGGCCTTGAACTCACAGAGATCCACCTGCCTCTGTCTCCCAAATGCTAGGATCAAAGGCATGTGCCACCATGCCCGGCTTAAGCTTTAAATCTTATATAAATCATATGTCAGAAAAAATGTTTTTTTTTTTTTCTGTCAAAACATGGTGAGTTTCCTTTTTGAGGAAGGTTATAAAACTATTATGTTTTCTTTGTCTTGGCTACCAGGGAGCTCCACAGTCCATCATAAATTCTATTTTAGGCCAGGGCTTCAGGGTAGAGATTGGGGAATGACAAGAGATCCCTCAAATGTGAGGAACTTGGGATCAGGAAAAGGCTTGGTGCTTGTTCGAGAGGAGATCACATGAGATAAATCTTCCTGTTTGCATTTATGTGTGTGCACTTGAAAAGACTAAAGTTAAGAACTAAGGCTTCAGGCTAACAGCCCTCAGCCTACACTCTGTGGCAAAAGTAACCAAAAGGAAATCATCACCCTACCTATTTGGGTAGGTCCAAATTCATATGAAGCGCTTAGGCCTGGCACATGGGAGAATTCAATGAACACAAAACCGGTAACTTTAGTTTTAGTGACTCTGTACACATGATCTGTTTTAGAGCATTCACAGCTCTAGTAGGGCAGCTAGATGGATGACTGCACTTACTCACCCATGTGGAATAGAGGTAAAGGAGGCAGAAAAGCAGTTCTGACTCAGGCTAAGGTCTGGCTCTCCAGCCCAGGGCTGCTATTCCATGGCTCCAGCCCTGCCACCTTCACCTTCAGTCTGACTCATAGCCTAGCCTGGATGACCATCCAGCCCCAACCACAGTCTTACAGAACCTCACTGAGTATCAAGGGGGGCCCTCGGTTGGTTGGTTCTCCCATTACCTCGGGATGATGCCAAGACCCAGCTCAGTTTCAAGAAAATGCCGGCGCTGTCCACACATCTAATAACACTGCTTGCAAATAACTGGAGGTTCCAAACTAAACCACAGCCATTGTTCTTTGGCTGGGCCTGTGCCTCGCAAAGGAAGTGGCTGGCTCTCGCCTCCTGGGCGGCTTTCTCCTGGGCAGCGGACAGCGGGTCTGTTCCGCCTTGGCTCTCGACGCCTCGGAGATGGCTAATACCTGTGGGGTGCGCCCGCGGCGGGAGGCCTGGGGACGCCTCCGGGCCAGGCCGGCTGGCTGTGCGCGCTGCTGGGCCTCCAGAGCCGGGCTCGCACGACGGGAAGCTCTGCAGCCCCAGACGCAGCCACCTACCTCGTGCCCACGCAGCCATCTTGCAGCCTCTGGTTCGCTCTCAAAATGGCTTCCCGGAGCCGCGGCGCGGGGTGAGCCGACGCGGCCCACCTTCCTCTCGGCTGGGTCGGCCCGCCGGTCCCGGGCGTCCAGGGAGCGGGCGCGAAGTGCTGACCTCGCCGCTGGGTTTCAGAACAGGCTGCGGGCGCTTCGGTGGGCCCCGGAGCCGGCGAGCACGGCTGTGAGTGCGGACCCGACCTTCTCAGCTCCGCGGGCCCGTGCCCCGCACTCGACCGGCGCAGCCCACAGTGCGAGGCCTGCGGAAGCACTCCCCGAGCCCGCGGCTGGGAGGCGGCCTCGCTGTTCCCAGCTCCCTCCTGGCGTCTGAGAGAGCCAGTGTCCCGGAACCCACCTGGAAGGGCGGAGTCACCGCTGCCTGCGGAGCGCTCCAAACCCAGCTGCACAGCGCGGCGTCGCTAAGGCCATCTTACAGTTGGGGGTGAGAGGATGACCTTGGGTCTTGGCCTGGGGGGTGGCGGTGCCTTTCAGATGACCCAGGGAAAGGGCAGTCGCCTTACCAATGAGATCTAGTCTTCCAAGTAGCCTGCCCGCTTTCTGAGATACTGCGAGGCGGACGAGGGCGCGGGCAGCCAGGTCCTCCTCCCCGACACTGGCTCCGGCCACTCGCCTCTCCGGTGGCACATCCTCCTCGAAGCAGGTGCAGGGGGCGATTTGCGGAATCGACGGTAGGCTGGAGCACCTGCAGGAGAGCAACTGCAATACAGAGCAGAGATATCAGGCGCCCCCCCCCCCAAAAAAACCCCTTACGCTTGATTTTGAAGCCTCAGGGTTACATGGCATTGGCCTGGAAGTGGGGACACAAAAGTCCTCCAGGTAACGACCACAACCAGGGGATAATGCAGAACGCTTCTTCAGCCTCAACCACGACCGTCCAGGATGGGGGTGGGGGCACTCCCGTGGGGTTCCTGGAGCCTGCACGGGTGCGGCTAGGGGGGGTGGGACACCTGGATGTGTTGAAAGCCCCCCCACCCCCACCCCGCAACCACACCAAGGCACAGCACTGTTTTTCTACAGAGGGACCACTAGTGAGTGAAACATGGACTCACTTGGACTCCGGGCAGTTTTCCGAAAGGGTCAGTTCCGTACAAAGAGCTAACACGGACCTCCAGGCTCTGCCGCCTTGGCTTCTAGCCCTAGCCTTCCTTGCTAGGCAAGCCAGTGCTCCTGATCCGCCTACTTCAGATCTCTATAAAGACACCTCTATGTCCCCTTAGCCAGCCAGCCAAGCTTAGAATTTATACCTGCTTCTCCCATACACTATGGATTCTCTGGGTTCCTGATTTTCTGTTCGGATTCTGTATGGCACTAGCTGGAGGAGGTAGGTGGCCTTGTGGGCTCTTCAATGACACTTGGACATCTATTGGCGCTTTCATTCTGTCTTCATCATGTGAAGGATTGAACTTCAGACCCAGATATGTGTGAACACCCCCCCCCATTTGAGCTTCTATTTAACTACTGCCTATTGGGAGCCAGGCACTTTATTCTAACATGACCCCTGGAGATATAGGTACTATTGTCCCCATTTCACCCAGAGAGGTGAATGTGACACGAGTTGGAAAGGATAAAACTTGTGAAAGACTCCTGCCTCACAGTCCCTTCCCTCATCTGCTCAGCCTTTCTAAAATTTGGAATGTGCGTTGTTGTTTTTTTTAACCTGGTGAATGGTCTTCCACCCCAGTGCTTCAAAGCAGAAATTATCACTGCAGGAGCAGAAAAAGCCACACAAGCAAGCCAATCCTACCCTTCCCATAGCAGGGAATGTCTGCAGCCTTTCCTGGGTCAACTCCTCTTTAGTATAGTTCAAAACTTTGAGGGAACCCAGAGAAGCCCCACACTGGCCAATAATCCACTCAGTTTATACTGGTATCAGGAAAATTGAAGCAGGAGCAATGAGATAGATACATTGGCACAGGGCTTGATATTCTTACACACAACTCCAAGTGGACCTGAGGAGATTTGGGAACTAAAAGAGCATTCATGGAAACGCCCTTCTCTACTTGTCAGCATTTCCAAGCAAGCAGCTCCCCCAAGCTCTGCTCCAAGAGGTGCTTCTTTAAATGAAGTGATTGTGATGTTAATATCCCCCCCCCCCAGTGAAACCTTTCATAAGAAACAAAAAAATTGTATCTGCTGGACCTGGGATGAAATAAATAAGAAACAACAACAAAAGGCTTTTTCAGATGAGGTAAAGGATATATGGCCCTCACTCGAGGCTTCCTGGACCACAAAGATGGCAGCTGTGGGGTGAGAGATGAGAGGGTATGGCTAGACTAGATTGGTGAGACATCAAGAATAGGAGTAATAACCAGGACAACTGATTGGAGCCACACTCTCCAGATGGAAGAAGTCTTTTATTGAACAGTCCCAGATGGATGGGTTAACACCAGCCTACCCTGGAGGATGGCAATGGTACCCAAACTTCATCTAACTTACAATCCAACACTACCTCAACAAGAGAGAAAATACCTGAGAAATGCCAACCTAGACAGTTCTACAACATAACACAGATTTGACCTAACCCAGAAGAAAGCAGTTCTCCTCCTCATAGTACCTCTAATTCATGGGAGGAACAGAAACTAGGTTGCAAGCTGGGGTGGTGGCAGTGAGGCTGACCAGTGAGGGGCTCTAGTGCATGCACAGATGGAAACTGAAGAGAAGTTCTAATTAGCACAAAGCCAGCACCTTCCATTAATAGCTCACCACCAGCTCCTGGATGCCGCTGAAGGCAGTCAAGTTGGAATGTGTGAGGCTCACCTGTCCCCAGCTCATTAACAGACCTAGGGTGAGAACATGGCTCTCCTGCGGGAGGACCAGCCCAAACCAGCCCCCTCACCCCCAGTATAATTACAGGTTTGACTTCTGGGCCCATCTTGAGGGAACATGTTTAACCTAAGCCCAATATTACTGAACACATGCTCAGCCAGGGCTCTAAGGACAGTGTCCTCCCTCCAGACTTGAAATAAATTCTTTCTTTAAAAGTGTTGCCATATACTCTATGTCTATGAAATCCTAGATAGGTAAAACTGACAGTAAGAGAACCCCAAAAGCTGGGGGGCAGGGTTGTCAGTGTTGTAGAGCAGCCAGACTGGGAAGAAACAGGAGATTAGTTTCTAAAGAGGGGGATGTGCTATCTTGGGTGTAGATGTATTTGTCAGAATCATAGAATTGTACACCTATGATCTATTTCTAAATGATAATCATACCTCTAGGAATTATATATATGTATATGTATTACATATATAATCACATATACATCCAAAGGTCTTGGCCTCTGACTGATCTCTCCAGAGCCTGTGATCTGGTTGATGTGAAGGTTCACACCCTTTTCAAGGGTCACAGTAGAGAAAGGGGGCCAGAGCAGATGGGGAAACCGGGCTGTGCACATCTCAAAACATGAAGCCTTGGCTGCCCAAGTGGGGAGGAGGAATGTCTGAATTGAATCAATTAGCTGCAGAAAACTTCAGAAAAGAAGTAAGGCCCTTCATAAAAACAAAGCCCACTCCTTAATCCCCAAAGGCAATCCTCTCCCCAATTCCCATGGCCATTCCTCAGTAAACAAAGAAATCCTTCCTTCCACATCCACACCTCAATATTCATTATGAGCTGATGTCTGAGGCTGCATTCCAGCCTCCCAGAGTGCCCTAATGGCTGGAAACCCAACGGCAGATGACTGAGGGGTTTTCCTCTCTCTCCTCTCTCTCCATAACACTGCCCTTCCCACGGCAGTCTGTGCTTTCCTCCTCCTCCTCCTCCTCCTCCTCCTCCTCCTCCTCCTCCTCTCTTCTTTTCTTCAAATTAGTGAATAAGCAAACCCCTAGCAAGCAAAGACATCACTAACTCTACTTTGTTCATTTATTTTGACAAGTGCAGTTTAATTTTAATTATTTATGATAATACTTCATAGTAGACGAGTAAATGTGCCGGGGTATATTTGGTAACATTAATGAAGTCTGCCTAATAGGGACCTTCACTCCAGCAACCCGCCTGGAGAGCTGCCTGCTGGAGAAGCAGGGTGAGACCACTGGTCTGTGGTAGGGTTTGCAATTTTTTGTGGAGGGGGGAACTTAATGGGTTTGAGGATTAGCCAAGGGAAAATTAACCAGATTCTAGAGAAGAGGCATAAGCCCATAATCATGTGTCGATGTGGATTGTGTGCATTTAAACATCAAGAACACACACTTGGTGATAAGGAGGCCCAGGCACGCACACATGCCACATGCATATTTACACATGAATCTCCAATGTGCAAATCATCAGAGACCCAAAGAAATTAGGCACTGGGCAATTAAAAATTGAAATAAAAATAGAAAATAAGATACACAGAGTTCTCTATCTCCAGAATACCTATTTATCATATGCTTCAAGTGGGCAAACATGGTAAGATAATTTTTAAAAGGTAGGCAGTTTCTCTGGCTGGTGATTATATAGGAATGTTCCTTTCAATGCACAATAGACCATGTTACACAAGTCTCTGTTTGATGCAATGTCACTTTAGGGCTGGATAAGGGCCCAGAGATAGAGCACTTGCCTAGCATTCAGCAGGCCCTGGGTTCCATTCTCAGCACTACAAAAACCAATAGGGCCAACTTGTATAGCCTCCCCCATGACTTCTAGTGTAAGTGTAGGAATACATATATATGCATATATAATATGAGAATGGGTGTATTCTGTACCATGTAGTCTAAACAGGTATCTGAAACATGATGAGATACATGCTGTAAAGAATTATAGTAAAAAATTTTCTATAGTAATGATAGATTTAAAGTAAATATGATTAATGCTTGATTTGAGACCTTAAAAAAAACATTTTGGACTTTTTTTTTTTTAGGTACTGAGGGCTTCCTGCTTCTTATTTTTGAAGTGTCTGCTGGTGCACATGTGGCTTACAGACAGTTCAAGAGATAGGTAAAACCCACCTGTCTATCTCCTGAGATAGGGCAAAGCCTGGTATTGGTCTAGTTTCTGGGGCAAGAACCATTAACTTCATCTTTTCTAGTTTCCTTTCTGAATGATTTCAACAGAGATAGTAGGACTTCTTAGAAAGAAGGGTACACCAAAGTTAAGAGGTGGAGATTCCTTTCTTGGCACAGCCCTGTGCTCAGGGTAAGTGTCTCCAGGACCTACCTACTTCTAAACACAGGGGCTCCTGGGTACCCACGTCACAACTTCCTACTCTCCATTCAAGCAGAGGGGTATTTGGGACAGTACAACAGTGTCAGCACAAGGCACCTGGCTTCCAGCTTTCTTCCCTGGCCCTAAGCTCTTCCAGCCCTTCTCCCTAAAGCAGTGACCTGGCTCTGGCGTGGGAAAGGCTGTTTGGAGCTTTTCACAAGTCCAGTGTCCCCTTGAACCAAAACCAATTAGCCTGGCCCAAGGTCCTGTCATTGAGGCCCTGGCCCTCTTTTCAAACCCCTGCAGCTCAATTGCGGTGAGGGGCTGGCCAGTGAATGCAGGGACCACTTAAAGTGGTGCTTAAGCCGAACTGGGCTGGAAGCAAGTAGCCTGCCCTATAGGAGCTGCAGCCGCCCATTCTCAGAGCCACTGACCAAGGTTTTGTTCCAGCCACAGCCCCCATCCTGGCTCTACTTTTAACGACCCTCCCCTTCTCTCCGATTCCCAGCTGTCTGGAGAAAAATGAAAAGCTAACTCTATGAAGCTGTGAGATACCCAAACTTGGCTGCCCTGGACAGAAAGAGCATCTCGGCTTTTGCGTCTTGCCCTCACTAGTCTTGCCCTTGAATCCTTTAACAATGGTAGAGCACTCACTGTGTACTTGATGGGTTCCATGGATGCACCTGAACAGCCCATCTTCTGGATGAGAAAAACTGACTTGCCTGAAATCACAGGACTTGACCTTGGGCAGTTTGTAAGAAGCCACTGTTTTTCTTACAAAAAACACTATACTTTGTTAGGGAGGAGGAGGAGGAGGAGGAGGAGGAGGAGGAGGAGATGATCTTGTCGTCCTACCATAAGAAAGATAGCCAGGCATGGTGGCACACGTCTTTAATCCTAGCACTTGGAAGGTAGAAGCAGGCGGATCTTTGTGAGTTCAAGGCCAGCCTGGTCTACAGAGAGAGTTCCAGGACAGCTGGGGCTACAGGGAGACCCTGTCTCAAAAAAAAAAAAAATCCTCAGTAGATAGAAAGCTGATTTTAAAAAATAATTTTTTTAAAGAAACGCAGGGACAAGCCCAGATGTCTACCAAGGTGGGCCCACACCACCCATTCTCCCCTGACCCTGCTGAACTGTTCCTAAACAGAACCGGTTGAGTGTGGAGTAAGGTGCCACAGCCTTCCTTCAGTTCCCTACCTAACTCTTGTCCTCAATTTCCTTTCACACCCTTCCAGGTGGACTGAAGAATCACCCTCTGTGGTGGGTAGCACTACCAGGGGGGCCTTGGCAGGCGCCATAGTGACACGCATCCAGCCCTAGGCCAGAGCTGATTGGTCACTTTATCGAGGGGGGAGGAAGGTAGGGTGGGTTGAAGTCAGGGTGGAATGGGGGACAGGGACATCCCATCCCACGTGCTCGCGTGGGAGAGGCCAAGGGGGAACATTAGGCGATTAAAATGGCGCCGCAGTCTCCAAAGGGCTGCGGCCCTGGGTGCGCACACCCAGGTGGGGAGAAAGCCAGGCGGTTCTCCCGCGGCGCCGCCTCCCCAGGACCCTGGAGGGTGCAGGGGTCCCACCAGGGCTGTCTCGGGGCTCTCGCCTGAGCGCTCCCGACTGGCCCCGCAGGCCCCACGGCACGCTCGGCCCGGCGAGTGCCGTGCCGCGCTGCGGATTAGTCGGGAGCCCGCGGACCCCAGGGCGCTTGGCGGCGCATTTGGGGGCGAGGGTGGGGCGGGCAGCGGCCGTGCCTCTAATCCCGACGCTGCGTGTGGGAGCGGCCGGATCAGGGAATTAGCGCTGTAACTTCGGATTAGTAACGCTCGCTAAATGAGCACCTAATTCCGACCCTTCATGCTTTTCAGCGTCGCCCTGGGTCCTGGGAGGCCTCCTGGCCTGGCTCCCTTCGCACTCGGCTCCCATTTCCTGGGAGGTCGGACTGCAGCGGAGAACTCCCCCAAACAGTCTAGAGCAGGCCTCTGTTTCTCGGGATGCCAGCTGATGCCAGTTTTTCATTGGCTGGGCCCATATGGTCCGTAAGGTTTAGAGATGAAATTTCGTGGGCCAGGGAGAATTAGACCCTCGAAGCCTCGTCGTCAGCGAGGGCTACCCGGGTCCTTGCCCTGCCAGTCGTTTGCTGGACGACCTTCCGAGAGTCACAGGGCCATTTCAAGCTCGATATTGCTAGTTGTAAAATGAAAGGGGTGGAAAGATGGACATCTTTGAAATCTCAACCAATTTTGGATTTTAAGCTGTAGTTTTAACTGCCTTTTCAGAACTCACATGCTTTTTCTGAAAGACACTAATGCAAGCTACGAGTGAGAGTGTAATCCAAACTTGGGCAGCTACAGGCCCCAGGAGGCTGGGGAAGGCATGGGAATGGAGAAGAAAGGTCCTGCTGGCTCCTCCAGGCGTAGGCCAGGTAGAAAGGCTAATAAAAGAACACAGTTTGAGCCTGTGCCTTGGGCTCTAGTGTCCACAGAGAGATTTGAACATTTCCCTTTCAGATCCCAGCCCAAATGGATAGGTTGCCCCCCTGAAAGCTTTTTTCTGGTGGTTGTAGGGTAGATTCTGGGAATGAATTGGAATTAGTGTGCCAGTTCCACCACTGTCACCCATCTTGCTGCCCCCATCCTTTTCCTAAAGCTTCCAGAAGGTTTGGAAGGTTTGTAGAAGATTTTCTTTAAAATACATTAAAAAAAGTATCGCACTCTGGCAGACTCAGATTCTTCTTCCATCTGACTCCCAGCAGAGATTCAGGCCTGCTCAGACAGCAAGAGAACCTGGGGTTTAAAAGCAACACACATCTGAACTGTGCAGACACACTGTGAGGCTGCAAAGCCATCCTGGCTTATGCAGGACTGGTTCTCGTAAAATAGCTGAGTGGGGGTGGTGGGAGGGAATGGGTGCAAAGGTTCAGGGTCCAACCCAGCAGCAGCCTAGCTGTGAGACTTGGAAGCAGGGAGTGCTGGGCCAGCAGGCTGAGACTGCTGCTCTGATTTCCTCCGAAATGAGGTCACCACCAGCACACAGGCTCCCAGGTGCACTGGGAAGGGAGGGCAAACCCAGGAGAAGCTGTCCTGGCCTCCTGAATCCCAAAACATGTTAGTGACCCTTCACTGGCTGAGGAAAGGAGACTGGCCTTTTGAAATTGGAGGAAGTCACAACAGGATCTCAAAAAGTTTCCCTCCAGTGATTGTGATTATCTCTGAGAAGGAGGCAATAGGACAGTTCTTTCCCAACTTTCTCTGCCTGCTCTTGTTATGCTTTTAATTTTGTCAATAGCTAAAATTCAAAAGTCAGTGTAGTGAAAAGTTTCTTTTCACTATCAATCTCAGACACATACCCTTCCCCAGACCCAAAGGGTGGGTTTCCTTTTTGTACCATTTGAATGTTTGCTTTTTACACATGTATCTTTTTTCCCCCAAAATAATTTTGTTAAGATGGAAAAGATTTCTCTTATTACAAGGGGATGGGAAGGTTCCAGATAGAGGCTGGTTAAAGACCAATCCTATAAATAATTGAGGTAGCTGGGTGCACGCCTTCAATCCTAGCACTTGGGAGGCAGAGGCAGGAGGATATTTGTGAGTTCAAAGCCAGCCTGGTCTACAGACTGAGTTCCAGGACAGCTGGGGCTACAGAGAGACCCTGTCTCGAAAAGACCAGAAAATACATAAATAAATAAATAAATAAATAATAAAATAAATAAAAATAAATAACTGAGGCAGAGGCTCTTGGGATTGAACTGGGCCAAGATGGGAGTAAGATGACCTAGGTATGGCCCACCTCTGCACTTGTGTGATCCTGGAGAAGTTACTTCCCATCTCCAGATTTCTTATTTGGAGAAAGGAAAAGAGAACAGGGGTCCAGTCTGGGTGGGGGTTTCAATTCTTTCCAGCCAGGCTGTCACAGTGTGCATACACTGATACCCCAGAAAGCACCCACACCTTCAGGCAGTGTGAAATGACTGGGTCCTTTCTTCCCCACAGTTTGACAAAGTCCATAACTGGGTGTACAGCCACCAAGGGGAAGCAAGGATGGTTTCCCAAGTTGCTGCACCCCAAACTTTAGGACAGGCAAAGAGAGTTAAGGGTGTATGGGGGAAATGACTTGAAGGCTGATAAAAACCTCAAAAAGTACCCTTGCACTGTGTGAGGCCAGGATCCCCGATACACTGAGCAGTGGCACGCCCCACTCCCTGTGCCCAGCTAAGAGGGACCTGGAGCCTGAGTGGCCGGTGTGCAGCATTGGGTTGCCATGGGAACGGAATTCAGATTTTCTCCCAATTGCTTTTTTATTTGCTAGACATTGTAATACATCTGATGTTGCCACTTCTTGAGGCGGGAAGGAGAGAAAGCTCCAGAGAATCTGGCTGCCCTTTAACCACTTGAGGAAGTTGGGGAGGCGCAGGCTGGAGCTGTCCGACTTAGAGCTGGCCAGAGGTAGCTAGGGACTGGGCTAGGTCCCTCCCGCCCAACCCGCCAGTGCTTGGTTTGTATGCAGGGCAGGGCCGGTCGGTCGGGGCGGGAGGCCCCCTCCTCAGCCCCTTGCCATTGAGCACACTCCCCGCCAGTTCTGCTCCGCTTCACGCTGCACACAGACCCCCCAACTGCACACAAAGGCAGCTGCCAGAGCCGGTGAAAAGTGATCAAATTATCAAGAACTTGACCTCACCGAGGGGCGAAGCTCCAGCAATCCCCCCCCAGCCGTATGCTAATGGCGCTCAGGGGCTGACTCGTCGAATAATTCGATAAAGGCCGCATTGTTAACGGCGGGGCAGCCTCTGCCCACCCATTTACTTCTCTCTCTTTCTCTTTCTCTCTCTCTCTCTCTCTCTCTCTCTCTCTCTCTCTCTCTCTCTCTCTCTCTCTCTCTCTCTCTCTCTTTCCTCTCCCATCGTATTTGCATCCCCAAAATTCCGGTCCGCAGCTTTGGGCGCGGATTGTTCGGGTCTGATTTATGGGGTGAAGGCAAAGGCTCGCACTTCCCCTTTAGCGACCCCACTGCAACCCCAGCCCGCTCCCTGCCAGTAGCCGGTAGCACTTGGGGCTCCAGCTGTAGCGCTTTGGAAATGCTGGTGGGCCGGCTGGGAAAGAGAAGTGGGGGGGGGGAAGGAGCAAGTTCCGCGGGCACGGGCAAGTGTCCCTGGGAAAGTGGAGGTCGGATACCTGGTCCGGGCGCGGCCGCTCCGTCGGGCTGGAGTCCGCTGGACGGCGTAGGCTCCTCTGGGCTCCTCTGGCTCTGGCGGCCTGGGCGGCCGGGCGGGCGACCGCGTGCAGAAGTTGTGAGAGTCATTTCTACTTTCGGTTATCTAGCTTTATGACGGCTCTGTGGCACTCATACAGCTAGATAACCAAAGAGAGAAACGGGCCTCCCTTCGCCACCGCCGCTGCCGCGCTGTGGGCCCCACGTGCCATGCCGGCTGGGCGCGGGGGCCTAAGCGGGCGCAGCTCCCGCAGCCCCGGGCGCACGCGGAGAGCCAGAGAGGACCGACAGACACTTAGACACCCGAACTCCCGCCACCCAGGCCCGCAACCCTCGCCCGGCTCTCTCCCTCCCTCGCCCCGAGGGCTGTTCTTCCCCGGCTCCCGGTCCAGTGCTCTCGCCGGGCCCGGCGGCCGGCTCCGACGGCGTCCCGGGGCGCACTAAGGGCATGAGCGCGCTGCGCTTCAGCAGCCTCGGACGCCCCGGCCGCCCCCAGCGAACTGGACTGCCAGCCCTCCTCAGGCAGGCTAATCGCCCCGCGGGGAAGTGACGTCAGCCAGAGGCTTGGCCAATCACAGCCTCCCATTCAAATCCCAGCCCCCTTCCCGCGCTCGGCACCACCCTGCCTTACAATGGCCTCGGCGTTCATGGCTTCCTCTCGGCGAGGACAGGGGAGCGCCCTTTCGACTTTCAGAAGCGTTAGGCCTGCGTACCTGGAAGCAAACTGTCTGGCCTTTCTCCCAAGGCCCCCTGACTTTCCCCTAGGCCTAGGGTGCCCGGCAGCCAGCACGAGCAATCAGAGTTAGGGAGTTTGGGTGAAGAGGTTTAAGGTCGTGGTCTCCTCAGGCAACCAAGTGCCCGCTTGAGAGAATATGAACCGGTCACTTCATCTTTATAATGCCTCTCTTCCTCTCCCCCTGCTCGGCACTGTGCAGCCCACGTGGTAGAGACTGAGGATAAAGAGGAATTCGGTGTCCTCCACATAACACCAATTTACAGGGATTCCTGAGCCAGGCTACACTCTTTGTAACCAGGCCCTAGCCCTCCATACCAGGCCGCCGGTCCCTTCTCTCTGGCTATTCCTAGGTGCGGTCAAGGATGTGCAATCGATTGTGCCCAGATGCCTTGAAGATGTCCAAGGCCAGAATTGGGCCTTGGTTCATCTTCCAAGAAAAAGCACGCTTCTGCCAGCCTCTTCCTGCCCTGGGTACATAACTGGCACACTCACTTCTTTGGCTGCAACAACGAAAAAGGATTGAAAGGTTGGGTTCCCCAGAGTCACCCTAGAAATGAGCCTGGCTGCTGAACTGCACCCTCCCAAATTTGAGTGCCTGGTAGGAGCCCTCTGTGGCTTACACTCTTGCTTATTCACACCACTCCCTTCTTTCTGGTGGCTGTGGCTACCCTCCCACTTTAGACCCTTTGATTCACCTCTGCCACCCATCCCTGGGAAGCAAAGGAAAAATTCGATACACTTGTTCCCGGATGCCCTCGGGAAGAGCTTGAAGCACAGAGCTAGAGAAAGATTCAGCAAATGGAACCGGCAGGCAGATTCCGAGATTCCATCAGTGACTATGTGGGAGTCCCAGAAACTCCCGTTAGGAATTCCAAGGTCCACCACAGGCTTAGGTGGAGGCACTCATTTGGGTCTATTTTGGTGGAGCTGGGGATACTGGGCCACTCCCCACACAAAGCCCTCAAGGTAGATTCAAAAGAATAGGCCAAAAGGAATTTAATGATATCTCTAAATGTGTAATTCTTTAATATTCTTCCTTAAAAATGAGACATCTGGGTTTTGTCAAGTTCCAGATTTTGTCAAGCACCTCTTTACCCCACTGCTTGGTTCAGATCTGTCCTATTTTAGTCCTGACACAAACTCAAGATGGGCTGCGTTTTGCTGCCATCCCTGTCAGCTTGCAACCAGCCCACTTTACATCTCTCCCTCCAAATCTCCTTTCACAGACACATCCTTCTCTCCAAAGGCCAATAAGGACCAGACAGCGGAAACAGCAGAGAAACAGAGAGAGGCCGCCCGGCTGACTTGCTGACCACAAGGCTCAGGAAGGAAGCTCACATTCTAAATGATCTTCACAACTAGGAGGCACCCCTTTTCCCCTCCTCCTGCAGCTCCAGAAATCCACACCCTCTTCCCTTTAGCTTGGTGTGGGCGGCCTCCTGAGCCCAAGTCTTCCTGGGCCACCCGGAGCTGGGAAGCACGGAACTGCAGAGGCGGGAGAGGTGTGCAAGCTCCATTTACCTGTGTGAGAGGGGGAAGAAAGAGAGGGAGTAGGTGCGAAGGGAAAGAGAGGTGAGGAAGGAGCCCCCTCGGAGTGTGAATTAAGCAGGATACTGCACAAAATGGCTCCTCAGCGAGGCTCTAGGTAACAGCATGCTGGAGCCAGGGCCTGCAAGCTTAGGGCTGGTTGGGGCACTGGGAGAAAGATTAAAAGCTCCGTTTACAAGCAGTTCAGATGTGGGAGGTTACTGCCACAAAGACACATTTCTGTTATCTTTTTAGGAAGCCAAATCCCTTGATAGAGCAAGTGAGGCCTGCCAGGGAGAAGCTCCCACACTGTGCTGGAGTCAGACCTGTCCTGCAATGGGAGCTCCTCCATCCTCACCTCAGTGCATGCCAGGCATCATGGTGGGCTCACTCTCAGGAAGGAGGTTACAGTAAAAGTGGGCCTTGAAGCAATCGGCTGCCTGCAATTTGGAGGCTGTTCTGATAGGACAGGGCAGCAGGCAGTCTCCCTGGGTTGGTGGCTAGCAGCCACACCCAGGCACAGTCTGGGACACCTCAACGCCCAGCAGGGGTACATTGTACGGGCAGACCCACTCAAGGAGGATATCGTCATCCTTGCCCCTGATTGTCTTCTCATCTTCCCTTCTTCCCGAACCAAGCTCTTGCCTCTGGCCTACTGTCCCTGTCATAGTCCCTAAGTCCCAAGAAGAGCAGGCACTGGATCTATATGGCTCTGGGGTGGCTCCGCCAGGGAACTGGCATCGGCCAACAGGCCCTGACCATGGTGCTGAGCGCTGCTCATCCGGCTTCTTTCTCTGCAGTTCTGCTTGTCCAGAACTTCCTCTTTTTCAGACATGCTCTCCAACCTGAGCTCTAACGTTGCCTGCAGCTAAGAGAGGCAGACAACCAAAGGGAGGCCCAGCACTTAGACCCTGCCACGGGAGGCCAGAGACTCCATTTTTCATATTCACAACTCCACAGAGGGGCAGATGTCCTTGACTGGGACTTCCCATACCTGAATCTACAGAGAAGCTGGGTCCTGTGCCAACCACAGGACCCAGTGTCCCCTGTGTCCCTTGACTTGGGAAAACTGCACGATGCTTTCTCTCATATGCTGCCCACGGGGTCGGCCCTATGGCAGGTGACCAGTACCTTCCTTGTGTGGGCATATCTGTATGCTAGTGCTCTTGCAATCACTGGCAGGCATCCACTGCATGAACTCTCAGTTTCCTTTGGATCAAGTTCCTGTTTCCTACTGGTAGTTATTCGGCTCAATTTAGGACATAGAAGCCTGCCTTCCATTTCAGGATACAGTGACTTAAGGGGTTAGGAAAAGGAAAGAGGGCGGCTCACAACTCTGTGCAAGACACCCTTATCCTGTGACCAGACTTGCCCAGATTCTGAGAGTGGGAGCCTGGGGCTGGTGGAGCTCAGCAGATGCAGCCACTTGGGCTGCTATTCAGTCAGGAATGAGCGTTCCTTTTGATCCCTTCTGGGCTGTAATTAAGACACAGTATCTCCAGCCACAACCCAGGCTAATTTCAGGTGCCCTTTCTCCATTGCTGCCCTTCTCCCTCACGCCTTCATCAGGCCCAAGCTTTGATTAAGCCGATCTTCCTATTGTCTGGAGGCTGGAAGCACTGCTCACTGGGAGATCCAGCTTTGGGCTAGCTCAGGTGGAGCCAGCTCCTTGTACCCAGAGGGTGCAAGAGGCCTCTACACCCATTTTCAGGTACGTGTGGCCAGTGGGCTGTAGTGCCCTCTCTAGCTTTCATTCCACCCTCTTTTTTTTAGCAGCTGAGGTGTAGGCAGGCAGGGTGTGGGTTTGGCTGAGCAGAAGCCTTGAAACACTACCTCAAAAAGGCCTGGGCAAGGCGTTAACCTTTCCTTTCAGACCTCCAGTGGCTGGGTAGGCCAGCACTGACACTGGACGCTCCTGCAGTGCACCCCATCTCAGTGCCCACTTAGCCTACCTCTGGCCTCTCTCGATTGAAAGCCAGACGCTCAAACTCCATCTTTTTTCCCCCATGGCTTAAGAATCCATCGCCTCCCGAATGATTATGAGGACTCAAAAAAAAAAAAAAAATTCTCCCCTTCAAGCCCAGCACGGGGATCTCTCCCGGGCCACAGAGGCCCCAAGTGATGCATTTTTTGGAACGCATGTCCTGGTCCAGAAATCCGACCCAGAGCCTCACTTTGCTGGGGTCGGCTGCCTCCTTCCTCTCTTAGGGCCGGCCTATAGCTCTCAGGGAAGCCCCTCAACACAGTCTCAGCCTTTCTGGCTCCCTCATTCTTCCCAGCCCCAGAGACTAGCTAGGCTGGAGGAGGGTTCCGACACCCAGAGACATCCAGAAGGCCTGCCCTTCAGCACAGAGTGGGGCTGAGCAGAGCGGACTTCCCAACTTCTCCTTTCAGCAGGGGGAAAAAGACATCATAAATCCGGTCTAGAGTGGGTGCTGTGTGTTGCATTTTTCTCAAAATATTTTTCCAGGAACCCACTTTCTAGGTTATTTTTTTTTTATAGGGGAAGGGATAAGAAGGAAGAGGGGAGTCCCCAGCAGGAGGTAGGGGAGGAAGACTCCTTGGAACCTCTTTGCAAAACACTCCCTTTTCTCCCAAACCTGTCTGCACTCCCACAACTTCCATCGGACCCCACACCTTTCCCCTTTCTGAACACATCGGGCGCTTCTCACTGCCCCTAGGCCCTTGACCTTGGTCTTGAGGATATGCAGGGGGTTGGGGGAGTGACTGAGCTCTGACCGGCAGCCAGAGCGTACCCCTCATTCCCCCCTATAGTCAAGGAAACCCCCAGCCATGCTAGATGCCCATGGGGGACCCACAGAGATGCCCCAGGCCCCTCAACCAGTCCACCCCGCTCTCGGACGACGCCGAGACCACCGCCCGGGAGCCCGAGCCCTCTCTTCTAGCCTGGTAGAGACGCAGCGGGCAGTGGCACTTACGGACCCGGAAGGGGGTCGGGCCCCGCGAGGCGATGGCGGGGGCGGGGCAGTGCGGTGACGGTGGCTCGGCTGCTCCGGATCGGCGAGTCCCCAGGCTCAGGCCCAGCTCCGGCCGCTCTCCAGACGCCCCTGCCCGCACGGTCGCGCGGCCGGGAGCTGCGGGAGGCAGGCACCGCGGCGGTGGCGCGGGGGCTCCTGGCAGCGCGCCGCTTCCCCGTCTCCGAGCCGTTCTCAGCGCCGCCTTCTTGGGCACGGCCCGCAGTGACGTCAGCGCGGCTCCCCCCGCCCCCCTTTTTGCTTCACCCCGACCAGTGCGCAATGGAGGGGCGGAGGCAGGCGGCGGGGGGTGCTCAGCCGTGAGCCCCGGCCCTGCCTGCCCGAGCCCGGCTTGTCTCCACGCAGCCCTCCCCGTAAACGACCCGCACCGCCGGGCTCACCCAGAACCACCAACGACCTGGGAGGTGGTGACAAACCGAGGGTGGAAGCCTCCCTGTCGGCTCCAGGCTCAGGAATCCCGGGTGTGGGGGAAGAATGGAGAGCTGAGGGCGAGAGGGGCGTCTACACGCGGGCCTCAATGGGGGCATTTTGTCTTTTTGCTGAGGGTGTCCACCATGGATTGGCCGGTCCTGAGGTCCCCGTGTATCTCGGAAGGAACCTTCCAGCTCGCAGGAATACGTCTTATTCACAGATGGGGTTGTGTTCTAGGCTGGATCCTGCCGCCCTCCACCCCCACCCCACCCCGGGGCGGTGCACCTGCAAACTCTCTGGGCTGCAGCCGGCCCCAGCCGCTGTCCAAATGCTGAACCCGGCTTTCCCGGGGCCGGCTCCTGAGCCGGGCACACCGCTCCGCATTGTCCACAGGGCGGGTTAGGGGTTCTGGGACTCTGAGCGCAGAGCCTCTGGAAACTCTAGTGCTCCGGATATTGGGAAGCTACAAGAAAGAGGGCGAGAGGTCAGGAGGAGGCGGGAGCAGAGAGGGCAGACAGACCAGAGTGCCTGACCCGCGGACCCACCTTCTTCCTCTCGCGCTCCTATGCCTCGCCCAGGGTCCCTTCTGCTTGTGACGTTCCTCTCGCCACCACAGCAGGGGAGGTCCCTCAGGCGAACTTGTCAGCGGGTCTCACCATCCATCACGGGCCAGACGGACAGGCCAAGTTCATGAGCAACGCAGTTAACCCCTTGCAAACTGATCGCCTCCCAAAGGAGGGAGACCTTTGACCAGGGAGTCTCTTGGATTCCCGGGACACCACCTCCCAGAAGCTGTGCGGGTCGCCGCTCTTTTCTCCTCCATGGACTCTCTCCTGATTTTTTTTTTTTCTGTTATTTTACTGACTCTTTTGGGCTCCACAGTCTTCCTAGTTTCATCCTTTTATAAATTAGTTTGATATCAGTATAAGCGCTTTGGTGGGTGTCCTTCTTCCCTTCCCATTTTGGGTGTTGCTCATTGTGGGAACATTAGAAATATACTAGATAAAATAATAAATGGCCTTAATTTCTACACCTAGGGGCCTGACCTTAAAAGGAAGAGAGAGAGAGAGAGAGAGAGAGAGAGAGAGAGAGAGAGAGAATTCCCGTTAGAAAAATCTGGATTGCTGATTGTGTGGAGCAAAGACAAGCTAAGAAAGAGAAAGGGAGAAGGAAAGAGCAAGAATAGAAGGGAAAGAAAGAAAAGAATAAAGAATGAATGTGATGTATCAGACGTTCTCAGCTGGATGGGGACAGTAAAACCAGAAACAATCTTCAAGAAAAAGATCCAAGGAGGAGATCTGTCCAGAGACCCCCTGCAGGAGCACGGGAGACCCGGTGAGAGAGCCGACCTAGACACCGGGAGAGTGGGGTTGGACTTCGCATCAGTCTCCAGTGGGGAGCCAGGGCAAGGCTCGGACATTTGCTGTAACTTCTAAATTCCAAGAGGCTTCCCCTGACCTCTCCGGTCAGACCAACGGGAAGGCTTGGTCTAGAGTCCGGGTGGAGAGTGTCCTCACCCGAGGCAAAGGCTCTCCCCTGTTTTGGAACCCCACTATCCCCGGAAGAACTTTCTCAGCCTCTCCGCACAGTCTGGCAGACTGGGCCACTCTCCCCCTCCCCCACTTCCTATTGAATTCCTGGCGTCTGATAGCTGGCGGCAACTAGGGCGACCTACCAACTTTTCCCCTGGGCATTTTCTCACCCCCTTCACCCCCCAGTGCTTTCTTTTCTTCTCCCAGCGCTCCTTTTGAAAGGAGGCACCCAGGCCCAGAACGTGTTCTGCAGTTTAACTACTTCCAAATTCTTTGTTCGGGTCACCCCGGGACTCCATTGTCCGCTATTGAGAGCGTGGGCAGGCCGGCGGGTGCGCCTCTGCCGCACAGGCCTGAATCCATTAGGCTGCTGCCGCTCGGGGCCCCTGCGGCCCACTGCCGAGTCCGCCTGGCCCAGGCGCTGCCAGCCCCCTCCTGCTCCCCACGTTCCGGCCCCGGGGCCAACTATTTCGGACTCAGTAGAATCACAGGACCGCCAGTAGAATCACAGGACCTGACAGGTCCCCTCTAGGGTTCCAGGGATCTCACCGTGGAGGGAGTAGGTGCAACTCAGCCTACGTGGCTGGCGCACTCACCTCAGCCTCCCCACTCTCATCCCGCATCTCCCAAACCCTTTTGCGTGCCGCTGAGTGCTTGGTCATGCTGGCTGGGTTTTGAGGGGACTGACTGGAGCTCAGGATTGGGATGAGGGAGGAGCCAGCTGCAGACCCCTTCCACCCCTCCAGCCTTCAAGCCGCACTCCTACTACCTAAAATCCTCTTCTGGGTCTTCCTCAGGCCTCACACCTCCAAGCCTCTCCAGAGCTGAAGAAGTGAAAGGAGAGGTCGGGTTTCAGGAAAAATTACCGCCGAGAGCCCAAACTGTCTCAATGTCACACTCAGAGGCTTGTCTTTCTAGCATGGCAACTTCCCCGGGTCACTAGAGGGGCCAAAGATGGTCCTTCGGTGCCTTCCTAGCTCCCCGAGTACTATAGAGGTAGGGCCTCACCCTCTCCCTCAGGAACCCGGGGAGTCAGAGAGACGTGAGTCCTGCAGAGAGCTCAGGTAGGTGTCTGCCAAGCGGTTCAGAGGCCCTGGGTCCTAGAAACACCCCAGCCAGGCAGAAAGCTGGACTGTCTTGAAGCCCCAGGAAAAACTACTAGAGACTGGGAGTTGGCCTTGAACCCAGGAAACAACGTAGAGGTTCAGAAGGACTACGGCTCAGGAATGCCCAAGAAGGGACTGGTCCCTGTTACTGCATCTTTTCCCATGGGCAAGGTCACTGCACCGCAAGCCTGACCCTCTTGCTCTGGGATTGACAGGTTACAAGTCCAGGGTGAACTTTGATGCACACATAGCCCAAGGTTTCGAGAGGACACTCTGCCTCTGCTCTACCTGTTTGTCTATTCCCAGGAGTAGCTCGGCTTCTTAGTAACAGAGCTCCAGAGGACAGCCACGGCGGAGACAGACGGTGGGAAGACCAGGGTGGGGACTGTGACCCAAGGAAGGCGGTGGATGGGCTTCAGGAAGCAAAGAATGCTGGAGGATGTGCACCTTCCATGAAGACCTGGGAGGGAGCGAGAGCGAGGCCTCAGGACTCGGATTCCCTAGGCTAGATCCTCGCGGGAACGGAACCCTGAGTGGGGAGTGCAGCTCGCCTCTGCGGGAGCTCAAATAATGCCTCCCAAGTCTCTTGCAGAGCCCCAACACCCGGCCAGAGTAAACCAGAGCTCTTGTAGACACAAATGCTCTTGAGGAGCTCCCAGCTCCAGCCCACATGGTCTTTGCCTTCGGGCTAGGGAATTCGGGTCCTAGGGTGGGTTGTCCTGACCCAGCGGCTGGCGCGCGCTGGCGAGGCTCCGCGCGCTGTCTAACAGCGCCCTCTGGCGGACTTCGTGCACAGGTGCAGGCGCTCACGAAGCCTGGCCAGGCGGCGGGAAAGACTGGCCCAGCTGAGCGCAAGTGGGAGGCACCTCGCTCACTGCTGGTTGGTTAGCGGAGCTGAGGATGTACTCTCTTCCCACACTCCCCTTTGCCTCTCAAGCTCTGCCATGGGTCAAGGAAACCATCTGCATTGCTGGCACACGAGGTCAGATGAGTAGAAGCTTTGGGACTTCAGATTCTTGCCCTGTCTGTTTCTGCGCTCCTGTCCACATTTCGGTGTCAGACCCTTCCCAACTTTGCCTTCTGTCTCAGTGGCCCTTGTTTCAGCCAAGGCCCTTCTCATAACTGCAGGACCTCAGAAAATGAGACATGAAAGCTATTCCATTGGCTCTGGGGGAATAAAAAGCAAGAAGAAATGAGTGGAAGTGCAGCCTGGATTTGGAGGATCTTCCAACCTTTCCTTAGGCTCACAGCTGCAGCCGCCGGAACATCTCTGAAGGCTCAGACATGGTGTTCTGTTTTCCACGTGGCTATAGTTTGGGTGGCTTCTTGGCATGCATTCACTCAACAAACATGCTGTACTCCTACTGTATGCCAAACACTGTTAGAGCCAAGCTCAGAAAGGGTAATTAGATTACTCAAGGTCACAGAACTAGACAACAAAGGAATCAAGCTTCAGTCTCTAGTTCCTTCTACCTCACCCACATCTCTCCATTATTACAGGGATGATTGCAGAAGTCTCCTAATTGGGGTTCCCCCTCAGACCGTAGCCCCCACTAATATGTGATCAGAATTAATGGGGAGAGATGTTTCTAAAAACACCAATTGGTTAATGTGTTTTCTTGCTTGAAATCCATCAGTGTAACCATGCATGTAATCTCAACCCTTGGGAGGCTGAGGCAGGAGGATGGAGAGAGAGCTGAAGGCCAGTTTGAACTACAGAGTGAGATCCTATCTTAGAGAAAGGAGGCGGAGAAGAGGAGAAAGGATCCAGGATGGTAGGGGAGGGAGGGCAAAAGAAGAAAAAATCCTTCGATGGGACACTTCTACCCCGAGGAGAAGCCTGAAGTCTCTCGAAGGTTTAGGGGAGATTCCATCTCTTACTCATTACCTCAAACATTTTTCATTTTCCCAAGGCCAGGCTTTGGCAACCATCTCTGCCTTTGTGGGCATCTACAGTTCTTCTGTCTAGAGTACCCTTCTCTCTGATATATTTAAGATTCTGGTTCAAAGTTCATTCTGTGTTCCAGAGGTGTCCATTATGGCTTTCTCTGTCGACTATGTGGCCGTACCTCCCACATCCTCTTCTCTTCCTGATAACCAGTTGGGTAAATCTGGCATGGTCACTGGCCCATTCTGGACCAACCAAGTCTCTCCTGAGCACTGAAGTGAGGCTCAGGCTGAAAGGCTTTCAGGTATAGCTCAGTAGCATTATGGAGTCAGCGACGAGGGAGAAAAAAAAAATCAGAGAATGGAGCATGTGGGTGAGGATGTCAGCAGAGAAAAGGCCCTGGGGCTCCAGGAAGTGCGAAATTGAGTGCCCAAGGTCTTCTCAGATGACCCCTGCCCCTCTCTGGAAGGAGATCTTTGTCTCTTTCTTTTGCTTACTTAGCAAGCTTTTGTCCTGTCACTGGCAGCTCTCTGACCCAAAGATGCTCCTACCGCACACAGCTTTACTTTTCCATGTACTCTTCTCGGCAGACAGTCCCTGAGCCACTTCAGGACAATCCAGGACACGTCTCATGGAGAACAGTCTCCTGAAGACCTGGCACTGAAGGTGGCTTGGTGTGTCAAGCCTGTAATCCCAGCACTCAAGAAGCCGAGGCAGGAGGATCACAGCAACTTCAAGCCCAGTTTGGACTATATAGCGAGTTTCAGGCTAGCCAGAGTTATAGAATAAAATCCTGTCTCAAAAACAAAACAAACAAATGAATAAACAAAAAACCCAGCCAGACACCTGTCAAAACCAGCGTCCTTGGAAAATTTCCTTGGAGGCGATAGCGTGCGCCACCATGTGGCAACCGTCATAATTTACAATGCACTTGGACACGGGCTCAGAGTGATGGGCTTGTTGATTCACTTTGAAAACCATGTAGGATTTACCCTGTTCTGATTTGTTCACAGGATGCAGTCTCCTAGGGGTTAACCACTGAGTGGATCTGCTGGGCCAGACACTGTGGAAGGCACCTCATTACTCATCTCCATGCCTGTCCTGGTGCATCTGATGCCGCTATTGTTGTCACCCCTTGATAGTAAACCCAAGCACAGGCAAGTGATGTCTTGACTAGTCAGTGGCTGAACCAGGAGGAGAAACCAGAGGAACTTTCCTTTTTAGATACAATCTCACTATGTGCCCTCTATCAAGATACCATCCTCTTGCTTCTTTCATCCTAGGGATGGGCTTTCAGGTATGCATCACCATGTCTGCCTCAGTGTGTGTGTGTGTGTGTGTGTGTGTGTGTGTGTGTCCACATGTGTGCGAAGGCTATAGGTCAGTTTCAGGTATCATTCTTTTTAAAAAATAGTTTAGGGTCTGGAGAGATAGCCTAGTGGTTAAGAGTACCAACTGCTCTTGCAGAGGACCGGGGCTCGATCCCCAGCCCCCACATGGCGGCTAAGAACCATCTGTAACTCCAATCCCAGGAGAACTCCAGTTCCAGGGGAATCCGAGACCCTCTTCTGACCTCCGCGGCATTACACGACATGGGTGCACAGACCTGCCTGCAGACAGTACATTCATACACATGCAAAAAATAAATAAATAAAAATAAATAAATAAATAAAAAATAGTTTATTTATGTGTATGTGTATATTGCTTGCATGTGTCTAAGTGCACCCATATCATGCAATCCCAGCAGTGGTCAGAAGAGGGTGTTGGATTCTCCTGGAACTGAAGTTACAAATGGTGGTTAGCCACCACGTGGGTTCTGGGAACTGAACCCCAGTCCTCTGCAAGAGCAGCAGTGCTCTTAACCTCTGAGCCATCTCACCAGCCACTCAGGTATCATTCTTTAGGAGCTATCAACTTTGTTTTTTGAGACAGGATTCTCACTAGGACCTGGAGTTCACCAATAGGTCAGGCTGGGTGACCAGCAGGCACCAGGAATCGGCCTGGCACTGTCTCCTCAACCCCGGGATTACAAATGAGTGACGATTCTTGGCTTTTTTCATGGATGCTGTGGATCAAACTCAGGGCCTCATGCTTTCGTGGGCAGCATTTTACCAAATGAATCAGGGCTACATATTTCAGCCTTGTCTCAGGAAAAAACCAAACCCCAAGGGGACTGAGGCTATAGCTCCACTGTCATACCTACCTAGAATTCGAGAAGCCCAGAGTTTCATCCCCAGCACTAGATAAACTGGATGTGGTGGCACATACCTATAATCCTAGCACTCAGGTGGTGAAGGCAGGAAGATCAGAAAGTCAAGATCATTTTTGGATACATAGCAAAGTTGAGGATAGCCTGGTTTACCTGAGACTCATCTCAAGAAAACCACACATTTTTTTGAGGGGCTGGAGAGATGGCTCAGCTGTTAAGAACACTGGCTGCTCTTGCAGAGGAACTGGATTTGGTTCCCAGCAATCACATGGTAGCTAACAACCATCAGTAAGTAATTCCAGTCCCAGGGGATCTACTGTCTTCTTTTAGCCTCTGCAGGCATTGCATGGTATGGCTGTACTTACATGCAGGCAAACAATCAAATAAATAAATAAATAAATAAATAAATAAATAAATAAATAAATTTTTGATCTTTTTGAGACAGGGTCTCCCTGTAGCAGAGGCAGGTGGATCTCTGTGAATTCAAAGCCAGCGTGGTCTACATGGTGAGTTCCAAGACAGCTGGAGCTACAGGAAGACCCTATCTCAAAAAGACCAAAAAAAATTAGATAGATTAATTAGCAGCATTTTGTAAAGCAGAAGCAAGGCTAGGCCATCTTCCTTTATGAAGATAATCCAGGGCACCATCTTTTGCTTTTTGAATGTGGCGATGCAGGTTCACAGTTGGAAATGGTTGAGTTCTGATTTCCAAGCCACAGGTTTATTTTATTCTATTTCATTTTTCAAATATATTTTGAGTCAAAGTGTGGTGGCTAATCTTGGTTGTCAACTTGACTGGATCTGGAATTAACTAAAACATAAGGGACTTTCTTCATCGGGTTATTTGAAGACAAGATACTCACCCTAAATGTGGGTGGCACCTTCTGGTGGCAGCCCACACAAAAGACATGGCAGAAGGGTAATTTTGCTTTCTGCTTGCTCGCCTTCTCAGTCGCTGGCGAATTTATCTAGCCATTGCTTTGACATTCCTTCAACAATATTAGAATCAAATCCTTTGGATTACCCTGTAGACTGAAGACCAGCAGATCTCCAGGAATCCTTCAGGCCTCAGATCCAGACTGGGAGTGCTGAAACATCTAGCCTTCTTAGCTGAGCAACTGCCAGATGTTCAGCCTCTCTAGTGTGATGCAGCCATTGTTGGACTAACTAGACAATCTAATAATTCCCCTTTTAATATCTCTATTTGTTCTATCTATTCTATTTTTGTTCCTTTAGAGAAACTTGACTAATACACAAGGTCTTGTGTAGCCCAGGCTAGCCTTAAACTTACTATGTAGCTGAGGATGACTCCTGATCTCCTTGCCTCTATTAGGTTATAAAGGCTCAAACCCCCACATAAAAAGGCACATGAGACTTAAGTCACTCCGGGAACATGATTTACTTCCATTGGAACTGCCAGAGCGGGCCACCTGCAGGCACACGGTGGAACAGGAGCAGGAACAGGGGCAGGGGCAGGGGCAGGGGCAAGATGGCGGCTGGGGCCCACCCATTTATAGCCATGGGGCGGGACCTCAGGCACAGGGGAAGAGGTCAGAAGATTGACAGCCTCTGGAGGAAGTGGACATCTGTGTGTCCCTTGGAATTCTGGGAAGCCCAGACCTAACAGCCTCTACCTCCCAAGTGTTTGGATTACAGCTGTGTGCCACCATACTTGACTTGTGATCACAGCAGACCCTTGGGATGCTTTTTAGTTTCCTGCTTCAAAAGAAAGACAAAGACAGAGACAGAGGCAGAGACAGAGAAGAAGAGACAGAGACACAGAGACAGAGAAGCAGTACCTTCCCCCATTGCCCACAGGTCTTCAGTCATCCTGCAGGCCTGGTCCAAACGGCTACTCCAGTCCTCCTCAGGTCTGTAATTGCCTACTTCCCTGAATCAGATTACATCAGATTCCTTTCTCTTTAAAGCACCAGCCTGGTTTCTGTTTCCTGTGCTGATAGATGCCTGCTTAGTACCATCTTTGTTTCTTCCTTCATTCATTTCTCTAACATTTCTTGAGTAACTGACAAAGGTCAGGCAGTATGTGGGGGCCCATGCTAGGACAGTGCATAGAAACACCTTCTGCCCTCAAAAGACCACAGCCTTATGCTGGCCTCTCAGACAGATGTGGTCAAGGCATACTGGAGCACATTTGTGTGCTGGGACATTGTTGGGTCTCCACGCAGATCTCAAGCATATCTTCCTGGATATGTCTCTCCATCTTCTAGTGAACGGAAGCACCATCGGTTGCTGGAGAAAGAAAGGCAGACGTGCCTGGGAGTCGATATTCTGATCCTCAACAGAGGCTTGAAGATGCCTCTTGCTGAAGAGAGCTCTACTCTCCCATCAGGGGCCCCACAATGTGCTGGGATAAGATTCGCACTCTGGGCCCCTCTCCGGGTTACCTTAAGCCTGGGGCTTTACAAGCTCTAGGCCCTGACCATCTTGCTTCCTCCAATCCCTTCCTGTAGAGCTTCACTTCTTTTTTTTTTTTTTTTTCTAATGTGTATGAATGTGCTGTCTGCATGTAGGTTGGTGCACCCATGTCGTGCAATGCTGTGGAGGTCAGAAGAGGGTGTCGGATTACCCTGGAACTGGAGTTAAAGATGGTTCTTAGCCACCATGTGGGTGCTGGGAATTGAACCTGGGTCATCTGCAAGAGCAGTTGGTGCTGTTAACTGCTGAGCCATCTCTCCAGCAGAGCTTCACTTCTTGACATGCCCCTAGCCCCCAAGTCCTTTCGGAAGCTGACCTGTGACAGGCTCTGCAATTTAGAAGGGGTATTGAGAACAATCACCCTAGTGAGGACCTTGGTCATCAGGCTGTGTGAGTAGAGGAGGCCAGGGGAAGGGGTTTGGTCTAGGGAGAGAGGAGCTAGGGGTATGTATCTATTGTTGTGTACTCTCTGATGATCTTCCCTGAGAGAGAGCAGGGAGAAGATTACATGGTCCTGGAAGCCAGAATTCCCTTGTGAAGGTTAATTTTGTATGTCAACTTAAATAAGCTATAGTGCTCTGTTATTTGGCCAAACAGCATGTAACTGTTGGTCAAGCACTTTTTTGCTACCTTCGGTGACTTGAACATACCAGAAGGGACTACATCTGTCATTCACATTGTATTCTCACCCTTGCACAGCTCTGGTATGCAGGGGACACTGGGTAATTGCATGTGTAAACAAAGAACAATATGGCAGCTCCAAAAACCCTGTAACAATTGATGGCACACACCTGTAGCTCCAGGACTCAGGAGGCTGAGACACAGGGGGCATCAGTTCCAGGCCAGCATGGACTACAGAATGAGACCCTGCTTAAAACAAACAATGTCCCCATCTCCAAGCAGTCACAGTCGGAGACTTCAACATATGAGTGGGGGCAAAATTCATCCCATAAGAGCCAATGTGGGTCCGGGGGGTGGAAGTATTATGGTGTAAGGACTGTCTTCCTCTACTGCCCCAAGCTCGGGTTCAAGTCCACAGGTCTTAACCGCTGGGTCACTGGAACTTTTTTGCTAGTGCCCAATACCTCCTTCTCTGAAGCTGCTTTGGCCTTCCCTTCCGGGAAGGACCTGCTGGCTGCCACGTGCCTTCCCTACCTCACACATTACTGAACATCACAGCAGCTCCTGGTAGCCCCCAACTCCTTCATGTGTCTGGGAACTCCAGGCAAAGAAAAGAAGTCAGGTCTCATCTCCTCTGTGAGAAGTCACAGCAGTCAGATGACCAAAGCCCCACCTGTGTTCTGCAGTCAGACAGCTCCTCCTCAGGAGGGGCTCAGGGTACAAGTTTAGGCCCTGTTCCTGAGAGTCTGTTCAGGCAGCACTGTGGGTGTTCTGTCTTAGCTAAATCAAAACTCAGTAATGCCATCCTTCTGCACCACAGAAGTGGCTTCCAGCTCTGCAAAGCAGTTAGTCATCACCTCGGCAGAGCACACGAATCCACACCAACCATCTGGGGTGAGGGAGACCATGAGGAGCAAGACACGGATAGAAGCCTGCTAATGTCCAGGCAGCCGCCAGCATTAGCATGTAAAGGACTCTGTGTTACCATAGAAAAATAGTCTCTGCCCAGTGCAGATGGGAAAGAGAGTGTGGGACCACTACAACGCTGACAGTTACAAATATAGCAACACCACAAGGTGTTCTCACCAAAATGTCAGCAGAAAGGATCTTGGGGGTGATGGGCTTATGGAGGGCTTCAATTCTCTTTTTATTATTTTTATTTTATGTGTATATGCATTTATTGCCTACCTGTATGTAGGTGCACCCGTGTCGTGCAGGCCTTTGGAAGTCAGAAGAGGGCGTTGGATCCCCTGGAAATGGAGTTACAGACAGTTGTTAGCTGCCATGTGTGTGCTTGGATTTGAACCCAGGTCTTCTACAAGAGCACCCAGTGCTCTTAATCACTGAGCCATCTCTCTGGCCTCAATTTTCTTCTTTATATTTTTTATTTTTTATTTTTTTTAATTTTTTTTTTAATTATTTCTGTATGTGTACGAATGTACTGTCTACATGTAGGTCTGTGCACCCGTGTCGTGCAATGCCGCGGAGTTCAGAAGAGGGTCTCGGATTCCCCTGGAACTGGAGTTCTCCTGGAATTGGAGTTACAGACGGTTCTCAGCCGCCATGTGGGTGCTGGGGATCGAACCCGGGTCCTCTGCAAGAGCGGTCGG
>VZQC01002915.1:750989-763168 GCA_009823505.1 Rhizomys pruinosus
CCCCCTGTTTTTTTTTTTTTTTTGGTCTTTTCGAGACAGGGTCTCCCTGTAGTCCCAGCTGTCCTGGAATTCGCTCTGTAGACCAGGCTGGCCTTGAACTCACAAAGATCCGCCTGCCTCTGCCTCCCAAGTGCGAGGCTTAAAGGAGTGCGCCACCACGCCTGGCTAACTCCAGTATTTTTTTTTATGTGTGTGAGTGTATTGCCTGCATGTCTATAAGTGCACCTATGATATGCAGTGTCCAAAGGAAGAGGTCGGAAGAGGGTGTCAGATCCCCTGGAACTAGAGTTACAGATGGTTGTTAGCTGCCATGTGGGTGCTGGGAATCAAATCCCAGTCCTCTGTACGAGCAGCCAGTACTCTTAATCACTGAGCCATCTCTCCAGCTCCCCTATTTTTTAATTTTTAAGATTTTTCCCCATGTTTGGAATGAACTACAGACACTGGACATGCTAGAGCCCTACTGCTCAGCTACATCCTCATCCTTAATGTAGTATTTTTGAACAGGTAACAAGTTTGCAATTTCAAATTTGAAGGCTACCAAAAGATTTTTCTATTTTGGTTGTCATTTGAGTCAGGGTCTTACTCTAAAGCCTAGGCTGGCTTTCAACTCATTATGTAGCTCAGATTCTAAATCCTCCTGCCTCAGCCTCTTGAGAGCTGGAATTACAGACCTGTACCACTGCACCTGAAAAAAGCCACAGTAGAATGGATATAGAGGGAGGATTCCCCCACCAGCAGCACTGCTCCCTACTGGAGACAGCACTGCTATGAGCTTCTGGTGTCCTGTGGAGACCACTCAGTAGCTTCAAGAAAAAGTCAGGCCACAAAGATGACTAAGACCCAGCATGTATTGCTCTGATCTAGTTCTGGGGATGCCAGTGCTCTCGTGAGCCTGACCTCCTGTTCCCTGGGCCCTCTTCCCCAGCTGAACTCTGGGATGAGCTGGGGACCTTTGTTCCATTCATCACAGGGGCTGGTAGTGTGGCGAGGGCTTCCACAACGCCTTCTCCATTTGTACTAACTCGGCGCAGCTCTGCTTCACAATGGGGCTCCTGCATGACCAAGGCCTCCCCAATCTCCAGGACCCTAACAGTCTTACTGGATACAGACTGACTTCAGACTGGTCTTTGGCAGCTGTGGGCCACTGGCCCACTCAGAAGGCCCTAAATAAGGATCAATGGAACAGCTGGTTTCCAACCTACTTGCTGATTGAGAACTGGGGGTCCTTGTCCTGAGGGTCAGAGCTTCTGCCTTTGCTATCTGAGCCTCCCACTGGGGTCAGTTTACTGTATCCCTGAGCGCCTGACTCTCAGGCACTGGCCTTTGTTGGTGTTTGGGGGCCACTGAGTTTCTAGGCAAACCCATCATGTAGTCCCTACTTTCTCTCCTTGTGGATTCCTGGTGGTCAACCCCTGATCTTCTTCCATGGTCAACACACCTCTCGCTGGGCCTATTGGGCTTTGTGTCAGTATGGTCTTCAAAGTGCTTCTGTCTGCCTGGTTCGGGGAGGCAGCCATATCTTCTTCTGCTTGTCTGTGGGATGGATGTGGTTCAGGTCCAGGCTGCTAGCATTTAACCTCTCCTTCCTGTGATTACCAAACTCATAGGAGTAGGGTCAGGGATTGAGGCTGGGTGGCCAGGCAGTGGCTCTCTGGCTTATCTCTGGGAACTTACAAAAAATATGAGTGGCTTGGCCAGAGACACCAGTGGGCACTTGTTCTCGGATGGATCCTGTACTAGCAGAGGAGAGGCCAAGGTGAGGGAAAAAGGGTCCCTGCCTCCATGCTGGGAGCCAGAGTGTATATACTTCCTTGTCCTGAGCCAGACAGATGATGCGTGCTGCAGCAAACATAACTGTACACCTGTGTCTGTTAGGTGATTTCCACTGGAAGTGGCCTCTGCCCCAACCTCCTTGCTGTTCCCCCAGGAATTACAGAGACTAAAAGTCTAAGAATTACATTTCCCAGCTGGAAAGATGGCTCAGTAGTTAAGAGCACCAGATGTTCTTGCAGAGGTTTAATTCCCAGCACCCACATGGCAGTTAACAACTGTCTGTAATTCTAGTCCCAGGGGGATCCAATGCCCTCTTCTGACTCCATGTACATTGCATGACATGGGTGCACTTACACACATGCAGGCATTACACTTCATACACATAAAAAATAAAAATAGAGCTAGGCATGGTGGTGCATGTCTTTAATCCTAGCACTTGGGAGGCAGAGGCAGGTAGATCTTTGTGAGGTCAAGGACAGCTTGGTCTACATAGCAAGTTCCAGGACAGCCAGAGCTACAGAGAGACCCTGTCTCAAAAAGACCAAAATAAATAAATAAATAAATAAATAAATAAATAAGTGAGCACGGTAGTTCACATCTTTAATCCCAGTACTCAGGAGGCAGGGGCAGGCAGATCTCCGTGAGACTGCCTGGTCTATATAATGAGTTCTAGGCTACAGGGAGTCCGTGTCTCAAAAAGACCAAAAAATATAAATAAATAAAAATAATAAATAAGATTTTTGTGAACTACATTCCTAAATGCCTGTGCAGATAGGGTCTGACTGTGACTTTCCTCAGCCCTAAGAACACCCGTGACTTACCTCAGCCCTAAGAACACCCGCGACTTTCCTCAGCCCTAAGAACACCCGCAACTTACCTCAGCCCTAAGAACACCCGCAACTTACCTCAGCCCTAAGAACGCCCGTGACTTTCCCTAAGAACACCCATGTGACCAGCAGGTTCTGTCTGGCCAACAGGACTTTGTGGCAACCTGATCTCAGGTGTCATCTCTCTAGTAACTGACTTCCTGTCACGGTAGCAGAACAGGCCTTCTTTCCTCTGAACTTGAATCCAGATCATGGTTATGATGGTGACATTAGGTCACTATCTAACTCTTACCTCCCAGCCTGTCCAAACATCTTTATTCACATCAAGGCCCTCTCTTACAAACCATTGCTTGAAATAACCAGAACTCTGAGGAGTACAATGGGCACCTAGACAAAAATGAAATGTATTCTCACGGGAAGAGTCATGAGTTCATTCCACAGATAATGCCTGGGCTCTTCCTTCGTTCAGGGAGTCGGAATGGCCTGAACTCACCTTTGGCTCAGAGAGCTCATACTTGAGGGTAGGAGAAAGTTGAACAATTGGGTGTAGTAGTTCACACCTGTAATCCCAGCAATCTCGAGGCTGAGGATGGAAAGTTTTAGGTCAGCTTGGGGTGCTTAGCAAATAAACAAAAATGAAAGCTAAACTACTGCTTTTTTTTTTTTTTTTTTTTTTTTGGTCTTTTTGAGACAGGGTCTCCCTGTAGCCTCAGCTGTCCTGGAACTCACTCTGTAGACCAGGCTGGCCTTGAACTCACAGAGATCCACCTGTCTCTGCCTCCCAAGTGCTAGGATTAAAGGCGTGCGCCACCACGCCTGGCAAAAGCTAAACTACTGCTGTCCATGTGATCCATGCCCTCAAACAAAGGGAGCCCAAAGAAGGGCTCTGGGGTCAGCGAGGGTCCAATCGCAGGAAACAGACTCTAGATACTTTAATGAAAAACATAGGAGGCTGGGGAGATGGCTCAGTCAATAAAGTGCTTGCTGTGCAAACACGAGGAGCTGAGTTTGATCCCCAGCACCCATGTAAAGCTGAGCGTGGAGGATGTTTGCCTTTAACCCCAATGCCGCAATTCCCCGATGGGGAATACGGGAGACAGGTAGATTCCTAGGACTTGTTGGTTGACCAGACAGTGTGAGCCAGTTTCAGGTTCAGTGAGATACCCTGTCTCAAAAAGTAAGGTAGAGACTGACTGAGAAAAATATCTGACATTGACACATTGTCCTCTGGTCTACACACACACACACACACACACACACACACACACACACTCAAAAGAGACAGCACAGCACATTAAATAATTTTCCATGGATGGATGATTTAGACAGTTTTGTTCCTACGATGGAGTATGTGTGCATCTCTTTCTAACGGATGGACAAGACCATGCCACAAACGGTCTTGACCCTGAGAGTTCAGTGCATGTGTGCCTCAAAGCAAATGCCTTTGTAAGAGAGAAATACACATTTCTCTTTGTCCTATTTATACTCAGCAAGGCTGACTTAAAATTTTTATTTATTTATTTATTTATTTTTATTTTATGTGTATGAGTGTTTTGCTTGGATGTGTAAGAACACCACAGGAATGCAGTGCTACAGGCAGCAAGAAGAGTGTCAGTCCCTGAACTGGAATTACGGAGAGTTATTAACCCCCATATGGCTTCTGGGAAACAAACCCAGGTCTTCTGCAAGAGCAGCCAGTGCTCTTAACCACTAAACCATCTCTCTGGATCTTTTGGTTGCTGTTTTGTTTTTTTAAACAAGGTCCCCCTGTATAGCTCTGGCTGGCCTGGAACTCACTATGTAGACCAAGCTGGCTTCAAACTCAGAGATCTGCCTGCCTCTGTCTCCTGAATGCTAGGGCTAAAGGTATGGTTTTTTTTTTTGGTCTTTTCGAGACAGGCCTGTAGCCCCAGCTGACCTGGAACTCACTCTGTAGACCAGGCTGGCCTTGAACTCACAAAGATCCGCCTGCCTCTGCCTCCCGAGTGCTAGGATTAAAGGCGTGGCCAACCAGGCCCAGCAAAAAGGTATGTTTCACCATGACTGGGATGTTGATTTTTTTTTGTTTTTTTTTTTTTTTTTTTTTGGTGTTTTTGAGACAAGGTCTCCCTGTAGCTCACTCTGTAGACCAGGCTGGCCTTGAAGTCACAGAGATCCACCTGCCTCTGCCTCCCGAGTGCTGGGATGAAAGGTGTGTGCCACCATGCCCCGCCTGGGATGATGGCATTTTGACATGAGAATCTGTGACATATAAATTGCCAGAAACAGCCAGAAATAGTGGCACACGCCTTTCATCCCAGCATTCTTTGGGAGGTGGATCTCTGTGAGTTCAAGGCCAGCGCTTGGTCTACATGGTGAGTTCCAGGCCAGCTGGGGCTACGGGAGGATCCTGTCTCAAAAAGACTAAAAAAAAAAAAGCCAGAAACCTATTACTGTCTAGGGTAGGTAGAACAGCAGTTGCAGGACCCAGGTAGCTACTGGAGGTCAAAGCTGAAGGTCAAGGCTTCCTCAGGGGCAGCAGGCTCATCCTACACAGTGCACTGTTCCCCCTCTGCACACACCACAGCTGGTGAAATTCGAAATTTTGCAACTGGCCAAACAGGCCAGAGGGCACTTTCCGGAACTCTGAACCCTTGGAAATTTCAATCCCACTGCAGCAGAGAGTTCTAGCCTGCTGTTTGGAAAGGCACAAAGCCCCAGAGACTTGGCTCCAGGGCAGGATGGATCCTTAATTTTCAGTGCTCATCTTTCTAGAGACTTCAGTAATTGATGAAAATGCCATTCCTAAAAGTCAGTATTTGCTTAGTGTGTGAAGTTTATTCAAAAGTCTATTAGAGGGGCTGGAGAGATGACCTAGCGGTTAAGAGCACCGACTGCTCTTGCAGAGGACCCGGGTTCGATCTACAGCACCCACATGGCGGCTGAGAACCTTCTCTAACTCCAGTTCCAGGGGAATCCGACATCCTCTTCTGACCTCTGCAGCATTGCACGACAGGGGTGCACAAACCTGCATGCAGACAGTACATTCATACACATACAAAAATAAATAAAATTTAAAGTCTATTAGAGATGGAAGTTTGATATTATTTCATTTATTGTTTGTTTGTTTGTTTGTTTGTTTGTGACAGGGTCTCCCTCTGTCAGTCCGTCTGCCTCAGCCTCCAAAGTGCTAAGAGTACAGGCCCCATGTCTAGATTCTCCTTTTTTAAAAAAATATTTTACTTATTATTTTAATTTCTGGGGGGTCTTTTTTTTGAGTAAGGGTCTCCTTGCGGCCCCAGCTGTCCTGGAATTCACTGTTTAGACCAGGCTGGCCTTGAACTCACAGAGATCTGCCTGCCTCTGCCTCTCAAGTGTTGGGATTAAAGGCATGTGCCACTACACAGGCTTTAATTTTTTTATATGTGTACATTTTTTTTTTTTTTGTCTTTTTTGACAGGATCCCTCTGTAGGCCCAGCTGTCCTGGAACTCACTCTGTAGACCAGGCTGGCCTTGACGTCACAGAGATCTGCCTGTCTCTGCCTCCCAAATGGATTAAAGTCTTGTGCCACCACGCCCAGTGACAATTTAATTTAAAAATTTTTGATAATAGGGTCAGGCATGGTGGCTCACACCTTTAATCCCAGCACTTGGGAGGCAGAGGCAGGCAAATCTCTGTGAGTTCAAAGCCAGCCTGGTCTACAGAGTGAGTTTCAGGCCAGTTGGGGCTACAGTTGAAACCCTGTCTCAAAAACACCAAGAAAAAAAAATTAAATTGTCTTAGTCAGGTGAGAGGAAGAGGTAGGAGGGTCAAGAGTTCAAGGTCATCCGTGCTACAGTAGACTCTGTTTCAAAACAAAACAGTAATTTGTCTTATTGAGTCTTATTTATTTATTTATCTTTTTGAGACAGGGTCTCCCTGTAGCTCCAGCTGTCCTGGAACTCACGATGTAGACCAGGCTGGCCTTGAACTCACAGAGATCCATGCCTTTGCCTCCTGAGTGCTGGGATTAAATGTGTGTGCCACCACACCTGGCAAGTCTTTATTTTTAAGAATATCAACTTGAGGGCTGGAGAGATGGCTCAGCAGTTAGAAACACTGGCTGCTCTTGCAGAAGACTGGGTTTGGATCCCACACCCACAAGGTGGCCAACAACCATCTATAACTCCAGTTGCAGGGAATCCAATGCCCTCTTCTGGCCCCTGAGGGCATTGCATGACATGGTTGTACTTACATACATATAGGCATAACCTTCATACACATAAAATAAAAATAAAGTTAAAAAATAATGTAAACTGGGACTGGAGAGATGGCCTAGTGGTTAAGAGCGCCGACTGCTCTAACAGAGGACCCGGGTTCGATCCCCAGCACCCACATGGCGGCCGAGAACTGTCTGAAACTCCAATTCCAGAACTCCAGTTCCAGGAGAATCTGAGACCCTCTTCTGACCTCCCCGGCACTGCACGGCACGGGTGCACAAACTTGCATGCAGACGTACATTCATACACGTACAGAAATAAATTAAAAAAAAAATAATTAAACTGAAAGTTCCTTATTATATATTGTTCAGAAAGTTTCATTTTTCTGACAGAAGAACTTATATATGGATTTTTGTAACCTGGTTAAATTTCTGACTAGTTTTTGTTTGTCTTGCTTATTTGTTTTTGAGGCAAGGTCTCTCTGTGGCTCCATCTGGACTCAAACTTGTGATGTAGACCAGGCTGTCCTTGATCTCACAGAGTTCTGCTTGCTTGCTTTTCCTAGCTTGCTAGATTGGCATACACGATTGAGCTGGGTATTACAACAATGGCCGTCTATACTCTGGAGAGGTTGAGAACTCAGTACACGAGGCTGGAGGCCTCAGCAGTCTGGATCTGGTTTTCAAGGCCTGCAGGTTTTCTGGAGAGCTGCTCGTCTTTCATCCAGGTCAGAAGGCCACAGAAGTTGGATTTCAGTGTGGGCAGATGCTGGCAGTAGCAGAGTAGATGCCCTTGCCTGCAGGGAGAGCAGGTAGCAGGCAGATGAACACTGCTTTTCCTTCAGACCTCTATGGCTTTGGGCTACATTGGGAAGGTGCTCTCCATTCTGGGAGAGTCTTCCCTCTAAGTTAATCTTTACAGAAAATGCCCTCACAGGCATCCTGGCTGACCTAGAACTCATAGATCTGCTTGCTTCTAGCTCCCTCCTGGGAGTGGACATGCACTCCCCATGTCCAGGATTTTATCAGAGTTTTTTTTAAGACATTGGTAGATTTCTCTTATAAATTGCAGATTCCTTGACCCTTGGCATTTATCCTATATACATTATTTTTTAAGACAGAGTCTCCTGAATCTCAGGTTGGCTCTGAACTTGGTATATAGCAAAGTATAACACAAACTTCTGATCTTCTGCCTTTGACTCCCAAGTGCTAGCACTGCACTTTTGCTATCCACTTTAGTTCTTGAGATGGGGTTTCTCACTGAACCTGGAGTGCATCTGCCAGGCTGGCTGACCAGTTGTATTCAGCAAAGCACCTGGGTAATCCTCTGGGTTGTAGAGGAGCACCTCCATGCTGGACATTGAGCATCCCAGCGTAAGTCCTCCTGCTCATGGCCAGCACATTATCACCTGAGCTGTCTCTACCGTTCCTAACTTCATGGTGGCTGGTGAGTCAGTCTCCTGCTTCTTACTAGAAGCACCTTTTTTTTTTATTTTTTGTCGTTTCAAGAAAGGTCTTCCCTGTAGCCACAGCTGTCCTGACTCATCTGATAGACCAGGCTTGGCTTGGAACTCACAAAGATCCACTGCCTCTCCCAAGTCTTAGGATAAGGCGTGCCGCCACCACAATAGCGAAACTTTTACCTTTCGATTTTTCTTTTTAAAAACTTTTATTATTTTTTTATGTGATGATGGTCTGTTGATTGTAAGTTGGTGCACTGGTGTCGTGCAATGCCACAGAGGTCAGATGAGGGCATCGGATTCCCCTGGAACTGGAGTTAAAGACAGTTCTAAGCTGCCATGTGGGTGCTGGGAATTGAACCCAGGTCCTCTGCAAGAGCAGTTGGTGCTCTTAACCAGTGATCCATCTCTCCAGCCCAACTCCTGTCTTTTTTGTTTTTTTTTTAATTAAAATTTCATTTATTTATTTTTTGTGAGTGTTATGCCAGCATGTATGTATGTTCATCCCTATTGTGCAGTGCCTATGGAGCACAGAAGAGGACATTAGAGCCCCTGGAACTAGAGTTATGGATGGTTGTTAGCTGCCATGTGGGTACTGGATTCTAACTCAGTTCCTCTGCAAGAGCAGCAGTGTTTTTTTTTTTGTTTTTTTTTTTTGGTGTTTTTCAGACAGACAGGGTCTCCCTGTAACCCCAGCTAGCCTGGAACTTGCTCTGTAGACCAGGCTGGCCTTGAACTCACAGAGATCCACCTGCCCCTGCCTGGCACTGAAGACGGTTCTTAGTTGCCATGTGGGTTCTGGGAATTGAACCCAGGTCCTCTGCAAGAGCAGTCAGTGCTCTTAACCACTGAGCCATCTCTCCACCCCCAGCAGAGACAGGGTCTCCCTGCAGCCCCAGCTGTCCTGGAACTCACTCTGTAGACCAGGCTGGCCTTGAACTCACAAAGATCCGCCTGCCTCTGCCTCCCTAGTGCTAGGACTAAAGGCGTGCGTCACCACGCCGGGCTTAGCAGTGTTCTTAACCACTGAGTCATCTCTCCACCCCCAGCAGCAGTGTTCTTAACCACTGAGCTGTCTCTCCACCCCACACTTGTCTTTTGGTATGTATAAAACCCATGATAGGGGCTGGAGAGATGGCCTAGTGGTTAAGAACACCAACTGCTCTTGCAGAGGACCCGGGTTCGATCCCCAGCACCCATATGGCGGCTGAGAACCTTCTTTAACTCCAGTTCCAGGGGAATCTGACACCCTCTTCTGATCTCCGAGGCATTGCATGACACGGGCGCACAAACCTGCATGCAGACAGTACATGCATACACATAAAAAATAAATAAAAATAAAAAAAACAAACAAACCATGATAGTGTCTACTTCCTAGGGTTATTGAGAGGATTAAATAACATGGTATTATAAGATTTTTCAACCTGCTCTCTCTCTGTTTCTGTCTCTGTCTCATGCACACGCACGTGCACACACACACACAATTTTGGATACAGGATGTCATATACTCTGGGTTGGCTTTGTCATGTAGCTTGGGTTGACTAGAACTCACTCTGACATTGATCAGAATTCTGATCCTCTTGCGTCCACAGGATCCAGGCCTGTACTACCATACCTGCTTT
This sequence comes from Rhizomys pruinosus, assembly GCA_009823505.1. Taxonomy (NCBI): domain Eukaryota; kingdom Metazoa; phylum Chordata; class Mammalia; order Rodentia; family Spalacidae; genus Rhizomys; species Rhizomys pruinosus. The sequence goes on from VZQC01002915.1 coordinate 760,854, forward strand.
ATGGAGATTGAACTCACTTGGTGTGTGCTAGGCAGACACTACCAACTGAGCCACATCCCCGGTCCTATAGAAGTTGTAGCTCTTGACAAAGGGTGAACATGGATACTTTCTTTCCCTGGTAGAGGTTGTTGAAAAGGCTTAGGAAACAGAAACTTGTAAAGGCCACCGGGAAGTTAGCTCATCAGAGGGATGCTGGAGGGGCAGACTCGGAAGAGAAGGGCCTCTTGCTTGGTGAGTGTGACATGGGGCCTGCCCACAGGCATTCTCAGCACCAGCTGAGGAGAAGACTTGACGCTTCCAGGGTCAGTCAGTAAGTACTATGCAGTGACTTATGGGGCACTGGTTTCTCTGGGTTCAAATCACAGCTCTACCACATAGCTCTAGGGGTTTTACAAAGCAGCCTTATTTCCCTGTCCCTCAGTCTCCTCATCAGTGAAGGATAACAGTTCCTCTGTGGGAATTTCAGGAGAAGTGTGTAGCCGACATCAGCCTCAGAACAGAAGCTGGAAGGCCAGTGGGGACACTGATTATCACCACCAATGTGAGGCTAGGCCCGGATTAGAGTTCTAAATGAGACTCAAGTTCAGTCTCTGTGGAAATTTCCAACAGTAGAAGAGAGAGATTTGAAGATGGAAGAGGAGGAAGAGGAGGAGGAGGAGGAGGAGGAGGAGGAGGAGGAGGAGATTCACAATGGAAGAAAGTATGAGTGTTTTGTTGAGGACAGGGATCCTAATGGACTTTGTTCCTCAGGTATTAATGAATTTCTCAGGCTTTTCTAGGACACAGGAAGGGATAGGGATGTAGCTCAGTGGTAGAACACTTGCCTAAGATGTGTGAGGCACCAGGTTCAATTCTAGAGTAGATGAACACAGAGAAGCATCTAGAAAAGGAGGTGAGAAAGAAGATTCAGAAAAGCTAAGCTTGCAGCTTAGGTACAGTGCTTGATGCCTGAGGCTCTGGGTTTGATCCCCAGGGGCACTTTGCTCAGAAGGGCCCATGCCTCCAGCATCTTCCCTCAGTAGGAATCAGTGTCAGTCATTTTGTTCTTATTGAAGACTCTGTGTGTGTATATGCATGGACTGCTAACTGTGCACACATATGTGCATGTGGGAACCAGAGGTCAACCTTGAGTTTTGTTCTTCAGGAGCTATCTTGATTTTTGAGAAAGGGTCTCTCACTGGGACCCAGGGCTTGTTGATTAGACTAGGCTGGTTGGCCAGCAAACATTAGGGGTCTGCCATGTCACTGCCCCCCCCCCCATGCTGAGAATGCAGCTTCACCTACCCAGGGCTTGAGGACCATTGTGGAAGAAGGAGTGGACACATTGTAAGAGCCAGGGGAGGAGGTGCATGACCATATGGAAGTAGAGTCTTACAGGCTCCTGGGACCCTGCTTATATGAATTCACAGACATGGTAACAGCATACACAAGACCCATGCAAACTCAAGCAGACAAACCCAGCATAGAACTGGGGAAATGGGCAGCAAGCCCCAATCTGAGTTGAAGAACTATTGGGCAGCTGATTACTTCCGGAGGAGGAAGAGTTGATCTTCTTTAAGGGAGTGACTCTAGATAGGCTGACTAGACCCCAGTGGATGAAGTTTCACTGAGGGATGGGGACACTAACTTGACTTAAGAGGCCTTAACATATATGTTAGGATGCATGAAATCCAGTGTGGGGGGGTGCTATGGGAGGGCGCCAACGGGGGAGGGATATGAAGATGATGTGTATATGGGCTGGAGGGATAGCCTAGCGGTTAAGAGCGCCGACCGCTCTTGCAGAGGACCTGGGTTCGATCCCCAGCACCCACGTGGCGGCTGAGAACCGTCTGTAACTCCAATTCCAGGAGAACTCCAGTTCCAGGGGAATCCGAGACCCTCTTCTGACCTCCGCGGCATTGCACGACACGGGTGCACAGACCTGCATGCAGACAGTACATTCAAACACATACAAAAATAAATAAGTAAAAAAAAAATTATATGTCTGTACAAACAGTTTAAACTATATTTAAAAGGGTGCCATCACATGGGAAGACAAAGTTTACAGGGAAGGAAATGATGAATCTGTTACAATTGTTGGAAGTAAAACAATAATGTGACCTAACTGTAGAAAGGTGACCAGTTTAGATTTACACATCTTCAAAACAAGAATGAAAATGGGCCTGTGGTGTTCCTGAGTGTGACACTGACACTGATGAAAAGAATGCCAGGTCACTTAAGAACACACACCTGTGTCTGGAGTACCCTGCTGTCCCTTGCATGCAATCTCTTTCTTTTCCCAATTTGTAAAAAATACTGTGCCTGCACATTCCTGC
>VZQC01002915.1:764956-800074 GCA_009823505.1 Rhizomys pruinosus
TGGGTTTTTTTTTTTTTTTTTTTTTTGGTCTTTTTGAAACAGGGTCTCCCTGTAGCCTCAGCTGGCTGGCCTGGAACTTGCTATGTAGACCAGGCTGACCTTGAACTCACAGAGATCCACCTGTGTCTACTTCCTGAATGCAGGAATTAAAGGTGAGTGCCACCACAGCCAGCTCCACACACGGTTTTTTATGAGGATGTCAGAGATCAAGCTCGGGTCCACATGCTTACAAGGCAAGTACGTAACTGACTGAACTATTTCCTCAGCTCCTTTACTGAAGATTTTTGTTTTGTTTTCTTGAGCCAGGGCCTATCTATGTAGCCTAGGCTGGACTGGAACTCTTTATCTTCCTGCCTTACTCTTCTGAGGGCTATGATTGATTAGGGGCCTACACCACCACTGTTTATGGCTCTTGCTGAAGAGGATTTTAATGCCAGGGCAAGGACACCAGGGTGGTGTGAAGCTGTGTTGTAGAAGGAGCTGGTATCCTGAGGGACATCCGAAACTGATTCTAAAGGGAAGGATACTGCAGCATCCCAACAACAGCATCCTTTGGGACAAGACAGACAGTTCGAATACATTTAAGTGCACAAGTCACACTGATTTAAGTAACCAAAGATTTTGAAATATAAGGGACAAACAGGTGATAATATCATGTGCTTTTTTGTTGTTGTTAATTCTTTAAAATCACAGGTTCTAGTGGCATTTTTGGAGCCACTGGTGTTTGAAGTACCTCACTAACAAGTATAAGCAATATTTTGGGAAATCTGAAAATGTAATGTGCTATGAAAATCTGTGCTTGTCACTGGGGATGAGCTGTAGGTATAGCTAATACCATGTGGCCACTTGCCTAAATTCACATGGAAGGGAACACTGAATTTCAGTAGGAGATTAGAAGAAATAAAAGTCAAGCTGTTTCCCCAGCTCAAGGACTCTGGTTTAAGTTAAGAGCCTCTCCTTTATATTTCATAAAAATATCAACTGAGAGGCTGGAGAGATGGCTCAGTGGTTAAGAGCGCTGGCTGCTCTTTTTTTTTTAAATTTTTTTTTAATTTTATTTATTTCTGTATGTGTATGAATGTACTGTCTGCATGCAAGTTTGTGCACCCGTGTCGTGCAATGCCGCGGAGGTCAGAAGAGGGTGTCGGATTCCCCTGGAACTGGAGTTCTCCTGGAATTGGAGTTTCAGACGGTTCCCCTGGAACTGGAGTTCTCCTGGAATTGGAGTTTCAGACGGTTCTCAGCCGCCATGTGGGTGCTGGGGATCGAACCCGGGTCCTCTGTAAGAGCGGTCGGCACTCTTAACCGCTAGGCCATCTCTCCAGCCCCGCTGGCTGCTCTTGTAGAGGACCTGGGTTCGATTCCCAGCACCCACATGGGGGCTAATTACCCTCTTTAAGCTGGGCGTGGTGGCGCTCACCTTTAATCCTAGCACTTGGGAGGGAGAGGCAGGCGAATCTCTGTGAGTTCAAGGCCAGCCTGGTCTACAGAGTGAGTTCCAGGATAGCTGGGGCTATAGGGAGACCCTGTCTCAAAAAAAAAAAAAAAAAAAAAAAAAAAAAAAAGTTCGTGAGTCCAGGCGGGGAGCATGCTTTTCATTCCAGCTCTTGGGAGGCAAAAAGTAGGCATATGTCTGTGAGATTGAGGCCAACCTGGTCTACATAATCAAGTTTCAGGCCAGCTGAAACTTCAGGAAGACCCTGTTTCAAAAAAACAAAACAAAAGTAAATTGTACAAACAAAAGTCACTTTGTGTATATTACATTTATCTAGAAAGGTGAATAAAACTATTTCAATTTGAATAAAAAGGAAACCAGTTAGTGATTGCTTGTAATCCCAGGACTGAATGGGTCAGTCTGGTCTACACAGTTACATAGCAAGTTCCAAGCCAGCCTGGGTTTCATACAGGGTGAGACTTTTATCTCAAGAAAAAAAGAAAGGAAATAAAAGGAAAGGAGCAAAGAAAAAAAGGAAAATGCAAGAAAAAAAAAGGAAGAAGGATCCCTACCAAGGGGTCTTGGTCCAGGCTTCCCTCTAGCCCTCCTGGCGGCAGGAGCAGGTAGGGTCACATTATCCCTACTAAAAGAAGTCTGAATTCAGTTCACAGTGTGCTGGTAAATGCACTGGCCGCAAGGTGGGCTGCCTTTCAGAGAGACTCAGATTTGTCCATAGTCAGCTGTGTGGCCCCTGCCATATCCCTGATTTTTCCTTTCTTTTTTAAAAAAGTAATTAATTAATAATTAATTAATTAATTTTTATACGTATGAGTGTACTGTCTGCATGTAGGTTGGTGCACCCGTGTCGTGCAATTTCCTTTCTTATATAGGGCTCCAGACCCTGATCCCCAGGTCGGGGATCCCCAGGTTCCTGTTTTCATACAGGCCTTATTCTGCATGATAATTTACAGTTTACCGACCAGGAGGTGCTGGAAGCAGAAGCATCTGGAGCAACAGGCTACAGACCCGGGGAGAGGATGCGCGTCAGGTGCGCCCGGTGGCCACCATCAACTGGGTTCAAACCGAAAGCAGCGGTCTTAATAACCAACATAGCCCGGGATGACAGGAGTAGCATGAAGGTAGCTAGAATGGGCGCGGGGCTCAGCTTAACGCCTGTGGATCATGAATGCGGGCTGTGCCTCACCCCACCTTCCGCCTGCCCAGGGTTGCCAATATGAAGGTAGCTAGAATGGGCGCGGGGCTCAGCTTAACGCCTGTGGATCATGAATGCGGGCTGTGCCTCACCCCACCTTCCTCCTGCCCAGGGTTGCCAATGGCTGCTACATTTTAGAAACGTGAACTCCGTGCGAGACTCGTGGGTAAGCCTTTGTCTGGTGATGCGAAGTAGGTGGTGTGTGCTGTTGTTCGTTCAGATCGAACCTTTGAGATTTTAGTGTAGAATAGAAATTGAGTATATCATCAACCGTCCCACACATCATTTCCAAAAGAAACAAAGCGTGGGGAAAAAAAAAGGAGGGGACCGATCCTCCTCCGACCGCGGCAGGACTCGAACCTGCAATCTTCTGATCCGAAGTCAGACGCCTTATCCATTAGGCCACGCGGCCGCCGGCAGTAAGACGGTTTCGTTTAGTCTAAAAAGTTCAGCCGCAAGCCGACAGGCTCGGGACTAATCCATCTGTTCTTTACAGAGGGGGAGGTAGAAGCTTGGCTCTTAGCGCTCTGCAGGGAGGGCCCACCCGGAAGTCCCTTTTCCACCCCCGCAGGCGGACCGCTCCATTGACGTGGCTCCTATTGGCCGCGCAGGGAGTCTCCCGCCTGTCTCTCGGGTAGCGGCGGGACTCAGCTCACGCCGACGGGAAGTTGCGCCTGCCGGCGAGGGCACACGCTAATCGGAGGCTGAGTAGGCCGTGCCGCGGGACACCGCGTCGTCTGTCAGGGCTGTGGGCTACTGCAGACCCGGAAGCGCCGTGCCGACCGAGGTTTCCGGCGGGTTCGGCAGGGGGAGGTCACTAACTGAGCGGCGGCCGCACGGCCTATCCCTCTGCAGTCAGTGAGCGAGGCCGGGAGCAGGGCGGCGGCTGGGCCCAGGGTGCACTGAATGCCACGGGCTGCTGGAAACGACCCGGTTGCGAGGCGCGTGCCCTTGCGAGGCGCCCTCGTGCCGCGCCTCGGGTGCGGGTGTGGGTCCCGGGACGGCTGCCCACCCGGCGGCTTCGAAGCCAGGCGTCAGGCCCTTGGGCCGCGGGCACTGTAATGGCAGCTGCCGTCTGCCGAGCGCTTGCAGGGGTCCGACCCGCGGGCTGTGTGCGCCCTCTGTCACTCAAACAGTTCCGTGAGCGGTAGACCCAGTCGCCCCACTTTACCGAGCTGGAGCTTGGGGCCTGCTGAGCTTGCCCAAGGTCACACAGCTCGGAAGCCCGAACCCTGTCCAGCCTCGCGTCCCTCCTCCATGACCATCCGCTGCTTCCCCAAGTTCACTGCTCAGCTTGTGTCGCCATGCCCTCCGGATGGCGATTGCCACGTCCCAAAGTTGTTGGAGGGGTAACAGAAGATGTCCCAACTTCGCTTTGGGCCTTTTGGCTAAGATCAAGTGTAGAAAGTGCTTGGCACCAGTGAATGTTTAACGAATGGTAGCTGTACCGTACCTGATACGTATAAATAACGTTTTATCATGTGTCTCCCTTAGGATTTGTAGGAGGAAGGCAGGCATGGTGAGACCCATTTCACTGACAGGAACACTAAGACAGGACGTCCCTTTCTCCAAGACGTTCAGCCAATAAAAGCAGCCAAGCTGGAGCCCAAGGCCCAGTGTCCCGAATCACAGCGGGGGGCTCCCTGCACCGACCATGAGCCGTCTGCTCTGGAAGAAGGTGGCCGGCGCCACCGTCGGCTCAGGGGCAGTTCCAGCAACAGGACGCTGGGTCTCCAGTTGCGCCCTCGTCCCCAGCGACGGGCAACTGCAGCCGCAGCCGCCGCAAGTGGCATCTTCAGAGGGCGGGCAGCTGCGGTACAACCCATTGCACATCCAGATGCTCTCGAGAGGGCTGCACGAGCAAATCTTCGGGCACGGAGGGGAGATGCCCGACGAGGCCGCGGTGCATCTCAGCGTCCAGCACCTACAGAAGCACGGGCTCTGGGGGCAGCCGGCCACGCCCTTGCCAGACGTGGAGCTGCGCCTGCCCCGGCTCTACGGGGACAACCTGGACCAGCACTTCCGCCTCCTGGCCCAGAAGCAGAGCCTGCCTTACCTAGAGGCGGCCAACTTGCTATTGCAGGCCCAGCTGCCGCCCCAGCCCCAGAGCTGGGCCTGGGCGGAGGGCTGGACCCGGTACAGCCCCGAGGGGGAGGCCGAACCCGTGGCCATCCCCGAGGAGCAGGCCCTGGTGTTCGACGTGGAGGTCTGCCTGGCAGAGGGAACCTGCCCCACATTGGCGGTGGCCATATCCCCCTCGGCCTGGTAAGTAGGGGTTAGAAACAGGGGACTTTAGCGCCTGTTAGGGGCAAAATTAATGGTTTGGTTCGTGAACATTTTCTGAGCTCCTGCTGTGTACTGGGTGCTAATTTAAGGACAACTGGTGGGCAATGAAATAGGCTTGATAATGCTTCTGTGGGGCTCACTCTGGTGGGAAGATATCAGCAGTAGACAACACCAAATGAATGTCAGGGACCATGCAGAAAATGGCAGCATTGTGCTTGAGACCTACTAAGATGACCCTAGCAGCTTTGTGAGAAGTTAGTCTGAAAGGCATTTGAACAGTGTGTGGTTTGGGGGATGCTGTTGCCTATTTGGGGCAGGAGGGCCCCCCTTTTGGTGGGACAGTCTCAGGCAGTTTAAGACAGCATCCCTAGGGCCTTGATTAATGCCAAGCCAAAGCCTGTCCAGCCTTTCCAAATGCCCCCCCCTGGAGTGGCTTGCCCTTGACTACCCCCAGCTGAGAAATACTACTTCCTCAGAAACAGGCATTTTGGTCACAAACAGGTATATCTAGTCTCTCTTCTTTTTAAATAACTTTCTAAGTGCTACCCAAGTTTCTTTTTCAAGCAATGATGGCAGTACTGTTTCTCCCCTTTTTTATTCTTCATTCCAGGATTAAAATACTATTTACAACCTTAATGCTTCAGGCATGGCCAGCAAAAAGTTGGCAGTTTCTTTATTCCTATTGGAAGCTACATCTTTGTAAAGAAAGCTGCGAAATGTTATATATGCAGTTGAAAATGGTGAAATCATGGCTAAATAGATAAGGTAGGCATTAATGGCTGAAAAGAGCAAAATTAGATGATTTTGCATTTATTTAGTTCCAGTTATAATAAGAACCACAATGCTTATTATGTAACTTGATGATCAGAGTCAAGAGGATACCAGCCATCATTTGAAAAGATAAAGTAGGCTTTGGTGGCTGAAAAGAAATAGGAAACCAATGACCCTGATTTTTCTTTTTGGTCATTTGGTCACTTTTGGCTAATTCAAGCCCCCTTTTTTCCTTCCTATCTCCTCTCTCTTTGTTCCATTCTGCCCTCATTCTCATTCCATTTTTGCCAGTGGTCCTAGGGCACTACTGCTTAGTTTGCCTGATGGTAGAAGCCATTGCTGAGGCCTGGGTTTATACAGAAACCTTTCTCCAAGGAGTCTGATTATGGTGGGTGGGGTTGAAGCAGATGGTGCCCCCATAGCAATTCATATTTAACATGGCATGCCTCAGCCACATGGCCGTGTAACAATAGTTGCCTGACCAGCTCACAGCTTCCAGGAGTTGGGTAGAAGCTGTGGATAGCTCTGAACCTCCCTCAAGACAGCTTTCTAAAAGCTTTTGGTCATCTGTCTTAAGGATATCACCTAGGCCCTTGGCATTTGAGAGTCACAGAAAAACTAGTATTGGTTCCAGCTTATCTTAAATGTTCTTTCTTCTCTCTCTTCTTTTCTTTCTTTCTCTTTTTAACTAATAAGTTTATAATAAGATGACTTAATGCACAGCTGCAGGCCTGTATCTCGATACCAGTTATGGCTTTTATTGTTTGAAATCCCTGCCATCTTCACATCTTCAAGTATTTAGCATTCTTTTTTTTAAAAAAATTTTTTTTTTATTAATTTTATTTATTTATTGTATGTGTGTGAATGTACTGTCTGCATGCAAGTCTGTGCACCCGTGTCGTGCAACGCCGCGGAGGTCCGAAGAGGGTCTCGGATTCCCCTGGAACTGGAGTTCTCCTGGAATTGGAGTTTTAGACGGTTCTCGGCCGCCATGTGGGTGCTGGGGATCGAACCCGGGTCCTCTGTAAGAGCGGTCGGCGCTCTTAACCGCTAGGCCATCTCTCCAGCCCCGTATTTAGCATTCTTGAACTTTTTCTTCTGGGTTGTTTTTAAGGGCTTTGTTAAAAGAGGAAGGGTTTCAATTTGAAGTAGACTACAGCCTGTGTAGTCCCCACTGTGGAGTATGAGATTTTGCCAGATTTAAAACCAACTAGTTTTGTGGTGTTTGAAACTGTTGAGGCAGATTTCTCTTCTCTTCCCTAGAGGCTGCAGAGATCCCTTTCTAGCCATCCACACAGATGTCAAGGCTTTTGGAACAGTGTGTGGCTTGTAGCAGGCTTTTCATCAGTGGCCATTCCCCACACTTTGCCTTTCAATCTTAAGCAGACTAGCCTTTTCCTGAGTCAGTATCAGGCCCCCAGCAAACAGCACTCATTCTGTCTCTTCCACTCTCACCTTGACACATGTGCATACATTTTTCTCATCCTGGCCCTCTCCCTGGTGTCTCACTGAGGGTGGTCACTTCTGTAAGGTGCATGATTTACTGTCCTTCAGAATCTTGCAGCCACCAGATGATTCACCCTGTACATGTGTGGCATTTGTCATTTTTAAAAATTTTTTACTACTTTCAATTAAAAATCTCTACTTTGGGTTCTATTATTATCATCTATCGCCCTTTATTAGCACTTTGAACACTAGCTGTTTTGTCCTTTAAAGACAAGGGATTGGGGCTGGAGAGATGACTCAGTGGTTAAGAGCAGGCTGCTCTTGCAGAGGACCTGGGTTCAAGCTCCAGGCCAGCTGGGACTAAAGGGAGACCCTGTCTCAAAAATAAATAAATAAATAAAATAAATAAATAACACAAGGGATTGGTCATGTTCATAAGATGCTTCAGAGCCAGGTGCATACTCAGCACTGGGCCCAATAAGGGGCTGGCCTGCATGTCTTCTTGCACATGGCACCCAGTACTGTAGCACTTAGCTCCCTTTTATTCATGGGAGTTTAACAGTAAAGCTTTGTAATGTCTCTCCCCAATGGTCCCTGACCTCTGAGATTTAGGAGCACCCCTTGGGACCTAGCATGTGGTGGCAGGTGTGCAGTGGGTGAATAGAACAGAAATCTAATCCCCTGGAAACCCGCCTGCCTCTCACTTCCCTCAGGTATTCCTGGTGCAGCCGGCGGCTGGTGGAAGAGCGTTACTCTTGGACCAGCCAGCTGTCGCCGGCTGACCTCATCCCCCTGGAGGTTCCTGCTAGTGCCAGCAGCTCTACCCAGCGGGATTGGCAGGAACAGTTAGTGGTGGGGCACAACGTTTGCTTTGATCGAGCCCATATCAAGGAGCAGTATCTGATTCAGGTAAGGTTTGTGGGAGCAGCAGGCTCTGGCTCAAGGTGGGCTAAGAGCTCTGTTCTCTTTTGCTAGGGAAGGCACTTTTCTTGGCCAGTTTCTAAACACCCCTTTTGTGGTATCTTCAGGGACTTCTATTGACCAGCCCTCCCTGGTCTCTGCTCAACTGATCTGCCCTAGGACATATCCAAAACAGGACTTGAGTTGTCCTAGAGTAAAATGGCATTTTAAAGCTTAGCATGGGACTTGGAGGGGCTCTGAGCCACAGCCTGGGCACTGCCGCAGCCACTGATGGACAATGTGAGCTCCTTAACATCTCTAACCTGTACTTTCTTTTTTCTCTAAAAAGAGTTCATAGAAGCTCCTTCAAAGACTTTTAGGAGAGTTTAAATAACACATATATGTCAAACACTCAGAACTGCCTGGTGTGTGGTAATGATATTTCTTAATTTATGAAAATGCATTTTCATTGTATCTATAGTAGCTCAAGGTGAAAGGGCATGACAGAATAGAGAGAGTACCCTTAGCCTGGCTCTTAGGGTGCTAAGGCTCAGAAAGCCTTGCTTAATTGCCAGGGGCCACAGCTTTTAAGTGGTAGGGCTAGGGCTAGGGCCAGAGTTGCCCATAGTTGTTGCTAGAAGCCAGGAAGCACTTGTGTGTTGGGACTGAGCTAGGCCTGCACCTTCAAGGTTGCTAGGAATAACAGGTTAAAGGGCAAGCATGGAGCTTGTGGTTTTTGTGGAGGCTATGTGCTGCGAGCAGAGGCTTTGTGAGGAGCTGAGTGGGGCTAAGCTGGACACCACTGAAGCAGTGCAGTGGTCAGCTAGCCTCTCTGTTGGAGTCTCTCCTCTCCTGCCCCTCCTCCAGGGTTCCCGAATGCGCTTTCTGGATACTATGAGCATGCACATGGCCATCTCAGGGCTGAGCAGCTTCCAGCGCAGTCTTTGGATGGCAGCCAAGCAGGGCAAGCATAAGACCCAGCACCCTACACAGCGAGGCAAGAAGTCACAGAAGAAACCCAATGGCCCGGTGGTGAGAATGCACTTGGGACTGCTAAGAGCAGGATGCTTAGGACCCTGTTGGGCCTAAGGCCAATCTGACCTGCCTTTTTGGCCCCTCAGATTTCGACTTGGGATTGGATGGACATTAGCAGTGCCAATAATCTAGCAGATGTGCACAGTCTCTATGTGGGGGGGCCTCCCTTAGAAAAGGAGCCTAGAGAACTGTTCATCAAAGGCAGCATGAGAGACATCCAGGAGAACTTCCAGGTATTGTGTTGGCAGAGAGCTCCAGGTATATGGGCTGTGACTGACCTGCAGCTGAACTTGGGGAGATACAGCTGCTTAAGTCTGTGGTAGTGGGTGGCTGCTTCTTAACCCTCTCCCCCAGCACCTTCCTGTCACCTTGTACTAGGATCTGATGCGGTACTGTGCTCGGGATGTGTGGGCCACCTATGAGGTTTTCCAGCAGCAGCTGCCACTCTTCTTGGAGAGGTAAGGGGGAGCCAGGTGGAATCCCTGGGGATAAGCAGGTTCTGGTACCCAAACAAGCCCTTTGTAATCAGATTGGGCTGATTCTTCCTCAGGCTGGTCTCTTAGCTCTTGTAGGACCTTCTGTCCATTGGTACCATGTGGGCCCTAGATTCTGGGTTTGTCTCCTGTGCATGGTCCCAATTTCTTTTCTTAGGCCTTTTTAGTCAGTCTGATGGTGCCAGTCATGATTATTATTCTGACCAGGTTCAAACTTTGGCTGATGTATTCTCATTGACTTTGAACGGGTGATTTGGTCTGTGAGCCTCAGTGTTTTCATCTAGAAACATGCACAGGGGCCTGGAGAGATGGCTCAGTGGCTGAGAGCACTGGCTGCTTTTCCAGAGGATGTAGGTTTGGTTCCCAGCACCCACATGGCAGCTAACAACCTTCTGTGACTTCAGTTTCAGGGGATCTGGTGCCACCTTCTGGCCTTCATAGGCATTGCACAATGCAGGTGGACATACATGCAGGCACAATACTCATACATAAAATACAAATAAAGTTTAAAAAAAAGTGGATGTACAGATAAACTTTGCTCCCCAGCTGTGAGGTCCATACCCATATGTGATCTTTGATATGTATGGGGTTGTTAGCACAGTGCCTACACAGAGTCATCACTCAGTAGCTCTCATTCTTTGTTTTGTTATCCATCGTTCTCATATTTTCCCCTGAGGAGGAGATGTTGCTTCCATGTCAAGGTAAATGAACTGAGGCTCAGGGAAGTGAAGTGACTAATTCAGGGCTGGGTAGCATAGAGCCTGGTTGAAGTGTTGTCTGATTTCAGAGCTGTGCCACGTAGCTGGTTGGGTTGAATTTGTAAGATTGTCTCAGGAATTGGGCCCAAGCTTTGTCTTTGTGGTCATTTATAGAAGCCTTTTGTGTCTGTCCCCAAGGTGCCCTCACCCAGTGACTCTGGCAGGTATGCTGGAGATGGGTGTCTCCTACCTGCCTGTCAATCAAAATTGGGACCGTTATCTGGCAGAGGCCCAGAGCACTTATGAAGAGCTCCAGCGGGAGATGAAAAAGTCATTGATGGATCTAGCTAATGATGCTTGCCAGCTGCTCTCAGAAGAGAGGTAGCCAGGTCTCAGGTGGGCAGGGGACAGGCAGACATGCCTTTGGATCAGGCTTAATCCCAAACTGGTGAACTGGCTCTGCAGGTACAAAGAAGACCCATGGCTCTGGGACCTAGAGTGGGATCTGCAAGAGTTTAAGCAGAAAAAGGGAAAAGTGAAGAAGAAGCCAGCCTCATCCAGCAAATTGCTCATTGAGGGGGCTGGGCCCCATGGGGATCCCATGGATCAGGAAGGTGTGGAGCTTGGGTAGGAGGTGGGGTAGGATGGTCTCTAGGACTATACATTGCAAGGGGTTGCTGTAGTCTTTCAGACCCACAAGTCCCTTTTGATCCTAAACTCCCTACCCTACTACAGATCCTGGACCACCCAGAGAAGAAGAAGAGCTTCAGCAAGACATTATGGCCCGTGTCTGCTTGCAGCAGCTGAAGAGTACCATAGACCTCCTGCCTAAGCGGCCCCAGCACCTTCCTGGACACCCTGGGTAAGCTCTGTTCCCTCTGACATCCAGAGGCTGCCTCGCACTGTCCTTGGGACACCCTTTTGCTTCCTGCACCTGGATTGCCATACACTGGCTCCCATCTTTTTTTTTTTTTTTTCTTTTGGTCTTTTTGAGACAGGGTCTCCCTATAGCTCCAGCTGTCCTGGAACTCACTATGTAGACCAGGCTGGCCTTGAACTCACAAAGATCTGCCCTCCTCTGCCTCCTGAGTGCTGGGATTAAAGGTGTTCACCACAACACTTGGCCCATCTTGTTTATTTTTTAATATTTATTTTATTTAAATATGTTATTTGTGTGTGTGGGTATTTTTGTTTGAGACAGGGTCTCCCTGTAGCCCCAGCTGGCCTGGAACTAGCCCTGTAGACCAGGTTGGCCTTGAACTCACAGAGATCCCCCTGCCTCTGCCTCCCAAGTGCTGGGATTAAAGGCATGTGCCACCACACCCAGCTTAAAGACGGTTCTTAGCCACCATGTGGGTGCTGGGAATCGAACCTGGGTCCTCTGCAAGAGCAGTTGGTGTTCTTAACCCCTAAGTCGTCTCTCCAGCCCCAGTATTTTTTTTTATGTGTATGACTGTCATGTCTGCATGTATGTAAGCTCACCCATGTCTCAAAATGCCCATGGAGATCAGAAGAGAGCATTGGATTTCTCTGGAACTGGAGTTACTGATGGTTGTTAGCTTCAATGTGGGTGCTGGAATCAAACCCTGGTCCTCTGCAAGAACAGTCAGTACTCTTAACCACTGAGCCATCTCTCTAGCCTGACTCCCATCTTCTGATTCTGCTCGTTTGCATTCACTCTGACCTCACTGGCTTTCTGGACATTATTCAGCACAGTGCATTGAGCAGCTGCTGTATACTGCCATGGCACCTGCACATCTCCATTCTTAGGGGAAGCAGGTGCGTAGACCAGTCAGTCCAGTTGACATGTAATAAGATTTAGAGTGCACAGTTTCGAAGCAGTTCTGATTTTGCCTGGGGAAATCAAAGAAGGCTTCCTTGAGAAAGCAACCTTCATTGGTGTCTCAGGGGCAGGGGTGAGAAAAAGGGCAGCCAGTATGACCAGCAAGCTGCTTTATACTTGAATAACCCTGGATGTACATATCCTGGGTGCGTTGCTAGCCTCACATTGGTCTTGACCCTGGTGAACAGCCTGTAACAGAGCTCATAGGACTTGTGTCTATAGCAGTGGGGAGGTCTGATGGGAAGGAGCTCAGCTCTGGACTGGAGGATGTTTGTCCCGAGTTGTGACTAGTCCAATGAGACAGATAAGTCTTGCCTTTGGAGGTATTTGAATTATTCTAGGAGATTCCATATATGTTCTAACCAAAGTTTCCCAAAGGAAGGGACTGAAACTTGTAGGCCTGAGTCACTAGAAAATGCAGAGGGCCTTGGAAGGTGGGTGGGCTACCTGATGGGAGAGACAACTTCTTTCCCTCCCTTATGTGAATAGGTGGTACCGGAAGCTCTGCCCTCGGCTAGATGACCCTGCATGGACTCCGGGCCCCAGCCTTCTTAGCCTGCAAATGCGGGTCACCCCTAAGCTTATGGCACTGACCTGGGATGGTTTCCCTCTACACTACTCAGAGTCTCATGGTTGGGGCTACTTGGTGCCTGGGAGACGGGATAACCTGGCTGAGGGTACCATCATGGAGTCATCTGGGGTAGCCTTCCCCTACAGGTAAGGCTCCGGCTTCGGCTCCAGGGAAAAAAAGGACTGGAGCCTAGGGACCCCATGCCCTTTGCTAGAAAAACCAAAGTCAGCTTAGGCTAGAGGGAAGAGTTTAGGTCCAGAAGTTTTTTTTTTCCATGGTTTCCCTGACCACCTGGGCCTCAGAGCCTTGATATCACAGTGGGGAAGACTAAGGCTGTGCTTCTGGGCCCAGCAGTACAGCTGTCTTCATAGGAATGTGGTGGCCTAGGAGGGGGTGGGCTTGTTGCTGTTTCTTTTTTTTTTTTTTTTTGGTCTTTTTGAGACAGGGTCTCCCTTGTAGCCCCAGCTGTCCTGGAACTCACTCTGTAGACCAGGCTGGCCTTGAACTCAAAGATCCGCCTGCCTCTGCCTCCTAAGTGCTAGGATTAAAGGAATGCGCCAAAGGCATGAGCCACCACACACACCCTCGGGGGGGGGAGGAACTGCTGTTTCGTTCTTTTTTTTTTTTTTTTGTCTCTCCCTGTAGCCCAGCTAGCCTGGAACTCTCTCTGTGAACCAGGCTGGCCTTGAACTCACAAAGATCTGCCTGCCTCTGCCTCCCAAGTGCTAGGATTAAAGGCATGTGCCACCATGCCCGGCCCAGCTACTGTTTCTTTAAGTATAATTTAAGAACACATTATGTGTAGGTACTATATCTTCAGGCAGTCGAAATCTTACTGCTCTCCGAATAGCCCCAGGAGATGTTATATTCATTCATTTTATTTGTTTATTTATTTTAGTTTCTTTGAGACAGGGTCTCCCTGCAGCCCCAGCTTGCCTGGAACCCACTATGTAAACTAGGCTCCACCTGCCTCTGCCTCCTGAATGCTGGGGGATCAAAGGTGTGTGCCACTATACCTGGCCTTCATTTTATTTATGTATCTTTAGTTTTTTGAGATAGGTCTTTGTAGCCCAGGCTTTCCTCGAACTCACTCTAACCCAGGGTGTCCTCAGACTCAAGGTAAACTTCTCACCTTAGCTTTCCAACTATTGTGATTGATTATACATGTATGCAGCCACAGGTGGCAGTACTTCTTTTTTTTTTAATTTGTTTATGGTGCTAGAGCTTGAGCTCTGGGCTTCATGCATGTGAGGCAAGTGTCCTGCCAGGCCTGGTATCTGCATTTTGTAACTGACAAGAACCTAGAGAGTTAGTTGACCTGTTTAAGGCCACAGACTGAGCTTTTGATATTTTTGACAGCCAAGAAGTCAAGGCATTTGAAGTGGGCCAGGGTCCTTGCCTGACAGGTCAGCCAGAGTCACTTGTCTGTTAGATGGCAGGGACTGAGATAGGTCCTGTTCCTTTGAGCCTACACATGGGTGAGTGGGCAGGAGCCAGCCCTGCAGTGGGGCCTGCAGTCCTGACTTCCCTCTCCCTTGCTCCCAGAACTCGAAAGGCAGCTCTGTAGCATAGAGAGGATTCAAGTCAGACCAGGCCTCAAACCCCAACCTATCAGCAGTGTGCTAGGTCATTTGAGTTTATCATTCCCTAAGTGTCAGGGAAATTGATGTCTGCTTCTGCCTCTGAGTGCATGTAAGGACTCAACAAAGGGATCAGTGAAAAGCCCGAGCCGTCTGAGCAGGCATCCAGTAATCAGCAGTTATTTTTTCGGCCCAGAGCCATCGAGTCCTTGTATAGGAAGCACTGTCTTGAACAGAGAAAACAGCAACTGGAGACCCAGGAGACAGACGTGGCTGAGGAGTTCTTGCTCACTGACAGTAGTGTCATTTGGCAAACGGTGAGAACAAGCTCTGAACCTGAGCTATTGGGTGGGGAATCCGCTTTCCTAAGAAAGGGTTTGCCTTCTAGGTAGGAGCTGCTGCTGGTTGCCCATCCCAGGCTGGCCTGGTCTTGAGTACTCTGTAGGAAAGAGCTGGTAGATTCAGGCCTACTGCTGCCTGCCTCTCATGCCTTTGGTTTCTGGACCCATGCAGGTGGAGGAAATGGGCTGTTTAGACTTGGAGGCCGAGTCTAAGATGGAGAGCTCAGTTCCAGGTCAACCCCTATCCCCGGTGAGCAGGGTAACTGCTTGGGTCATCTGGGTGGGTACTGGGAAGCTGGGGTTTCTTGTTGCCCTCCTAGTTCTTTCCTACCAGAGCTCCGTGGGTCTTAGGGATTTGGAGACAGGGCCCTGCTCTTCTCTTAGTCCCATAAGGAGGAAGCTTGTGACCTGTGGACTTCCTGTCAACGTCCCAGCTTGCCTGCTCACAGTTTCAGGCCCTTTTCCTACCCTCCTACCCCCTGGCCCTTGCTGAATGCAGGTGCTGGAGCAGGGCCTGATCTGGGTGTGTGGCCCCCACAGCCTGCTGCTTGTGGCCCCCAAATCAGCCAGCCTACTTATCACCATGGCAATGGACCTTACAATGATGTGGATATCCCTGGCTGCTGGTTTTTCAAGCTGCCGCATAAGGTATATGTTCTGGTTTGTGCCTGCCAGGTCTCCAGGGTAACTCAGACATTTCTTTTTGTTGGAAAGACAGTAGACCAGAGTATGATTTGCTCTTCTGAAAACTGAATGGTGAGGGGCATCCTGGTGGGACTGACTGACTGACATGACGCCTATATCAAGTAGCTAGCACTGTAACCGACTCCTGGTCGGTCTGTTGACTGTTATGAAAGGAGCTGGGTTTGCTTTTGTTTGATCATCTATGTGTATGTGTGTGTGTGCATGTTTATATGTATGTGAGATAGTAATCTGGGAATTGCCCTGGACTGCTTGAGATTTCTGGACTCTGTTTCAAGAACTCAGTACCATGTGAGTTCCCTATCTGGTGCTTTGCCACCTGCCTTCAACCCTCTTTGTCCTCTCCAGGATGGTAACAACTACAATGTGGGCAGCCCCTTTGCCAAAGACTTCTTGCCCAAGATGGAGGATGGCACCCTACAGGCTGGCCCAGGAGGTGCCAGTGGACCTCGTGCCTTGGAAATCAACAAAATGATTTCATTTTGGAGGAATGCTCATAAACGCATCAGGTGGGCCACAGTAGGGGAGCTGGAGACTTGTCTGTATACCTGCAATATCTGCAGCCTTGGACTCCTTTTCTCCTATACCCTTGAGTCTGCCTTGGCTGCCCTAGAGAGGGAGCCTAGCTGTGGTCTAGAGGCATGGCTGTTTGTCCTAGTGCCATTTACTTTGGGCACTTCTCTCCCTCTCCACCGTCAGTTACCTTGTTTATGTGCAGTGGTGGTGTAAGACCTTGATAGCTCTCCCAGCTCTCATTAAATTCCCTAGTTTAACTGCTAGAGCCACGAATATGGCTCAGGACCTTGGAAGGCTGGTTGTCTGTAACCTCTGTTGGGACTGAGTGCTTAGTCTTACCTGCAGTGGCAAATGGATTCATAATGAAGGTCACTTACAAGGTGGTTATGGTCACAAGCACCTTGTAAGGGGGTTGGTAGAGTTTATCCTGGGTACAGGGAAGCAGTGGTGGCAGAGGAAGGCATAAGCTCCCTTGGAGGCTTGGCCACTTCCTAGGTCCTTCTGTAGAGTCTAGACTTTGGCTGAGTCAGAGGCTGTGCCGAGTCAGGTTAGGTAGTGAGAAGAGGGTTGATGCCAGGCTGCAAAGGGACACAGCATCTCTTAAGCTAAGCAGGTACAAGTACTGGTGACAGCAGGTTGGGGTGGATTTTGCTTACCATGGATGTGCTTCAGCCTGTTTGTCTCCTTAGCTCCCAGATGGTAGTGTGGCTCCCCAGATCATCTCTGCCCCGTACTGTGACCAGGTACGTATGGCCTACTTGGTGGTGATGTGGATAAAACAATGGGGTGTGGGTCTTCGGCCAGAGCAAGTTGCTGATATTCCCTCTGCCTCTTCCTATCCAGGCACCCAGACTTCGATGAAGAAGGCCGCTATGGGGCCATTTTGCCCCAGGTGGTGACTGCTGGCACCATCACCCGCCGAGCTGTGGAGCCCACATGGCTCACTGCCAGCAATGCTCGGGTACATGTCCTCAGTATTCTTGTACCTTGGTCCTCCTCCTTGGTCTGCAGAAACAGGATTTCAGAGGGCCTTTGGGGATTTAGTAAGGGATGAGAAGGAAACTAGGGGCTGGAGAGATGGCTCAGCAGTTAAGAGCTCTGTCTGCTCTTGCAGAGGACCGTCTTTAAGCCAGGTGTGGTGGCGCATGCCAGGAGGCAGAGGCAGGTGGATCTCTTGAGTTCAAGGCTAGCCTGGTCTACAGAGTGAGTTCCAGGCCAGCTGGGGCTATATGTAGACCTTGGAGAGAGAGAGAGAGAGAGAGAGAGAGAGAGAGAGAGAGAGAGAGAGAGAGAGAGAGAGAGAAAGAAAGAGAGAGAGAAAGAAAGAGAGAGAGAAAGAAAGAGAGAGAGAGAGACACAGAGACACAGACAGAGACACAGAGGGAAACTAAAGTCTGGGCCAGGCAGGGCTGTAGTTCAAATCTGGTTTCATGTCAACTATTCCTTTAGCAAGTGTTTTGGGTGTCTATTGCTGGCTAGACAATGCCGGGCATAATAGCCACAGCTGTCACTAAATTTAGAAGTGGTAAGGGCCTGCAAAGAGAAGGGTTCCTTCATTTGCCAGCCCACTGCTGACAGGCGTTTGAAGCAGTGAATGTAGCATTCTCCAAAGCCTTTGCTCAGCAAAGTCCTCAGAACCCAGAGAGCTATCTCCTTGGGCTCTAGGGGGTCTGACCTCACTCTTCCTGCAGCCTGACCGAGTAGGCAGTGAGTTGAAAGCCATGGTGCAGGCCCCACCTGGATATGTCCTTGTGGGTGCTGATGTGGACTCACAGGAGCTGTGGATTGCAGCTGTACTTGGAGATGCCCACTTTGCTGGCATGCATGGTAAGCAGGATCTGTGGCTGGGGTAGGGATGAGGCAGTCTAACCCCTCAGGGCTCAGGTGGCTGGGCTGTTTATGAGCTGCTCTCATTTTCCAGGTTGCACAGCTTTTGGCTGGATGACATTGCAGGGCAGGAAGAGCAGGGGCACTGACTTACATAGCAAGACAGCTACAACAGTAGGCATTAGCCGAGAGCATGCAAAAGTCTTCAACTATGGCCGGATCTATGGAGCTGGGCAGTCCTTTGCTGAGCGTCTGCTGATGCAGTTTAATCACCGGCTCACAAGGCAGGAAGCAGCGGAGAAGGCCCAGCAGATGTATGCTGTCACCAAAGGCCTCCGCCGGTGAGGGTCACTTTGCCAGCCACATTAGCATCTAGGACCTCAGGCATGCTTTTGTGTTCCCTTTTTTCCCATTTCTTGTCCATCACTCTAAACCTGTGATCTAGCTACGGAATGGTTTGTCCTTGGGAGTTGTAAGGTTTGTTTTATCATCAGTGTTACCTGTACTTGGGGGTATATTGTTATTGAGTGGGCACTCATACTTGTAATTATATAACATCAAGAGTAGCTTGACAGATAGCAGACAGATAGGAGCTGACCGAATAGTAATATGTAGGCTGGTACTGCCGTGGGAGAAAGCCTTTGAGTTTACTGGTCCAGCTCTGATCTATTTACTCTGGCAGTGCTGTGTGCTCTTTGGAGGGCTCAAATGTAAGACAGGAGAAGTAGGGGTACATTGGCAACTTCTTTAGATATACTCACTAGTGTCTCCATTTAGATAGCTGTCTCACTGTAGAAACTCATTTTGTGAAAGATGGAAAGTTGAGTAACTGATAAAGGATATAATGGTCACTGTAGAGGAAATGGGAACAGAGTGTTCAGAGTAGGTGGCTGGCCAGTTCGTTGGTGGGACTCATGCCCTGGGCGGTGTGTGCTGGTGGAGGTAAGAAGGGCAATGAGAAAGGAGGAAAGTATCACAGAGTAGTGTAGATTGCAGACCTAGATTATAGAGAAGCTCTTATGCTCTTTTCAATAAGTGACAGAGCTCTGGAATTCTTAGAGGACAAGCCTAGTGATGACTGAAGCTAATAAGAATCTGGGATAGTAGGAGTTAGGAAGCTGGCCAAAGCTGTTTTGTTTTCTTGTTCAGGTGCCTTCTCCCTCTCATGGTGTAGCACTATACTAACACCCCACACCCCAATCTGATGTGAGGCCTTTGCTGTGCCCTGAACAGAAGGCTGCTGTTGGTCCTTGGGCAGTTTGCTATCCCAAGCATTAAGACTGTGTGGCAATGGCTCCTGCAGGAGTCTGTCCTTTATTGGGCTACCATGATAAAGCCCAGGCTTTGGGGACTTTCAAGACTCAAACTCTTGAGTTCCTGTCTCTGCTGTGCTCCTTCTTAGCTACATGACCTTAGCAAGCCATTCAGCTTCTCTGAGCCAGTTCTTCATGCTGAAGTAAAGCCTTAGAGGAGAGGCTTTTTGGGAAACTGAATGAGGTGGATGTGCCAGAGGAGGCCATTTTATGGGAATGACATGGTGCTACTACCCTGCAGGTATCGGCTTTCAGATGAGGGTGAATGGCTGGTGAGACAGTTGGACCTCCCTGTGGATAGGACTGAAGATGGCTGGATTTCTCTACAGGATCTTCGAAAAATCCGGAGAGAAGCTTCAAGGAAGTGAGAGCCACTTTTGTTCAATTTTTTTGTTCAAGATGGAGGGACTGAGGAGGTTGGGATAGTTTTAGCTGAGATGCTGAAAGCCAAAGCTTGCCTCCATGGTTTCTATTCCCCAGGTCACGCTGGAAGAAGTGGGAGGTGGTTGCTGAACGAGCATGGACGGGGGGCACAGAATCAGAAATGTTTAACAAGTTGGAGAGCATTGCCATGTCTGACACACCCTGCACCCCAGTGCTGGGCTGCCGCATCAGTCGAGCCTTGGAACCCTCAGCTGTCCAGGGAGAGGTATCTTGAAACCCCTCTTCAGCAGAGTGAGAAGTGGTTCATAACACAGGGCTGCTTGCTCCTTGTAGCCCTTACAAATTAGCCAAGTGGGGCCAGTTTGCTAGATAGAGCTGTTTCTGGGGCTCCCGGACTTCCCCTTGCTTCTTAGAGGTACCTGATGTGTGGTAAAGCCCCTCACCTTTGTCTACCTGTCCTCCTTAGTTTATGACCAGCCGTGTGAACTGGGTGGTGCAGAGCTCTGCTGTGGACTATTTACACCTCATGCTTGTGGCCATGAAGTGGCTGTTTGAAGAATTTGCCATCGATGGGCGCTTCTGTATCAGCATACATGATGAGGTTCGATACCTGGTACGGGAGGAGGACCGATACCGTGCTGCTTTGGCTCTGCAGATCACCAATCTCCTGACCAGGTATGGGGGGCCTTGGGAGAGAGACCATTGTGGGGCCAGGAGGAAGAATCCACTGAGCAGCTCTGAATTTTTGTTAACTCAAAAATGACTGTTTTAGCTTTTATCTCTTATTTTTATTTTTTTTTAAGACAGGGTCTCCCTGTAGCCCCAGCTGGCCTGACACTCACTATGTAGACCAGGCTGGCCTTGAATTCACAGAGATTTGCCTGTCTCTGCCTCCCTAGTGCTGGGACTAAAGGTGTGCACCACCATGAGATAAGACCTCAACTTTTAAAAAGGATTTGTTGTGTTTGAAAGTGGTACATACAAATGCTGGATTCACTGGAGTGGTGGTGAGGGCAAGGGAGTTGTATTACTAGGGGAGCAATCTGAGTACTCCAGAACACCTTTTTGTTCTGAAATCAATTGACAGAAGACACCTCAACTCAGAAGCGAGGTGTCTTTTTTTTCTCATAAATATTTAAGTGCTAAAAGTGTTATTCTCTTATATTGAGTTTTATACTAAAGTTAATAAAGATGTGAACCATGATCTGTCCTGATAAATGGGCAAATTTAAACATTGTTACTGATGTCCTCTTATCTCCTAGAGGGAGGTGGTTCTGCTTAAAAGTTTGCTTTTGGAGCCAGGCGTGGTGGTGCACGCCTTTAATCCTAGCACTCAGGAGGCAGAGGCAGGCAGATCTTTGTGAGTTCAAGGCCAGCCTGGTCTACAGAGTGAGTTCCAGGACAGCTGGGGGCTACAGGGAGACTCTGTCTCAAAAAGACCAAAAAAAAAAGTTTGCATTTGGGCTCAGTAATTGACATTGACATTTTTACTATCAATAAAGAATACAAAACTGGAAAAAAAGTGTGTTGAGTCCCTAATTGCATTTCAGTGTCTCAGCAGGTGTTTGTTAGGCCTTGCGGCCTCTACTAATGGCTTTGCTAAGTGAATGGGTAATTGGTGCAAGAGAAGCCATGCTCTGTGGATTTCTGGTATTTTCTCCTGGAGTAAGGCACAATAGAGCACAGCTGTCAGCAGAGATTGGGTCTCTTTCAGGTGCATGTTTGCCTACAAGCTGGGTCTGAATGATCTGCCCCAGTCAGTCGCCTTTTTCAGTGCAGTAGATATTGACCAATGCCTCAGGAAGGAAGTGACCATGGATTGTAAAACTCCTTCTAACCCAACTGGGATGGAAAGGAGATACGGGATTCCCCAGGGTGAGCAGAACCTCATTGTTGATCATATACATAGGACTGGAGGTGGGTTAGAACCTTGGGGCCCCAGGAAGAAGTCCACTCCTGACTGTGCCATATTCTAGGCTATTTATCTTTAAGCTACCTTATAAACTTAAAGTGAAGGTTTGTAGAAAGTGGTTCATATAGTAAATGAAGACACGAGACTTCAAATATTCCATCTATACTTCTATACTTGCCCCATTTTCAACCATAGCAGAAATGCTGAAAGATTTATTTTTAAGTCAAAGTGCATTCTTAAATGAAGAATCTTTAACTCTGTGCTGAAAATACCAAATAGTGGGGTCAGAAAACTCACTGTCTATTAAAAATGTAAGACAAACCACCATTCCTAGCAGTTTTTCTCAACTCTCCAACCATTCTTCTGACCATAACATTTTAGTTTCAGATTCTCATTTCTGAGTTCTCTCAGTCATAATTTTTGTGGAGGCATCCTAACCAATTTTCACTGTCTTGCAGGTGAAGCACTGGATATTTACCAGATAATTGAACTCACCAAAGGCTCTTTGGAAAAACGAAGCCAGCCTGGACCCTAGTTCTGCCTGGAGGCTCTTTCTGTATTCGAAGCAGTGCAGGTTCCCAAACTCAGGCTTTCATATGTGCTTTTTGCAAAAGAACATGCCTAAGACAGTCCTTTTTCAGTTGCAGGACCTGCCAAGAAGATTCCTTCTCAGTGAAGGCACAGTTCAGAGGGTTCAGAAAAGGATGCCAACAGTGGTACAAGCTGTAGGAGAAGGGGCACTGATGGGCACAAAGGAAGCAGATGCCCCGAAGGTCTCATTAACTCAGGCATTTCATTTTTTTCTTTTCTTCTTGGCTGGTTCTCTGTCCTGTCCTGTGTGTGCTGGTGCAGTACCCTAGAAGGGGAGAGAGTAAAGCTCTATTGTGAGAAACCTGCTCTAAGGCAGTGGAAATAAAAACAAAACCTGAAATTCCTTTACTTCTCATTAAAGCCTGTATTAGTCGTGCTTTCCCCTCTACTCCCAGAAGGTAATTTGGAGCTCTACCCTGAGTAGAGCAGCAGGGTACCTGACTTGCTGCTATTTGGACTTTTGTTATTTTAGGTCAAGGTGACAGAGGCAGTACCTCAAGAATTGAAATGCTACATAATGACCTTTCTAAACTCAAATGCCAAGGAGATAAAATTCGGGATCACAATTTTTAAAATGCAGGTTATTTTACATAAATTTCCAGTTTTGAAAGGAGTCTAGGCTACTGATGCTACTTCTGTTTTCCACAAAACCTAAGTACCTAAGACAAGGAAACATTAGGCTCAGGTAACTCAATGGAAGGAAGTCTCGCCAGCCAGAATCCTAGAGCTGGTTGTCTAATGGTTCAAAACAAAACAAAACAAAAAACCATAGGACTCAGAAGATGGTTTTTCTGCCACTGTCTTCCTAGAGATATATACCAAAAGTATAAACAAATCTGGATAGCTCTATAGGATTCTGTTTAAAGGTTTTCTGAGATACACTCTGTACCCAGGCTGGCTTTAAACGCAAGGTGTTCTTCCTCTTCGGTGCTAGAATTATAGATGTGAATTTCCATAACTTGTTTTCTTTTTCAAAGTTGAAACCCTTGAGGTCCTTAGGCTGTCATTTTTGCCTACCACCTTTTTTTTTCCTTCTTTTTTTGGTCCTTTTTTTTTTTTTTTTTTTTTTTTCGAGACAGGGTGTCCCTGTAGCCCCAGCTGTCCTGGAACTCACTTTGTAGACCAGGCTGACCTTGAACTCGCAAAGATCCGCCTGCCTCTGCCTCCCAAGTGCTAGGACTAAAGGCAGACAGGGTCTCCCTATGTAGCTCCAGCTGGCCTACGTAGACCGGGCAGGCCTTGAACTCTAAAGAGATCCACCTGTTTCTGCCTCCTGAGTGCTGGGATTAAAGGTGTGTACCACTGAACCCTGACTGCCTACCACCTTTTAGCCTGAGTTGTTGGTTGCTGCTCTTTTACTAATCTGATAATCTGGCTATTCCTACATGGGCTTCATAGTATAGCAGCCACCAATCAGGGATAGGACTTGCTGTTCCAGCAGAAGTAGGCACTGACTGACCTCTTCATTTTCATCTTCCCTATCCTCTTGAAGCACCATGTCCAGGATGTTGCCTTTGATCTTGAAGTCCCGTGAGGTACTGAGCTTCATATACTGCATCAAGTTCACCTGGGGTAAGACAGGCTTGTTTGTAAGCACAGGCATTTCCTACTCAGGTCCTGTTGGGACAACTTAAAACACTTTTAGTATATACCTGACAAACCTTTCAGTTCCAATAGTAAGGATATACCCATCTGAGCTGCTTTCCCACATGATGTCTGGATCCAGGCCACCAGATCAGAAATGGCCAAGAAATGATTGGATCGTAGTAACCTTTTGTCCTCTGTAGCTGTACTGCCTTGCTTTGCTAGGTCCTTCAATGGTAAATGGGAATGGTAACAAAGAATATTTTTACCTTGGACTTTTTAGAGAGCTGGATGAGAAATTTTTCATACTGTTCAATGGCAAAGACGAGATTAGGGATTGGCTTGGTTTCTCGGAGAACTTTGGCCTAAAGGCAAAAAACATAGGCCTTAAATTTCAAGTTCAATAGCTGTTTTTTGAGACCAAGTCTCACTAAGTAGTCCTGGCTGGCCTTCAATTCACAGCAATCTCCTGCCAATGCTTCCCCAAATGCTAGGATTAAAAAAGTGTTCACACTAAGTTCAATCTTTTGTTTTGTTTTATTTTGAAGACAGGGTCTCCCTATAGCCTCAGCTGGCCTAGAACTCACTATGTAGACCAGGCTGGTCTTGATCTCACAGAGATCTGCCTGCTTCTGCCTCCAGAGTGCTGAGAGTAAAGGTGTCAGCATATCTGGCTAGTTCAATTGTTTTTGAAAATTTTCTTGAGAGTTGTCATTATATCAATAATCTTAAGATATGGCATTTTAGTCTCAAAGGATCCAACACAACACCTTTCAATTAAAAATTTTTAAATATTGGGGCTCAGAAAGATGGCTCAACAGTTAAGAGCACTGGCTGCCCTCAATGAAGACCCAGTTGTGAACCCCCCAGCACCCACATGAAGGTTCACAATTCTGGGTAACTCTAGTTCAACACCCTCTTCTGGCTTCTATGGGCATTGTACACATGGGTACACATAGATACATACATGCAAGCAAGACACCCATACACATAATAAAGTTTTTAAGTACCATCATGCTAATATTTCCTAAGCTTGCTAGACCAGCTGAGGGCAAGACAACCTGCAGAAATTTAGTTGTTTTTCCAACTTGCTTTTTTTTTTTTTTTTTTTTTTTTTTTTGGAGACAGGGTCTCTCTGTAACCCCAGCTGTCCTGGAACTCACTCTGTAGACCAGGCTGGCCTTGAACTCACAAAGATCTGCCTGCCTCTGCCTCCCGAGTGCTAGGATTAAAGGTGTGTGCCACCAAACCCGGCTCAACTTGCTTTTTTTATTTTATTTTATTTTATTTTATTTTATTTTATTTTATTTATTTCTGTATGTGTATGAATGTGCTGTCTGCATGCAGGTCTGTGCACCCGTGCCGTGCAATGCCGCGGAGGTCAGAAGAGGGCGTCGGATTCCTCTGGAACTGGAGTTCTCCTGGAATTGGAGTTACAGACGGTTCTCACCCGCCATGTGGGTGCTGGGGATCAAACCCAGGTCCTCTGCAAGAGCGGTCGGCGCTCTTAACCGCTAGGCCATCTCTCCAGCCCCTGCTTTTTTTTTTTGAGACTGGGTCTCTGTATAGGCTGGCTGGAACTCTATGTAGATCACATTGGCCTTGAGCTTACAGAGACCCACCTGCTCCTGCTTCTGCCTCCAGATTGGTGGCATTAAAGATGTGCACTACTATTCCCAACTTTTCAATTCATATTCTTTTTTTATTTTTATTATTTTTTATGTGTATGAGTGTACTGTCTGCATGTAGGTTGGTGTACCCGTCTCGTACAATGCTGCAGAGGTCAGAAGAGGGCATCAAATTCCCCTGGAACTGGAGTTAAAGATGGTTCTTAGCTGCCATATAGGTGCTGGGACTCGAACCCAGGTCCTCTGCAAGAGCAGCAGTTGGCGCTCTTAACTGCCAACACACTTGGCTTATCAACTGGAACTTAATGAAGATACTTACCATGCTTGTGGCAATAGTAGCTTTCTCCTTTTCCTTTTCTGTGGACTTTAGGTTGTTACTCTTCTTATTCTAAAGAAATAGAAACATTCTCTGATTCCTCAAGATTTCTCTGTAGTCAGTAAGCTTTTGGTAATTTAGAAAATGATTAAAACAGACCATAGGGTCTAGGTCTGGGTGAACAGTATTGAATAGCAGATGGGAAAATTTATGATGCTTTATAACCCTTAAATGTCTCTCAGTGGAAGGTACTCTGTTGCTTTTGGAGATAACATGAAATTTGAGGGCAGGAAAACCATTATTGTACTAGCCAACTAAGGGACTAATTGGTAAGGCACATACAGCTGAAACAGTTAAAATGGAGACTGTCAAGGTAGTAGGAACAGATGTTTTCTTGCTGGGCAGCTCACTAAAAGAGGCCATGCTGGGGCCTATAGTCATCCACTGAGGCAATCACTAGATGTAGCTCATGTGGAATATATAGATACCATTCTTGAGAAGTATGTAAAAGGTTACAGGGAAACTTCCCTGAATTGTAGATTATTGGCTAACAAAGACTTCCTAGAAAGAAAAGAATTAGCGACAAAGAAGAATATTGGAAAAACCAAGTGTCTCAAAGGGAAGAGTTCCATGTTCCAAAGCAAGAAGCAAGAGAGTAAGAAAATGGTGATGAGAAATGTAGAGAAGGGGCTGGAGAGATGGCCTAGCAGTTAAGAGCGCCAAATGCTCTTGCAGAGGACCCAGGTTCCATCCCCAGCACCCACATGGCAGCTGAGAACCGTCTTTAACTCCAGTTCCAGGGGAATCCAACACCCTCTTCTGACCTCGGCGGCATTGCACTACACGGGTGCACAAACTTACATGCAGACGGTACATGCATACAATATGAAAATAAATAAAAAGGAAAAAAAATGTAGAGAAACTACCAGTGAAGCCATGTGAAGCAGGATCAGGTTGATCCACAGGCCATGTTTTGGAAAAAGGAATACCCTAGATACTGGAGAGCTGGTATGAAGAAGCCCTGGAAGGCTAAGGGTAAAGGGTGAGGGCCCATTAGGGGAAGGAGAGGAAGAAGAGTGGCCACAGATTTCATCTGACCATGTGGGAAGTAAGCCATCTTTCTAGCGGTTTGTATCCAAGGTAGCACCCTGTTGAGAATCTAAACTCTTGTCTACTGCCCATTCCTACCGACTAAATCTTAGAGCCAGGAAAAAAAACGAAACAGTAAGACAAAGATTAAAGGCAGAAATATCCTTGGATGTGCACAGTTCTGAGCAGAATGCTAAGGGTTTTGTAGCACTATTTTTCACTGCTTACCATCAAGTCCAAGGCACTGTGAGAAAGGGGACTCAAAAGAGGTTAGCTCTGAAAGATGTGGCAAACACAGCTTCTGCTTCTGACAAAAGAGCTGCAGTTAATGGAACTACGAGCTCTTGCCCAGGATCACTAAGTACATCTCACAGAGACAAAAACATTTGGGTTTAAGGTCTATCTCAGTGGAACACTTGTTTCATGTGCATAAGGCTCTAGGCTTGATTCCCTGATTAAAAGAAAAATGGGGGACTGGAGAGATGGCCTAGCGGTTAAGAGTGCTGACCGCTCTTACAGAGGACCCGGGTTCGATCCCCAGCACCCACATGGCGGCTGAGAACCGTCTGAAACTCCAATTCCAGGAAAACTCCAGTTCCAGGGGAATCCGACGCCCTCTTCTGACCTCCGCGGCATTGCACGACACGGGTGCACAAACTTGCATGCAGACAGTACATTCATACACATACGTAAATAAATAAAATAAATTTTTTTAAAGAAAAATGGGCTGGGCGTGGTGGTGCACACCTTTAATCCCAGCACTTAGGAGGAAGAGGCAGGTGGATCTCTGGAGTTCAAGGCCAGCCTGGTCTACATAGCAAGCTTCAGGCCAGGTGGGACTAAAGGGAGACCCTGTCTCAAAAAGATCACGAGAAAAGAAAAATAGAAAACTACCTGTAAGCTAGCTGATTTGCCAGTAAAGCACTAAGACAAATATTAATAGGGAATGGGGAGATCCCCAGGGCATACATGAAATGGTCCTTGTATAGTTTTAGGGAAAATAGCTATCAATGTGGTACCTAGGCAACAAGTAAATGATTCTTGTTTACCTCCTGTCTTGAATAAAATTTTAGGGGAACATAACCACATATACTTATGTACTCCATATTTTTACATTACAACAGCAGGGCTGAGAGGGATGATAGTCTGTAGTCCATAAAGCCTAAAACATTTACTATTTTGGCCTGTTATAGAAAATTTGCTGGTCTCTTGTAGAATCAAACTAGAGTAGTTTCAGGTCTGGCTTTTACTAATTGTTCTTGACCAATCAACCTCCCAAATACAGAGTGAGGGTAGAAGCTGACTCACTAAATAAATGGTAGGTCTTCTAATAAAATAGGAGACTTCTGGATTATAACAAAGGTGAATAAGGCCTTACAGCCATATTTCCAAGCTATACTCTAGAACATTATTCTAAAAAAACAACAAAAACATTATTCTGCCTAGTAATAAGGTTATCTAAAATTTTTCTGAAAATTTTTTTTTTTAAGACAGGATCTCACTATTCAGCCTTAGCTGGCCTGGAATTTGCTACTGTAGACCAGGCTAGCCTCAAACTTCTTTGGTTCCCAGCTTAAGTATGTTTGAAAAGAACTATTAAACATTCCATTGGATCTTTCAGAACCTTTAACATGCTAATGGCCAACTGAAATCTTAAGATCCATAACGGTATGAATATCTTCCCAGGATCCCCTTGTGGAGACTGTTTCTACGGTATACTTTGTGAAACGTGTGGCCACAAATTCACCATTTAGAATGATTGGAGGTGGATGTGGTAGCAAGCTTGTAATCCCAGCAGTGAGATGAAGGGAGGAGGATCTCAAGTTCAAGGCCAGCCTCCACTACAAAGGGATCCTCTGTCTCAAAAACAAAAGCAAAATAAAAAAGATGGGGGTTCAGAATATATATAGGCATATTTTGGAGTAATATAAAATTAAAAGGAACAACAACAAAAACCTTGTTCAAAGAACTGATCAAAACAGTAAACTACTACATACATCAAAAAAATTAAAAAAGAAAAAGATGCAAGACAGGACTTGTCACGTATGGCAGAACGCATGTGCTCCTGGGGAACAGGGTATGGCTGGGGGAAACGGGTCTAAATTTGGGAAAGGTTGTATGAAATGCACAAAAGCTCAATAAAAACATGTTTTAAAAAAGGTACACAAAAAAGATAGGAATTCAAAACCCCAACATTAGGAGTGGAGGAATATATTCTACAGACAACAGATGTCAAAGACTGGCACCCACATGAAAATTAAAATTTCTCCAAGCCCTGAGAATCTATAGATTAAAATCTATAAAAGTGGTCTGGTAAAATGGCCGAACAAAGCCACATCCCTCCACCTCCTGTGGAACTCTACACTTGGAACTCTACCTGACCCCAGCTTTTCCGGGCTCTGAATTCTGCAGGATGCCTAATCCATACACTTTCAGGTGTCCAGAAATGAACAAAAGCATGCTTGCTCCTTTTGCACTCAAAAAACAAGAATATCAAACGCTTGCTTTCTCTAAAAGTGGTTTCTTTGGTATAGAAAGTTCTGCTGCTGCAGCCAGGCACGGTGGCACACACCTTTAAAGGCAGGTGGATCTCTGTGAGACTGAGGCCAGCCTGGTCTACATATCGAGTTCCAGGCCAGTTGGGGCTACATGGAAACAAGGTCTCAAAAAAATAAAACAACAAAAATGTCCTCCTGGAAAAGTTCTCAAGCTTGGCACCTCGGGTAACATCCTTTCTTGAATATTACTTTGGTACTACCTCTAAATCACTTACCTGTACGTAAGAAATGAAGGAGTAGCACATGGGTGTCAGATGAGAACCAGACAGCTTCACCTGCAGCAAAAGAGATCAAATGAACCTAACTGTAGCAATAAAATGTTTCCCCCTGGAAAAACAAAAGACCCCGAATAGCCAAAACAACCCTGAGTGAACAGTTGGGCGTAATGCANATAAATTATTTATTTTTTTTTTAAACAAATCTAGAACCGCTGTGTCCCGCCATTCTTCCACCACCGCCAGAGCTTCATGCATTCGGCCAAACATGCTTTCATCTCTCTTTCTCAGTCTGTCTTCTCAATATTCTCATGATGAAGTTGATGTTTGGAGAAGTTCAGTTTCAGCATTCTTTGATGCAGTCCTTTCGAGCCTATGGGTATCTGTTTTGTTTCCAATATGTGAAAACAATGGGGCTCACACACCCAGGCTATGATGTGAGACTGATTTGTCTTTCCAGGACTGAGTCTGGATGTGTCAGTCTGAGGGCCAATGGCAAGAGTTTATGAGATCCAGTGCCAGGGTCAAGAAATGGACTTTGGCCTGAGAATGGACTGACCCCTTGGGGAAGGGAGCCCATGCCCCGAACCAGTTTACCTGAAGAAGACAGACCTGAGAACAGCAGCATTGGAAATAGTATTCCATATCATTAGCTACAATATCTCAATAATTATTTACAATAGGGAAATATTAGGTTATTTGAAAATAAACATATGTCATATCTTATTTGCACTGGATATAGTAATTTAATGCCTATGGTCAATTCCATTCTTTAATTTTATTCATATCAACCAAATACTATACAATTAAATAGAAGTAGAGAAACCAAGCCATGGGCAAATAAAATAAAAGAAATATAAGCATAAAGGAGTTCATAGTTCAGACTATCAGTCATATGACAGAGCACACACTAATTGATTACATATTATTTGGGCTCCTAAACACTAAGAGACTAAAAATGATGAGATCTTAAACACCTAACAGCCTTGTTGAATAAATTAACTTTTTTTTTTTTTTGGTCTTTTTGAGACAGGGTCTCCCTGCAGCCCCAGCTGGCCTGGAACTAACTCTGTAGACCAGGCTGGCCTTGAACTCACAGAGATCTTCCTGCTTCTGCCTCCCAAGTGCTAGGAGTAAAGGCGTGTGCCACCGCGCCCGGAGGGTTTTTTTTTATCCCTTTAAATGCTATTCTTAAATGCTAGTTAAGAGAATAGGCTCTTGGTGTTTACACCACAGTAGCTTAGCACATAGCTGGGGGTGTATTCTAGTGCACCTATTGCTTGGTGTACTGTCAGTCAGTCTGTATCTTTCCTGGGCTGTCTATGACTAAGCACTTCACCTGCATCACTTACAGAATCTAAACTACTTCCTATCTTTTGAATTCATCGAAGACAAGAAAATTGCAAAACCAAGAACAGTGTTTTGTTTTGTTTTGTTTTGTTTGAGACAGGGTATCCCTGTAGCCCCAGGCTGGCCTTGATCTCACAGAGATCCTCCTGCCTACTGCCTCCTGACTGCTGGGATTAAAGGCATATGCCACCGTGCCAGGTGAAACTCACATATCTGACAAATGCTGTAAGGATGGTATATATTTTGCACAGGCCCTTTAATAAAGTATCCACACAGCTGCCTGATGGTAGGGCTGTCTGCACCAGTTCATGGAAGAATGTAACCAGAGTTCCCAGTTGCATGATGATGGCTTTCTCAATGAGAAGATTTGGTGGAACTTCTTGAGAAGAGGCATCTTCTGAAGAGAAATGAAATCAGTGCATTTCAGGCTTGTTTTTTAGTAGAAAAAGAGAACAAAAACAAACCACCCTGGGAAATTTAGTTTAAAGGCTCCCTGTTTATGCAATAGTTCAGATTGAGATTTTGGTTGACTTTGCTGCCATCATCAACCCCACCTGGAGTCATTTTACCTGACGGGGTTTCTAGGTTTGTTGAACTCTTGAGCTTGGTGATTAACCAATCCACTTCTTCCAGGACCTTCTCAGCCTGACTTAGAACAAGTAACTGTGAAAAGAAAAGAATGCCTGGGAGGTTCACTACACACAGCTGCTGGGATAATAACTAACATAGCTTCTACAGGGGTCTTATAGGTCTGAAGATAGAAGCCACTATTAACAGACTCTTTAGGTGGAATAGGATAGAAGGAATGGCAAGGCTATTTTCCGTGGATTACAATCAACACTTACACAGACAGTGGGGGCAGCTGTTCTCAAATTCACCATTGCAAAGTGGTTTGTTTTCTCTATCTCTACATCCTGGAAAGGGAAAGAGTAAAATCTAATAACAGTAAGGCCATTCCCATGACCTCCATCCCAACACAGGATGCTGTACTAAAGGCTTGCTACAGTACCCGATCTATATCTCCCAGCTGCCCATGTATATCCTGGGACAAGTCACGAAGCAGGGTGACAGGACTCTTATATAATACATGCAGGCTGAAGAACAGGTTCATCAAGCTCTTGCAAAATGGGGCATCCTCTAGGAATAGGAAGGGAAGAAAGTTTGATTATTATGAAGCTTTTTCATATTGACCATTCTGATTTATGTATAATGGGGAATCCCTTTTTCAAATAGTATTTGGTGAAAGTGATTCTGTATAATACCTTCAGAAAATGCAGCAGGAAACTTACCTTGGCTGTTTTCTTTGCAAATCTTAGATGTCCAGGAGAGCATCTGCACAAACTAAACAAAAGACCAGTTATCAAAGAAATACAGTAAAAATAAATGTCAGAGCAGAAGAATCCTAGACGTTTCCGTGTCTAAGCAAAATATGTCTGAATTAAAGTGGTAATATAAGAACAGCACAAAAAGAAGCCCTGAATTATGAGAAGTAGTGACTTTTTTGACAGTACATGATCAATAACTCAATGTTTATGTTCTCATTAAGAACCAAAACTACTTTGGTGTGGATCTAAGTTCTTACCCTGAGCTTCCCCTGCTGCTACCATGGTGATCTGGGACTACATCTCCTATATAGTCATCTTTAAGGACATTAGCAGAGAGGTATGGCTATAACAACACAGAAGAGAGAAGAGGGGAAAAGGATGAAGGAATAAAAGATAAAAGACCAGACAATTTTCTTAGGTCAAGGATACTTGAGGAATCTGAAACAAGATTGCCAGCACAAAGCACTGAGATGCAGTGACATTTAAGTGTAGATGACTAAGGATTCAGTTTTGACTTGCTGGAGGGGAAAGAGGCAAATTATGAAACAACTAAAGCTCTTTATGAACAGATATTGAAAGATCTCCAGATCACTATGCCAAATTTAATAAATAGGATATAGACATAAGGTATTGTTTAAGAATGGCAGAGTAAGCCGGATGTGGTGGTGCATACCTTTAATCCTAGCACTTGGGAGGCAGAGGCAGGTAGATCTTTGTGAGTTCAAGGCCAGCCTGGTCTACAGAGTGAGTTCCAGGACAGCTGGGGCTACAGAGAGACTCTGTCTGGAAACAAACAAACAAACAAACAAACAAAACAAAACAAAAAAAGAATGGCAGGGTCAAAAGTAAGAATCTATACTCATATTGGCCTCCACAGGAAAAACTCAAAAGATACAAAATTAACAGTGCTTGCTTATTTAAGAAGAACATATAGAGGGTCTGGAGAGGTCACTCAGTGGCTGCTGAGCACTGGCTGTTCTTGGAGAAGACCCACATTCAATTCCCAGTACCCACATGGTGGCCAACAATCATTTATAACTCCAGTCCCAGAAGAATCCAATGCCCTCTTCTCACCTCTGCCGGCACTGCATGACATGTGTGTACTTAAACACATGTGGGCAATATACTCATACACAGAAAATAAAAATAAATATTTCTTTAAGAACATATAGAAGGCATGATTAGGGGACTATAAATATTTTTATAATTCCAGGTCTTCAAATCATACGGCTTTATTACCCATTCAAAATCCAATTTTAAAATTAGCAATAATAAGAACAAAAACAAACCTGCTAGGAGCTAGGGATGTAGTTCGGTTGGTAGACTGTTTACTTTACATGCCCTGATTTTGACCCTAACAGCACATAAAAATGGGTGTGGTGGTACATGCCTAAAATACAAGTACTTGGGAAGTGAAGTTCAAGGTTATTCTTGGCTAAATAGAGATTTTGAATCCAGCTTGGGCTTCATAACATCCTGTCTCAAAAATTACAAAATGAAAGACATACAAACTCTGAAGTTAATAGAGAAGGAGTAGTGGGGAAAAGCAGATTTTTTTTTTTCATCTATCCTTCCATTCATTTATTTGCCCTCAAACTCCCTTACCACATAATTCTTTGTTTCTTTTCTTTTCTTTTCTATTGCAAAAGTAACATTATGAATGAAGCTGAAAGTGAGGCTGAATTGTTGCTAGGATGGAGTAGAAAGAGCTTTTTTCTGGCTAACCTGGAACTAGGACATTAGGAAAATCAGGTCTGCCTTCCAAAACTCAAACACCCTAATGCCAACAGGTTAGTCCCCCCAGAGAGTAGCAGTTCCTGAGGCAAGGGCCCACATGATGAGTCTTGCCCCCTAGGACCTGAACAGGACAAGACATAGATGTGGTTCTGGTTCCCAGGGACAGCCTTTACTATCCTACAGGGACATTACTCCTGAATGGAACAGACCCACCAAATATGGACCTAGACTGAACAGTAGTTCCCTATTTTCAACTATAAACAACTATTCATCTCTGCAGTTACTTCTGCTTTGAGATTATGGCCCTACTTTTTTATTTACTTATCATTTGTTAAATTCTCTTCAAACTTGGTATTGGTTTTTTGCTGGGAAATCTAACTGGTGAATGACAGCTACCTTTGTGATTAAAGCCCTTTCATCTTACAAAAGGAGACAACATCAGTAATCATCAAAACTGAGAAAAACCACCGTCTTAAGAAGGTTACAGGCTCAAGTTTGTTTTCTACAGTGTTTACATTACCCTCCTTAACCACAGCCAAACAAGCAAAAACAACTTGTAGAGATCTGCCTGCCTCTACCTCCTTAGTGATAAGATTAAAGGTACCTGTCACCACTGCAGGGTTATTTTTTCCAAGATTTTTTTTTTTTAGAAAACTAGAAATTGACATGATGCAATAATCTTGTCTTCTGAGATGCCCAACTGGACTGAATACATATTGTTATTACCTGAGGAGAAGTGGGTTCTAGCAGCCTGGACAAGTTGGAGAGAACAGTGACAAGCAGGAGGGCTTCTTTACTGTTAAAATCATCCTCTTCACTGCTAAGTAAATTCAACAAGGACCTCTGAAAAAGAGAAGTATGAACACAGCATGAGCAGACATTGTTTTAAGCCAATGTTTTATTGAAGCTTTGTGCATTTCATACAAATCAAATTACATTACAAATTAAATCTAGACCTGTGTGCCCCTCTCCCTGCCCCGGCATGAGCAAACATTTTATATCAGAGAGAAAAGACAGCTAGTCAGAAAGTCTCATGGACCAGGACAGAAAGAACTCAAAGCTTTGAAATTCCAAGGTTAAAATCTGAAAATAAAGAGGCTGGGAGTGGTGGTGCCTGCCTTTAATCCCAGTATTCCGGAGGCAGAGGCAGGCAGATCTATGTGAGTTCAAGGCCAGCCTGGTCTACATAGTGAGTTCCAGGCCAGCTGGGGTTACAAGGAGACCCTGTCTCAAAAAGAAACAAGTAAACAAACAAAAAAAAAATAAAAAAATAAAATTGTTAAAGAAATCATTGTAGCTGGGCATGGTGGCGACACCTTTAATCCCAGCACTCAGGAGGCAGAGGCAGGCGGATCTTTGTGAGTTCAAGGCCAGCCTGGTCTACAAAGTGAGTTCCAGGCCAGCTGGGGCTACAGGGAGACCCTGTCTCAAAAAGACCAAAAATAAATAAATAAATAA
>VZQC01002915.1:801301-813452 GCA_009823505.1 Rhizomys pruinosus
GAAGCAGGTGTCAGTGTTACTCAGAGAGCTGCATTCCAGATCCGACAGTTTCAGGTGAGACGCCTTGGGGAACTGCTGTGCTAAAGCTGAATGGTCCTTGCAAAAGGCAGAGTGCTCACTAGTCAGAGAAGGACAGAGCTCTCGAGTGAAAGATAATATTATTTATATTAGCTATTCCAATCGGCAGCTCATGCTCCAAGAGATCTTGTTAAGGTAACATAAAAGTAAAGTGAGACTGCCCAAGTATATGGGCTTTTTGTGTTGTGGTACATAGTATAGAAGGCAATGTCTAACAGAATTACATAGGACTGGAAAGTAAGTCTACTTAGTTTCTAACGAGTAGTTGTCAAAATAGGAAATGTTCCCATTACAGATATTTTATGCTATTTGAGTTAAGTTTTTTATTTTTTTTAAGCTATTACGGTTTCTGAACGAGTAGTTTTCAGAAGATATCAGGATGTTCCATTACAAGATTTTTTTATATTTATTTATTTAGTATTTATGAATTTTAAAAAAAAAAAAAAAAATTGACCAAAGATGGTTGTTTGGGCTTGCCAAGGAGGAGCCTTCAAACACTTCCTTAAAGAAAACATAACATCTTTCAGCCAAGCTACATAGCAAGACCTTGTGTCAATAAAAACAAAACAAAAAAATAAACAGCAACAACAAAACCTTTGAAACTGCATATCTTTTTGGTGGAATGACTATCCTCAAGAAAACAAATGACAATACATATTGGCAAAGATGCAGGGTAAAAGGAATCTTTATACACAGCTGGTGGGAATGTAAACTACTATAGCAATTAGGAAAAAACAGTAGGTAGGGTTCTCAAAAAACAAACAAAAACAATAGAACTAGTATATGACAAGCAGTAACACTCCTGAGTATACATCCAAAGGACTCTAGGTCAACATACCACAGGGATATTTGCATACCCATGTTTACTGCTGCAGTGTTCACATTAGCTAAGAAATGAACCAGGTTAATGTCCATCAGCAGATAAATGGATAAAGAAGTTGTAGTGCACACAGTGGAATTTTATTCAGCAATAAAGAAAAATGAAGTCATGACATTTTAAGGAAAATGGATAGAACTAGAAATTATTATGTTAAGTGAAATAAGCCAGACTCAGATGTGGATCCCATATTCAAATTTATATAGATATATGTATATATGTATGCGTGTGGGGTATTGGAGCACATGTGACATTCAATCAGAATGGAGTACTGTTTAGAAGAGGAAGAGGACTAGCAAGGTGGGAGATGGCATGGGTAGGAGAGGGAGATGGGGGAAACGGACAAATTAGAACAAAGGATAATGACACACATACATACATATGAAAACACCATAATGAAACCCATTAAAATTGGCCATGGGGCTGGAGAGATGACTCAGCAGTTAAGAGAACCTACTGTTCTAGCAGAGGACCCAGGTTTGATTCCCAGCACCCACATGGTGGCTTAAGAACCACATCTTGCCGGGCGTGGTGGCGCATGCCTTTAATCCTAGCACTTGGGAGGCAGAGGCAGGCGGATCTTTGTGAGTTCAAGGCCAGCCTGGTCTACAGAGCGAGTTCCAGGACAGCTGGGGCTACAAGGAGACCCTGTCTCGAAAAGACAAAAAAAAGAACCACATCTTTAAGCCGGGCGAGGTGGCACATGCCTTTAATCCTGGCACTTGGAAGCAGAGGCAGGCGAATCTCTGCGATTTCCAGGCCAGCCTGGTCTACAGAGTGAGTTCCAGGTCAGCTGGGGCTGCAGGGAGACCCTGTCTCAAAAATAAAAAATAAAATAAAAAAATAAAATAGGCCATTCATCTTATTAGTGAGCATATTAGTAAAAACTGTTAATATTGTTATCAACTTAAAAAAATCTGTAGGATGAAGCCGGGTGGTGGCACACACTTTTAATTCTAGCACTTGGGAGGCAGGCGGATCTTTGTGAGTTCAAGGCCAGCCTGGCCTACAGAGTGACTTCCAGGCCACCTGGGGCTACAGGGAGACCCTGTCTCAAAAACGTAACCCCCTCTAAAAAAAAAAAAATTCATTAATTTCACATGAACCAGCTTTCTTTCATTTTCCATTTTTCTTTTCATTTTCAGCAATTCTGCTTTTGTCTCTATTATTTCCCTTCTACTTTCATTTTAACTTGCTCTACTTCTATGGTTTCGTCGCTTTTCTCATTTTTTCTGTGCAGCAAGGATCTTGTTAAGTAGCGGCCAGGCTAGTATTAATTACTTCAGGATATCTCTGGCCTCTCCTCTGAGTGTGTAAGCACCAGATACCCGAGTTCGCTTCTCTCATTTTTCTTTCTTTTAATGTCGGAAGTCTATACATGAATGATTTGTAGGATGTTTCTTCGTTTCCTGAAATTAGTAGCGCTTACTACAATTAGACCACCTGCGTAGTCCCTCCAAATATTCTAGAGCTGTCCTGCCGCCTAGTCTGCTGTTTTTTTTTTTTTTTTCCGGTGACAAGGGTTCCCTTTGGTCGAGGCCCTCAGCTGGACCCTGGCAGCCCTTACCTGTACTGATATACCGAGTGATAGGCCGTCTATCCTCGACAAGCGAGCTATATTCTCGCATTCTTGAGCCCCTTGACCTCTCCGATGTGGACCCGACACGGATGCATACTGCCGATAGTTAGTATTAAACATAGTGGGTGTTGCGCAGCTCATGCCTGGCTCCTCTCTTTCTTTTCTTTTGTCTTTTTGAGATACTAGGGCTCTGCCCTCGCTCCTGTCCCACCGACCCCCACGCTGGGTCCTGGGAACCCCACTCTGTGGTGCCGTTAGACCAAGGCTGGCGCCTTGATAACTTCAGAGATTCTTGCCTTGCCTCTGCGCCTCGCGCGGTGAGTGCTAGCCAGCGAATTGAAAGGATGGCGTCCGACGCATCGTCTGGCTGCTGTCTTGCTCCTATTCTTGTATTTTATTAATTATGTATATGCTTATGTTCTCGTGAGGGGTTCTCGTTGGCACCGTGGCTTGAGCTGCCAAGTACCCTGTGGAAGTGCCATAGAGAAGAGCAGTGCTTGGAGTCCCCTCCCGAGAATGGGGTTACAGGTGAGGGCCACCAATGTGGTGCTGGGATCCAAACTCAGAACCTCTGACACTCTTTTTTTTTTTTTTTTTTTTTTTTTTTTTTTTTTGAGGCAGGGTTTCCCTCAGCTGTCCTGGAACTCGAGCTCTGTAGACCAGGGCTGGCCCGTTGGACCACCGAAGAAGATCCTGCGTCTCCGCTCGGGTGTGATCGGTCCCCTTTCTATAGGACCATTTTAAACGGGCCTGTGGTGGGCCACCAAACCCTACAGCCCGGCGCCTCTTCGCACTCTTTAACTATACGCAGATGACTCCACTTCTCGTGATGGGCCTCATGGGCCGCTATCTTATGAAAGAATACTCATGCACAACATGATATCATCGAATGTGCATTTTCGTGAAGCTGTCTTGCTAAGTGTTTTACAGCATGTCAATTAGATCACGGTGCTGAAGTATAAGCTAATACTGCTTCTCAGTCTTTTATCTCTTATTTCTGTTTTTTTTCGTATTTCTTCACTTTCTAGTTTTATTGTGGTTTTTCTTTTCTTTTTTTTTTTGAGACAGGGTCTCCTTGTAGCCCCAGCTGTCCTGGAACTCACTTTGTAGACCAGGCTGGCCTTGAACTCACAAAGATCCACCTGTCTCTGCCTCTCCAGTGCTAGGATTAAAGGCGTGCACCACCCTGGTGTTGTTGTTTTTTATTTTAAGATTTCATTTCATAACAAAATTTTCTGTCAGTCAGGTTTTTTTTTTGCCCAAGACTTATTTTTACCATTTTTGTATGTGTCTGTGTATGTGCACACTGAGAATAGGTACCAGAGGAGTTCAGAAGAGGGGGTTAGAACCCCTAGAGCTAGAGTTAGAAGCAATTGTAAGCTGCCTCATGTAGGTGCTGTGAACCAAACTCACGTCCTCTGTAAGAGCAGTACCTGCTCTTTAGCCTTTTATTTCAGTTTAAAGTGTGTGTCTATGGAGGCATATGTGCATATGCATGTGGATGCCTGCAGAGTCCAGAAGAGGAAGTCAACATCAGATTCCCCCTGGAGCTGGAGTTCAGGCCATTGCAAGCTACCTGACACAGGGGCACTCTACAAGAGCAGTATATACCCTTCACAGCTGAGCCATCTCTCAGACCTCTTATTGGTTTTTTTGCTTTAAGTATTTTAAAACTGTTGTTAGGTACACATACATTTCACACACTTAGGATTGCTATGTCTACTTTATGAATCATTATGTAATAATACCCTTTTTCCTATCTGGGAATCCACTAAATTTTTTATGAGACAAAAATCCATACCAAAGCAAGATGAGAAAAAAGATCTATTGCCACTGACTCTTCTGTCACTCAATACATCCCCACCTCGAATCACTTTTGGCTCCATCCCCAATTTTCTGTCTTGCAGAATTCACAACACACGAGTTTCTGAGCATGAAAGTGGCTTACCGAGTTATGTCACAGAGGTTCTGAAAGATCTTTTCTGGGTTCTGGCCGTCAGGACCACACACGTGCCCTTTTTGTATCAGCTGCTGCACCTTCTGCAGAGCTACGTTCACTGCATAGTACATAAAGTCATTGCTGGACCTCAGGACAGACAGGCTTTCTTCATGACTCTGGATACTATCTCTAGAGAGGGAAGAAAACAACGAAAGGAGCGGAGTTGGAGGCGCAGCTCCAGGTACTTGAGAGGTTGAGGCAGGAAGACTCCAAGTTTCAGGCTAGCCTGCGCATCTAAACATGATCCTGCCTCATAAAAATAAGTGGGGTGCGGGGAGATGGGACATAGTTCAGTGGTAGAATGCCTGCCTAACACACTCAAGGCCTGTGTTCAATTTCCAGCACCACAAAGAAGAAAAAAATTTCCCTACTGCTGTTGGGATCTGCAATCAGGCTTGTTAGAGACTGTTCAGAACAGTAGTACCCAGGAAACTCTGAATGGCAAACAGCCTAAACCAGAGTCTTTGCACAGCTGTT
The DNA here is from genome assembly GCA_009823505.1 of Rhizomys pruinosus. NCBI lineage: Eukaryota > Metazoa > Chordata > Mammalia > Rodentia > Spalacidae > Rhizomys > Rhizomys pruinosus. The sequence goes on from VZQC01002915.1 coordinate 806,312, forward strand.
CTTTTCTACTCATTTTTCTTGTTCTTACCTCAATTCCCCCTCTCCCCTACTAACCCTTTAAACTTTAATAGAATAATTAATCTTAGTGTTTTCAATTTTCTTTTTTCTTTTTGTCTTTTTGAGACAGGATTACCCTGTCCTAGAACTCGAGATATAGACCTTCAACTCACAGAGATCTGCCTGCTTCTGCCTCCTGAGTGCTGGGATTAAAGGTGTGCAGCACCATACCCGGCTGTGTTTTCGGTTTCTTATTGTCTCACTATCCCCTTATTATTNTTTTTATCTGTTGTTGTGTCCAAAACTCTTAAATCCATTTTTCTTACAACACTGATGGAATTCATCCTTATTTCATTCATTAGTCCACTATTTCCAATTTTTCTTTAATAATGTTAAGGTGCAGGGCTGGAGAGATGGCTCAGTGGTTAAGAGCTCCGACTGCTCTTGCAGATGACCCAGGTTTGATTCCCAGCATCCGCATGGTGGTTAAGAACCACCTTTGATCCAGGCGTGGTGGTGCACACCTTTAATCCCAGCACTCGGGAGGCAGAGGCAGATGGATCTCTGTGAGTTTATGGCCAGCTTGGTCTACAGAGTGAGTTCCAGGACAGCTGGGGCTACAGGGAGACCCTGTCTCAAAGACCAAAATAGTAATAATAATAGTAATAATAATAATAATGTTAAGGTGCTTCCTCTTTAGACTGCCTACCTTGAATTGTGCAATTTTCTTTTTTTTTAAATTTTATTTATTTTCATATGTGTAAGAATGTACAGTCTGGATGTAGGCTTGTGCACCAATGTTGTGCAATGCCTCGGAGGTCAGAAGAGGGTGTATGATTCCCCCTGGAACTGGAGTTAAAGACAGTTTTCAGCCGCCATGTGGGTGCTGGGGATTGAACCTGGGTCCTCTGCAAGAGCAGTCAGTGCTCTTAACCGCTAGGCCATCTCTCCAACCCGCAATTTTCATATTAAGAAAATTAAAGCCTCCTAACTTATTTGTTGCTATATATAATACAGCAAGAACTGTGAATCCAAACTAAGCACTACAAGTAAAACTGGGAACACACTGTTATCTTCACTGAACTGCTATCTTAGAACCTTACCTGAAGAGAGCAGTGAGAAGATCAGACACAAACTTCATGGACAAAAGACTATCATTTGTCTTACTGGCCATTTTAGTTTTGCCTTTACCAGTTTTTTCATTAAGGATGTCAGAAAACTTCTTGTAACACATAAATAAGCTCAGAATCTCCTCAAACTTACTCTTGCTGTGTAAAAGGAAAAAGAAACCAACAAAGACCAGCATCAGTGATGTTGTGGCTAAGTTCTACACAAAATAACAGGAAGTCAAAGTGCTTATTTAAATGTCATATTTCAACTGGGCGTGGTGGCACGCGCCTTTAATCCTAGCACTTGGGAGGCAGAGGCAGGTGGATCTCTGTGAGTTCAAGGCCAGCCTGGTCTACAGAGTGAATTACAGGACAGCCAGAGCTACAGGAAAACCCTGTCTCAAAAAGACCAAAAAACAAAAAAACAAAAACAAAAAATGTCATATTTCAGCTATAACACTGTAAATCAATAGACCTTCATTAAAAGAGCATTCCCAAGTTATAACAATTACATGAATAGCTTTTTTCTGTCCTCTTATTTATTCCAAAGAATAGCATGAAAGTCCAATACTACCACTAATGAAATTTTTCTTTTAAAGTCAGTATTACTTGAGTTCAGGGTCTGTGGAATTTTGAATAAATGAAATCCTGCTAGTGACACAAAATCCCAGGCCTGACTAGAATATGCTGCAGTGTCCTGTGCTGGAACAAACACACTTTGCACTTATTAAGGGATACTATTTTTTTTTTAATTTTATATTTATTTGTTTATCTATTTATTGGTCTTTTTGAGATAGGGTCTCCCTTTAGCACCAGCTGTTCTGGAACTTGCTATGTAGACCAGGTTGGCCTTGAACTCACAGAGATCTGCCTCTCTCTGCTTCCCGAGTGCTGGAATTAAAGGTGTATGTCACCATACCTGGCTTTATTACTTTACTTTTTTGTGTATGAGTGTAATGCCTGCATATAGGTAGGTGCACCTGTACTGTGCAATGCCTGTGGAGGTCAGAAGAGGGTGTCAGATATCCTGGGACTGGAGTTACAGGTAGTTGTTAGCTGCTGTGTGGGTGCTGGGAATCAAACCTGGATCCTCTGCAAGTAAGAGCAGCCAGTCCTCTTAACTGGCAAGGCATCTCTCCAGCCCCCAAGAGATAATATTTAAACATATATGACAGAATGAATGAAATCTGATGGGTAAAGGAGTATGGGGATGTGGCTGGGGAAGGACGGCCTAAATATGATTAAGATTCATTATATGAAATGCACAAAAATTCAATAAAAAATATATATTAAAAAAGATAACATGTAAGAGGTAATATTATAGTCTCTGGTCTATTTAGTGTCTAACTAGACACTAAAGTAACAAACAAAAACTTTGAATAAGGTCACAGCAGTCCTTACCTGAAATTACTCACAGAGAAATTATATTCTATTAGAACTTCACAAACTCCCATCATGAGATATGCACAGATATTATTTTTTATGCCAACACTAGTGCTCTGAGAAAAATCTGCTGATTTATCCTAAAAGACAAATAAAAATTAATCTGCTACTAAAACCTCCATTATTCAATACAGTTGAGGACTTAGCAATTACCAGTTCAAAGTCCTCCAGCTCACTCTTAATCATTCTATTAGTAATAGACTCCAACATATCATCTAGTTCATGATAGAACCCCTCTTCTTCTTCCTCTTCATCTTCCTGTTGTAGGGGAATCACTCTACTCTTATACCAGGCCAAACAATGTTGAATACAAGACAGCAAATGATCCTGTAGAAGAAAAAAAATAACATTCTTTATTGTTAAGGGATAACCTATGAAGTTATTATGAAGCCTGTGTTATTTGCTGGCATTACACACTAAGTCCAGCTAAAGGAATAAAACTGGAAAAACACAACTAAACTAACAGGTGTTATTTTCTAAACTTTCCCCCAAGAATTGGCCTCATAAGTAGCTGATACTTCACAATGAAACAGCAAATGTGTCATTCTGGTCAGATGCAAACATCCTTAAAGCCACATTATGAAGTAGTTCCCAAGTTATGGGGCATTCTGCTGAGGGAATCTTTGCAATGCCATGACAGCATCTTGGATCAGGATTAGGAACATCTGGTAACAAAGATAGATATACACATAAAGACCAGATGTAATGATTCAACAGCATCCCTGCTTTTCCTCTTCCCTGAACTCTAAGTCACTTGCAGTGGGGAATTTCAGCTTTTGCCATCTCCTTTTCACCCTTCTGAGGCTAAATAATAAGAACAGAAAAACCTGGCCTAATTCCTCTAAAGGTTCAACAGAGCCTACTGTAGCTCAACTTAAATCAGATACTCCCTCCAGGCTAAGGAAGCAGGTTTTTTGTTATTGTTCATTTGTTTTTGGTCTTTTTGAGACAGGGTCTCCCTGTAGTGCCAGCTGTCCTGGAGCTCACTATGTAGACCAGGCTGGCCTTGAACTCAAGACATCTGCCTGCGCTGAGATTAAAAGAGTGCACCACCACGCCTGGCTAAGGAAGCAGTTTTATTAGCTGGATTCATTCATTCCTAGTTCATCTCCACTCTAAAGTACCTTTAGTATAATCTGGGCATGGTGTCACATGCCTTTAATCCCAGCATTAGGGAGGCAGAAGCAGGCAGATGTCTGTGAGTTGAAGGCCAGGGTGGTCTACATAGTAAGTTGCAGGTCAGCTGGGGCTACAGGGAGACCCTGTCTCAAAAAGACAAAAAACAAACAAACAAACAAAACTTTAGTGTATATAAACAAAGGTCTCTAAGTGAAAGATGTTCTTAAGAGAAGAAGTGGTCATGACTAAGTGAAGTAGCAAGTGCCAGAGATTTTCACCAAAAGATCCCAAATGAGAATGGGTCATAAATAATGGCCTAGAAAATTTAAGAGTAAAATTCATTTTTTTAATGAGAAGAAGTTTCTTCTTCTCATTAGGAAGAGAAGTTTCACAGAGAAAGGGATCTCTTTCTGCAGACCAACTTTATCATTAACAGCGAAAATAATGGTTGTAGAAGGAATAAATCTTACCAGAGGTTCTTGCAGAGAGATCTGATTTCCTTGGGTTAGAAAACAAGCTCCTAGTTTCAGAGGAGGTAGCAGATCAGGCTTTGGCTCATAAAACTGTTTTAACTGTGCATAGTAAGAGGAGAAAAAAAATCATAGCTCATGAATACTTTTCACCTTTTTTTTTTGGTCTTTTCGAGACAGGTTCTCCCTGTAGTCCCAACTGTCCTGGAACTCACTCTGTAGACCAGGGTGGCCTTGAACTCACAAAGATCCACCTGCCTCTGCCTCCCAAGTGCTAGGATTAAAGGCGTTCACCACCATGCCCGGCATACTTTTCACTTTTTATAAAACTGTTGATGCTAACAACACGTGCATGTCCGCTCTCTTTTAGATATATGTCCCAACTGCCCAAAGAACAGTACAGCAAAATTTATACTGCTTTGGCCTACATGCATCCTCTTGCACTGCTTTATGAACAGTACTGATCAAGACATTTTCTCTACTTTACTTCCATCATACTCCCTTTACAAGCCCTAAACTTGCAGACACAATTTTCATTTTCAGTAAGCCTGGTGGTTAGGAATATATGCTCTGTGCCAGGCCTGGTGGCACATGTCTTTAATCCCAGCAAACAGGAGGCAGAGGCAGGGGGATGGATCTCTGTGAGTACAAGGCCAGCCTGGTCTACATAGTGAGTTCCAGGACAGTTGGGGCTCTCCCTGACCCAAAACACACACACACACACACACACACACACACACACACAAAGTATATAGGCTTTAATGTCAGACTGGCTAAGTCCAAAATAGCACCACCATTTCTTATTGATTCTCATAGTTATCCATATCTTAGTTCCTAACTTGAAAAATGAGTCTACTGGAAATATTAATGCTGTAAAAGGATTAACTATCACTATACATGTAAACTGCTGCAAACACTGTGTGGCACGCCCAATAGAGCTTTTTTTTTTTTAATGTTTGGTATTATTTTTGCCAAAAGGAAAAACTTTTTTTTGAGACAGGGTCTCCCTATAGCCCCAGCTGATCAGGCTGCCTTGAACTCAGAGATCCACCTGCCTCTGCCTCCCAAGTGCTAGGATTAAAGGTGTGTGCCACCACACCAGGCTTAAAGACAGTTCTTAGCCACCATGTGGGTGCTGGGAATCGAACCCAGGTCCTCTACAAGAGCAGTCAGTGCTCTTTAACCGCTGAACCATCTCTCCAGCCCCAGGAAAAACTTTTGAAATTGCAGAATTTTACTGGTCTGCATATTAGCCTCATTTGGAAAGCACTGCCCTTTGTTTCCAAACATGGTTTTTAATTCTTGCTGTGTAAAAATGCTTGAAATTAATATAAGGGCACAAATTTTATAGAGGTTCATGCCAAGATTAATGAAAAGTTTTTCAGATAAGACCTTTTTTTGTTTGTTTTTTTCGGTCTTTTTGAGACGGGGTCTCCCTGTAGCTCTGGCTGTCCTGGAACTCACTCTATAGACCAGGCTGGCCTCCAACTCAAAAGATCTGCCTGCCTCTGCCTCCTGACTGCTGGGATTAAAGATGTATACCACCACACCCTGTTCAAATGAAGTTTTGTGGGGTTTTTTGTCTTTTTTTTTGAGACAGGGTCTCCCTGTAGCCTCAGCTGGACTGGAGCTCACTCTGTAGACCAGGCTGGCCTTGAACTCACAGAGATCTGCCTGCCTCTGCCTCCCAAGTGCTAGGATTAAAGGTGTGTGCCACCACACCAGGCTTAAAGACGGTTCTCGGCCGCCATGTGGGTGCTGGGGATCGAACCCGGGTCCTCTGTAAGAGCAGTCGGCGCTCTTAACCACTAGGCCATCTCTCCAGCCCCCAGATAAGACCTTCTAATCATTTCCACATATCTAGAACCCTAGTTTCAAATGGATTTTTTTTTTAAATTTGTTTGTTTTTGTTTGTTTTTTAGACAGGGTCTCCCTGTAGACCTAGCTGGCCTGGAACCTGCTATGTAGACCAGGCTGGCCTTCAACTCAAAAGATCTGCCTGCCTCTGCCTCCTGACTGCTGGGATTAAAGATGTATACCACCACACCCTGTTCAAATGAAGTTTTGTGGGGTTTTTTGTCTTTTTTTTTGAGACAGGGTCTCCCTGTAGCCTCAGCTGGACTGGAGCTCACTCTGTAGACCAGGCTGGCCTTGAACTCACAGAGATCTGCCTGCCTCTACCTCCCAAATGCTAGGATTAAAGGCATGCACCACCACGCCCGGCCTCAAGTGAAGTTTTTTGAAATGACCATGAAGCAATGGGAAGAGCATACTGTATCTGTTTACTTCCATTTGCAGGGAAATGATGGACTAGGGATATAGCTAAGTCCTCCTGGTGGAGAATAAACATTACACAGCATGTGACTTATAACTTAAGTTGTTTAAAAAAAGAAAAGATTGTGGAGAACTCTTAAAAGACTGAAAATGAGACTACCACCTGACCTAGTCATACCACACCAAAAAAAGAAAAAAAAAAAGGTATGAAAATACACAAAATGTCAATAAAAAAAAAAAATCTTAAAAAAAAAAAAACAACACACCAAAAAATGATTCAGTAAAGCTTAATGGATAAATGTGGAGACTTATTTATACCTGATGGTCTACATCTGAATTCTCCTCATCTTGATGGTCCTTTGGAATACTTCATTATTTTATAAGATTTTTTTAACACTGAAAAATACAAACTCAGAGTAGTGGTACACACCTGTAATCCCAGCATTTGGGAAGTAGCAATAAAAATCAGAAATTTAAGACAGCCCTGACTATATGCTGAGTTTGAATTTAGTCTGGACTACATGAGACCATACCTCAAAAGACCATAAATAAATAAATTTTAATTAAAAAAATACAGGAATAACCCAAAAGAAATCTATGTATCTATCACTTGGATTTACCAGATGTTAATATTTTCTATATTTGCTATAGATGGTTTTCTTTCAGAAATAAAACAAGAGATACAACCACTGTTAGCCTGTATAAATGATTCTTTTTTTTTTTTTTGGT
>VZQC01002915.1:815262-840101 GCA_009823505.1 Rhizomys pruinosus
AAAAAAATAAATTTAAAAAAAAAAAAAAAAAAAAAAAAAAAAAAAAAAAAAAATAAAATAAATTAAAAAAAAAAACCTACAAATAAAATAAAGGGATTTCATAGGAAACAAAAATAGTACTCCTTAAAAGAGGTTAACCTGGGAGAAAAAGTGAGTCCTAGTAAATGCCAAAAAAAAAAAAGATAGATGAATCAAATTGCTAGAAGTAAAGATCAAATGCATTAAAAATGGAACTTGAAAAAATTTAGTAAATATTCACTGAACAAATATGAACTTCTGCATAAAGAGCTGTAACACTGTGGCTACTACTCAGCCTATGCCTTATGATCCTAGAATAAAACAAAACAAAAACTAGAAGACACTAAAGAAAAAAAATTAAAAAATTCGATACTACAGAAGTACTGGATAGCTTTAGTGTCAACCTGACACACCTGGGTTGAAGGAGCCTCAGTTGGGGAATTGCCTCCATTGAACTGGCCTGTGGCCATGTCTCTGGGGTATTTTCTTCATTGCTGAATGATATGGGAAGATCCAGTCCACTGTGGGCAGTGCCACCCCTGGGCAAGTTGCTGTGCATTGTATAAGGCAGGCTGAGCATGGGCCAGAGAAGCAAGCCAGTAAGCAGTGTTACTCCATGGCTCCTACCTCCAGGTTCCTGCTCTGAGGTCCTAACTTGGGCTCCCTATGTGATGAACTGTGACCCTGGAGATGTGAGCCAAATAAACCCTTTCCTCCCCAGGTTGGTATTGTGGTATTGCTAAGAGTATTTTCTTGCTGGGTGTGGTGGCGCATGCCTTTAATCCTAGCACTTGGGAGGCAGAGGCAGGTGGATCTTTGTGAGTTCAAGGCCAGCCTGATCTACAGAGTGAGTTCCAGGACAGCTGGGGCTACAGAGAGACCCTGTCTCAAAACAAACAAACAAACAAACAAACAAACAAACAAATTTATATGTCAGCCAGGAATGGAAGTCTTTAATCCTAGCAGAGTCAGATGGATCTCATGAGATTGAGGCAAGCCTGGTCTACATAACAAGTTCCAGTCCAGCTGGGCAGACCCTGTCTCAAAACAACAACAAAAAAGTAAAATAAATGAATTTGTATGCCATTATTTCTTTTTCTTGCCTTGTTATATCAGACAGTAACTCAAATATGATACTGAATAAAATGTTCAGAACAAATATCTTCATTCCTGATCACAGAAGATGCATTCATTAAAAAAAAATATTTTATTATTTTTATTTTATGTGTAGGAGGGTATATTGCCTACATTGACGTGTGTTGTGAAATGCCCATGGAGGTCAGAAGAGGGTGTCAGACCCCCAGGATCTGGAGCTATAGGCCATATGTGTGCTAGAAACTGAACCTGGGTATTCTGTGCTCTTAACAGCTGAGAAATCTCTCCAGTCCCTCCACCTTATTTTTTGAGACAGGGTTGCTCACTGAACCTGCTGGCTAGAGGCTGGCTAGCAAGCCCATGCGATACTGTTTCCACCTTCTAGCACTGTGATTATAGGATGTGCTGCCATGCCTGGCTTTTTAGCGGGTACTGAGAATCTAGGTGCTCATGCTTGCCCAAGAAGCACTTGACTCACTGAGCCACTTTCTTATCCCTAAAACAATTTTTACATTTTCTGTATTTTCCATAGTAAGCATGAAAAAAATCCTGTACCTGCCAAGTCCTACAGCTCAATAAAGACTACTCTAAGATATCACATGAGACTCAGGTGTGTGGTACAGACTTATAATCCCAGCACTTGGGATATAGAGGAAGGTGGATCAAGAATTCAAGGTTCTTAGCTATGTAGGGAGTTTGCAGTTACCCTGGGATATGTGAAGACAGTCTCAAAAAAAGAAAAGAAAATAGAGCTGCTCTTTCCTCTAAGTCCCTAAGTCTCCACTCCTTCCATGAAGTATCTATAGAAACAGTAGTGAACCTTCCACGATCACAGAGTCATTTGTACAGGTTAAGTTATATACTAATCACAAATGGAGACTATTTGTCTTCTGGTTTTTGCTAACTGTTCTGTCACTAGAAATTATAGGACTGGCCAGGCATGGTGGCACAGGCCTTTAATCCCTGCACTTGGGAGGCAGAGGCAGGTGGATGGATCTCTGTGAGTTCAAGGCCAGCCTGGTCTACATAGGGAGTTCCAGGCCAGCTGGGGCTACAGGGAGACCCTGTCTCAAAAAGGGGGAAAAAAATTATAAGACTGAATCAGATATATAAACACCTAAAAATCAAGTACAAAAACTGAAAAAGATTTATTACAAACTTAATGTATTAGACTTAATAAAGGTAAATTTCTAAAACTAATTTCTGATGAATTAGAGGCAATAAATTAAGGGTATGGTTTCTATGAGAGACAGATAAGTTACAAAGAACTTAGGGTTAAATTAAAAGGCTAGTAAATACACCTAAATGTTTCTAATTAAAATATAATGATTAAGGTATAGCAAGTACTGTTTGCAATTATTTCTCTTTTTTTTTAACTTTATTTATTTTCATATGTGTATGAATGTACTGTCTGCATGTAGGTTTGTGCACCCGTGCCGTGCAATGCCGTGGAGGTCAGAAGAGGGTGTCGGATTCCCCTGGAACTGGAGTTAAAGACAGTTTTCAGCTGCCATGTGGGTGCTAGGGATCGAACCTGGGTCCTCTGCAGGAGCAGTCAGTGCTCTTAACCACTAGGCCATCTCTCTAACCCCTGCAATTATTTCTTACCTTTTTTTTCGGGGGGGGGTGTGTGTTCTTTCTGAGACAGGGTTTTCCTGTAGCCCTAGATGGCCTGGAATTCACTATGTAGACCAGGCTGACCTCAATCTCAGAGATCCTGCCTCTGCCTCCCAAGTGCTGGGGTTAAAGGTGTGCAGTAGCATGACCGGACCTTACCTTGACCTTTGGACTTATTATTATTACCACCTCTGGCCCTAACTGCTTAAAGGTATATGTACTATTTATAGAATCAGAAAAAAATCGACTTAAAACAGGATTATTCACAGGAGTTGATACATTTCTTCCACATTACTTACTTACCTCATAAAGCATGAGTCGAATATCAACTTGCTGCCCCAAGCATCTTTTCAAACTATCGAGGATCTCAAGGCAAAAAGTTTCATTGGCAACAGAATTATAGCGGCTGTGAACATCCACATGAACCTGAAAGAGAAGCAGTTTATGTCTTTCTTTCTTTCTCTCTTTCTCTCCCTCCCTCCCCCCCTCCCTCCCTCCCTTCCTTCCTTCCTTTCTTCCTTCCTTTATACAATCCCCAAATGTTTATTATAAAGGTAAACCCTGGACTGGAGAGATGGCCCAGCAGTTAAGAGTGCCGACCGCTCTTACAGAGGACCCGGGTTCGATCCCCAGCACCCACATGGCGGCTGAGAACCGTCTGAAACTCCAATTCCAGGAGAACTCCAGTTCCAGGGGAATCCGACGCCCTCTCCTGACCTCTGCATTGCATGACACAAGTGCACAAACCTACATGCAGACAGTACATTCATACACATACAGAAATAAACAAACAAAAAAAAATATTAAAAAAAAAAAATAAAGGTAAGCCCTGATTCTTGGGATGGACTTATCGGTAGGATTTCTGGTGGCGAGCACAGGCACCAGGACCCCCAAACTTTTGGACTCACAGCTTATCCAGTAACACTGGATAAGGATGTCTTTGATCTCCTTCTTTGAAGCCTCATCCACATATTTCTGGTAGTAGGCCACGAGGGCTTTGGAGATAAGACTGTCGATTAGCATAAATCTGGGCGGTATGACCACCACCCTTCACCCAAACCCTGATGTCCACGCCAGCAAACTGCTCCTTGCCCAGAAGCAGAAGTGGCTCCAATAACTTGTACTGCAGCGTGTGCCACCTGATCATCTCCACCCCTGGAGATGATCGCCTTATTTTTCCTTGTGTAATATTCACAAATGATACCTGGAATTCCTCACATTTGATCACACTGTGTTATAAAAGTTATATACAGTTGTAAAAAAAAGTTATATATAGTTGTACAAGAAATTTTTAAATAAGTCTACTTTTAAATTATAAAAAGTTTTTGCTGGGTATGATGGTGCACTCCTTTAATCCCAGCACTTGGGAGGCAGAGGCAGGTGTTTATTTGTGAGTTCAAAGCCAGCCTGGTCTACAAAGTGAGTTCTAGGACAGCTGGAGCTACAGTGAGACACTGTCTCAAAAAGCCCCCCCCCAAAAAAAAAGTTGTTTTCTCAGATTATAGGAACTAGAGTAATGGCTCAGCAGTTAAGTATACTTGCTGCTCTTTCTGAGGACCAGAGCTAGGTTCCCAGCACCTGCAATGGGTGACTCACAACTACCTATAACTCCCTCTATGAACACCTGTATGCACGTGCTATACATACATGCACTGAGGCACAAACACATAAAATATATCTTCAAAGTAAGTATAATACAAGTATCTAGCTCAGAGAATTACTGGGAAGGGTAAATGAAATAATGCATATAAAGCTCTTTAGTAATATCTAGCTAGCATAGTGCTATTCAATAGAGAAAATGAACCATAAATATAAGCTGCATATGTAATTTAAATTTTTTTGCAGCCACACTAAAAAAGTAAAATGAAAAAGAGGAAGTAAATGTTAATATTTTATTTAACCCAACATATCCAATATTTTTTACTATTTTACTTATTAATTTTATGTGTATGAGTGTATTGCTTGCATGCATGTAAGTGTATTCATGTCATGCAATGCCCGCAGAGATCAGAGGAGGGCATCAGATCTCAGGAATGAGAGTTACAGGCAGTTGTTAGCCACCATGTGGGTGCTGGGAACTGAACTCAGGAGATCTGCAAGAGTAGCCAGTGCTCTTTAACTGCTGAGTCATCTCTCCAGCCCATATAAAAAATATCAGCATATAATTCAATATAAAATACTGATTGAAATATATATTTATTATTTTTATTTTATATGTATGAGTGTATTGCCTGCATGTAGGTAGGTACACCTGTGTCGTGCAATGCCTGCAGAAGTCAGAAGAAGGCGTCAGATTCCCTAGAACTGGACTTAGGGACAGGTGTTATCCTCCACCTGGGTGCTAGGAATCAAACCTGGATCCTCTGCAAGAGCAGCCAGTACTCTTAACTGCTAAGCCATCTCTCCAGCCCTGAAGTATACAGATTTTAAAAAATTTCATTCTGAATCTTTGAAATGGTTGTGAATTTTACATATACAACACAGTTCAATCTGGACTAGCCACATTTCAGTTTCAATCAAGTGTTTATTTCAGTAGCTACATTGAGGCTAGTGGTTACCATATTAGATAGCATGGTCTAGCATATAATAAACCTGCTATTAATAAGTCCTGAATGAAGACAGACTCAGGCATGTAACCTGGGCAACTGGGAGGCAGAAGCAGGAAGATCACTCTAAGTTCAAGCCCAATCTAATGTATTTAGCAAGATTCTATCACAAAATCCAAAAAATAAAAACACAAGTTTGCACTGGGTGTGGTGGCGCACGCCTTTAATCCTAGCATTTGGGAGGCAGAGGCAGGTGGATCTTTGTGAGTTCAAGGCCAGCCTAGTCTACAGAGTGAGTTCTAGGACAGCTGGGACTACAGGGAAACCCTGTCTTGAAAAAAACAAAAAACAAAAATGAACAAACAAACAAAAAGCCCCACAAGTTTAACTGACATTATCATTATGAAGCTCTCAGTTTGATCAGGATCTTTCTTAGAACCATAAAGGAATAAAATAATGGCTTGTATATTACTGCATCCTGAAGCAGTATTTAATACAGTTAGTTCGAATAATTCTTACCTGAGTGACACCAATAGACTGACTGCACTGAGAGGATGACAGGCTGCCTAAAATTTTAAAGTTCTTCAAGAGCAGCAAAAACCCAGCAACTGCAGATTTTCGGGCATCAAGCTGGCTATTTCAGGGATATACAAAGAAGTTAGCAGTCAGGAATATGAAAAAAAAAAATCCAGCTAGTTTGACACAGAGGAGTATGTACAGATAATCAAGCACAAACCAAACTGAATGTATATGCTCAAATAAGGCACTAGGTATTCAGAGCAACCTACAATATGGGAATGTAGTGGATTGTTTTTGCTATTTAACTCATGACTGTACCTATACTTTATTCCCTTGGCTTGCAAGACTCCATAGTGATCATAAGAATCCAGGTTGGGGGGCTGGAGAGATAGCCTAGTGGTTAAGAGCACCGACGCTCTTGCAGAGGACCCGGGTTCGATCCCCAGCACCCACATGGCGGCTAAGAACCGTCTGTAACTCCAATTCCAGGAGAACTCCAGTTCCAGGGGAATCCGAGACGCTCTTCTGACCTCCGCGGCATTGCACGACACGGGTGCACAGACCTGCATGCAGGACAATACATTCATACACATAACAAAAAAAAAAAAACAAAAATATTAAAACATAAAAAAATTTGCAAAAAAAAAAAAAGAATCCAGGTTGGGCTAGAACTTGAATCTACATACTGAATGGCAAAGGAAATTGCCGAGCTTCCTTTATTTATACAGGAGCACAGTACTTTGTGTCATGTGAATCTTCCATCCAGAAAAAATGAGGTCTACAGGGTGTGGCTCAATGATCAATCCATGTTATGGACACCATAATTTACTATCAGACAAGCCTTTTGGTGGTAATAAAAAAAATGTAGTTTTATGCTGGACATGGTGGTACACACCTTTAATCTCAGCAGCAGCAGGAGGACCTCTGTGAAGTTCAAGGTCAGACCTGGTCTACATACTGAGTTCCAGGCTCTGGGCGTGGGGCCTTAGAGGAAGACCAGTTCTCAAAGATACCAAAAGTAAAAAAAAAAAAATATCGGGCTGGAGAAATGGCTAGCAGTCAGTTAGAACAGCAACGGTTCCTGAACTCTACATGTGGTGAGGTGGGCAGTCCTCTGAAAGAAAGACTGACATTTGAATCAACAATGCCTTCTCCATGCTTAGGGGCATCAAGCCTGCAGTGATTTATAAACTTGACTGTTGGCCCTTCTGAGGGAAAAGGAGGAGCCCAAGGGTGTCAGTTACCCCTCCCAACTAGCCAGCCAGCCTTGGCTGTGATAAGGGAGAGGGGCTAAGGGTTAGTAAGCCGAGAATGCCTTGAGACAGCTCTCTCTCTCTCTCTCTCCACCCCCCTCTCTCCCCTTCCCTCTCTCCCTGTCACCATCTTGGGCAGAGGTCCTATAACCATGAGGCGGGGAGAGCACCAACAGTCCTGTAAGTAATCCCCTCATCCACGTCTGCTCTGTGACACCAGCAGTCCTGTAAGTAATCCCTCATCCATTAGCTCTGTGAGCAAGCCAACAAGTCCCTGTCAAGTACTCACCCTCATCTCCTTGCTCTGTGAGAACCACCAACAGTCTGTAAGTAATCCCCTCATCCATCTGCTCTTTGATCCACTACAGTCCTGTAAGTAAATCCCTCATCCATCTGCTCTGTGAGCACCAACAGTCCTGTAAGTAATCCTCTCATCCATCTGCTCTGTGAGCACCAACAGTCCTGTAAGTAATCCCCTCATCCATCTGCTCTGTGAGCACCAACAGTCCTGTAAGTAATCCTCTCATCCATCTGCTCTGTGAGCACCAACAGTCCTGTAAGTAATCCACTCATCCATCTGCTCTGTGAACACCAACATCTGTAAGTAATCCCCTCATCCATCTGCTCTGTGAGCACCAACAGTCCTGTAAGTAATCCCCTCATCCATCTGCTCTGTGAACACCAACAGTCCTGTAAGTAATCCCCTCATCCATCTGCTCTGTGAGCACCAACAGTCCTGTAAGTAATCCCCTCATCCATCTGCTCTGTGAGCACCAACAGTCCTGTAAGTAATCCCCTCATCCATCTGCTCTGTGAGCACCAACAGTCCTGTAAGTAATCCACTCATCCATCTGCTCTGTGAGCACCAACAGTCCTGTAAGTAATCCCCTCATCCATCTGCTCTGTGAGCAAGCAAAATTAAACTCACTAAAATCTTCTAAACTGTGGATTGGAGAATCTTCCTTGCTTTGCCTCTGGGACCCAGGAGGGGGAGGCAGATGCCACTTGCACATGTACCTCCCAGAAGGAATTTTAGCAACTAGTGGCTAATCACCATTTATAACTCCAGTTTCAGGGGATCTGACACCCTCTTCTGGCCTCCACAAGCACTGCATGCACATGGTGCACTTACATACATGCATCCAAAAAATGTCCATATACATAAAAAAATAAAATAACGTAAAAAAATTAAACAAAAATAAAATTTAAACCCTGAAGAGATTAAAGACGACTGGGAGAGGAAGACCCCCAATGCTCATGGACTGGAAAATTAATATAGTAAAAATGACCATCCTGCCAAAGTACACATGACAGATTCAATGCAACCCAATTAAAATCCCCATGAGCTTCTTCCAAGACCTAGAAAAAAACATCTTAAAGTTCATATGGAAAAACAAAATACCCTGGATAGCCAAAGCAACCCTGACCAAAAAGAGCACTGCAGGGGGGGATTACTATACCAGACTTCAAATTATATTACAGGGCTAGAGTCATAAAAACAGCTTGATATTGGCACAAAAACAGACCCATAGATCAATGGAACAAAATTGAAGATCCAAATTGAGCACATGCAATTTCAGCCATCTCATATTTCACAAAGGGATCAAGAAGATCAATGGAAGAAAGAAGCATAAAAAAAAAAAAAAAAGACAGCATCTTCAGCAAATGGTGTTGGAAAAACTGGTCTACCACTTGTAGAATAAAATTAAACCCTTTCACTCTGTACAAAAATCAACTGCAAATGGATCAAAGATCTCAATGTGAAACCCAAAACTCTGAAAATGATAGAAGATGGGGCTAGAGAGATGGCTCAGAGGTTAAGAGCACCCACTGCTCTTGCAGAATTGAACCATGTGGGTTCAATTCCCAGCACCCACATGGCGGCTAAGAACTGTCTTTAACTCCAGTTCCACAGGAATCTGATGCCCTCTTCTGACCTCCATGGCATTTCACGACATGGGTGCACAAACCTACATGCAGACAGTTACACTCATACACATAAAAAGTAATAATAATAAAAAGAAAATGATAGAAGAAAACGTTGGCAGTAACCTATAAGACATAGATGTAGGAAAAGACTTTCTAAATCAGACAGCAGCTGCGCAGAAAATAAGGTCAACAATTGACAAGTGGGACCTTATTAAACTCAAAAGCTTCCGGACAGCGAAAGAAGCAAAAAAGTGAAGAGAAAACCCACAGAGTGGGAGGAAACCTTCAACAGTGATACGTCTGACAGAGCATTAACATCCAGAGTATGTAAACTACTCAAAAAACAAAGGAACAAGAAAACAAATGAACCACTCAAAAGATGGAGTAAAGAGCTAAACAGAGACTTTACAAGTAAAGAAAATGGCTGAGAAACATCTTAAAAAGTGTTCAACGTCGCTAATAATTAAGGAAATGCAAATTAAAACCATTTTAAGATTTCATCTTACCCCAGTAGGACTGGCTATGATCAAGAAAACAAAGGATACCAAATGAGGTTGTGGGGAAAGGGGAACACTCAGCCACTGCTGGTGGGAATGCAAACTCGTGCAATGCCTACGGAAAGCAGTGTGGAGAACTCACAAAAGACTCAAAATGAGCCTACCACCTGACCCAGTCATACCACTCCTGGATATATATCCACAAGACTCATCCTATTGCAGAGATACATGCATATATGTTTACTGCAGCTCTCTTCACAATAGCAAAGAGCTGGAAGCAACTCAACTGTCCCTCAACTGACAAATAGATAAAGAAAATGTGGTACATCTACAATGGAGTTCTATGCAGTAGTAAAGAAAGACTACATCAGGAACTCTGTGGGTAAATGGATGGAACTAGAAGCCATTATGTAAAGTAACACAGTCCTAGAAAAATAAATGATGTATGGTGTCCCTTATTTGTGGAGCCTAGCACCAAATCTCAATTTGTAAGGCAAACTGAATAATTCTTTTTTTTTTTCTTTCTTTTTTAGTAAATATAATATCTGATGTTACTCATCAACTTGTTATATAATGTAGGAATGTAAAGTAATATTTTTTCTTTTTTTTTTTTTAATTTTATTTATTTCCGTATGTGTATGAATGTACTGTCTGCATGCAAGTTTGTGCACCCATGTTGTGCAATGCCGCGGAGGTCAGAAGAGGGTGTCGGATTCCCCTGGAACTGGAGTTCTCCTGGAATTGGAGTTTCAGACGGTTCTCGGCTGCCATGTGGGTGCTGGGGATCGAACCCGGGTCCTCTGCAAGAGCGGTCAGCGCTCTTAACCGCTAGTTCATCTCTCCAGCCCAAGTAATATTTTTTCTTTACCTGCATACAACTCTACTGTCAAAATGTGAATCCCCAAACATGTTCTAGAATTAACCTATAGTTTAGTTTCAGATGTCACAATTTTGGTATATGTGTGGTGTGTATATATGCATATTTCGGAGCAATACAAATTGGAAGGAACAACAACAACAAAAAAGACTGGATCAAAGGAGGACTGAAACAGTAAACTTCTGCATCTAAAAATTTAAAAAAGACTGAGAAAAAGATGTAAGACATGTATGGCAGAATGCATGATGCCATGAGCTCTGGTGGGATGGGGGGCAAGGAAGGGGGAATGAGTCTAAATTTGATTAAGAAATGTATGAAATACACAAAACTTCAATTAAAGAAAAAGATTTATTTTGTAAAACATTGCCAGTTCTAGAACTGAGATAATAGCTACTTACTGGTTGCTCCTCTGGACACATCTGAGTATATTACAATATTGTCAATTTGAAAATAATTAGGTATCTTATCCTCAAAGTATCAAATGCTTTCTACCTCTTACAGTATCATTACATTTTTAGGAGATAGTGTTAATAATCCCTAGCTTACATACTAAGCAAAAAAGGAAGAGTGGTCAAGAGGAACTGAATGAGCTGCAGACAGAGAGCAGGCCCCTCATTAATTCACTGGGTCTAATAGCCACTGAACCCCAATTCTGACGTTCATTAACATGAGATACTTGAGTATGTTCTTGTTAACTCCTTGTCCCTTAGAACTGTGGTCATCTCAGTATTTCAAGCCTCTGGCAATGCAACTTTTCCCTGAAGATTACTCTATGGGTGGTAGAGCAAAGTACTTAAGAACATAACACTGATTATTTATATCATTAAATACTGTTTGTCCTTTGGAAAATCACTTATCATGTCTAAGCCTAACTTTCTTGTAGAAAATAAGAACTTTAGTAATTTTCACTTCCTGAGGTTGCTCTGAAGACTAAATGAAAAGGAGTACATAGTGTTTTACTTGTTGATTACTCTGCTGGTGCAGGATTCTTCATGACCACTGTGAATAGACACAATTGAAAGATAGCAGGAACAACTTACAGGTCTAGACTTAGAAGGTGTAACTTCCTGTGATCTCAAATGCTACATACCTGGCAAACATAGCTTTCCGAAGTACAAGTATCAATGAGTCTCTCATTGACATGCTGACTTTGAGAAGTGGCTGAAAAAGAAAACCTCAGTGAGTAAAAGCAGGAGTTAGTTAATCATATTAGATTAAGCTCATGTCTATGCTATTCTGTTAACATTCTGTGTACTTTGGTTCTAGTTTATACACATGGCTCAGCGCTGATTACACTTAATAAAGATAGTGGTTGTAGCCAGGCATGGTGATAGCTAGGGCAAGAGGACTGCCATGAAAAAGATCAGCCTTGGCTATACAGTGAGATCCTGTCTCAAAAGTGAAACAAACAAGAGTAGCCTAGGCATGGTGGCTCATGCCTTTAACCCCAGCACTTTGGAGGCAGAGTCAGGTGGATCTTTATGAGTTCAAGGCCAGCCTGGTCTACATAGTGAGTTCCAGGCCGGCTGGGACTACAGGGTGACCAACTCAAAAAAAAAACAAAAAGAAAAAGTATTCTTTTTTTTTTTTTCCTGAGACAGGGTCTCCCTATAGCCCCAGCTGGCCTGGAACTCACTTTGTAGACCAGGCTGGCCTTGAACTCACAGAGATCCACCTGCCTCTGCCTCCTGAGTGCTAGGATTAAAGGCATGCGCCACCATACCCAGCTTACAGATGGTTCTTAGCTGCCATGTGGGTGCTGGGAATCAAACCTGGGTCCTCTGCTAAAGCAGTGGGTGCTCTTAACCGCTGAACCATCTCTCCAGCCCCAGTATTCTTTCTTTAAAAAACAAACAAACAAACAAAACCCACTCACTATAGTGACTCATGCCTTTAATCCCAGCACTGGGGAGACAGAAGCAGATGGATCTCTGAGTTCAAAGCCAGCCTGGTCTACATAAGAAGTTTCAAGCCAGCTCTGGCTATAGGAAAACCCTGTCCAAAAAAACAAAAAAAGAAAGAGTGGTGTGAATGCCTTTGTGGACCCGTTTTATTCACTATACTCATCAATTTTCTAAGATACTTTCAAATACTTTGCTAACTTGAAAATGGTGCTATAAAGAGGGGAGAACTTGGAAATCAATCACTGCTATTACTTTTTCTCTCTCCCATCTTTTTTTTGGGGGTGGGGGTGGGGGGGTGAGACAGGATTTCCCTGTAGCCAGAGCTGGCCTAAAACTCAGTATGTAGACCAGGCTGGTCTCAATCTTACAGAGATCTGCCTGCCTCTGCCCAGCTCTTTCTTTCTTTTTAAAGATTTATGTTGCTGGGCGTGGTGGCGCACGCCTTTAATCCTAGCACTTGGGAGGCAGAGGCAGGTGGATCTTTGTGAGTTGAAGGCCAGCCTGGTCTACAGAGCGAGTTCCAGGACAGCTGGGGCTACAGGACGACCCTGTCTCAAAAAGACCAAAAAAAAAAAAAAATTTATGTATAAAAACTGTGCATAAGCCGGGTGTGGTGGCGCACGCCTTTAATCCTAGCACTTGGGAGGCAGAGGCAGGCGGATCTTTGTAGTTCAAAGCCAGCCTGGATTTTACCATAAGCTCGGACAGCCGGGGCTACAGGGAGACGCCTGTCTCAAAAAAGATCCAGAAATACAGAAAAAAAAAAAAAAAAAAAAAAAAAACAAAAAAAAAAAACTGTGCATAGTGGCACGTGCCATTAATCCCAGCAGAGGCAGCATTTTGCCTGCATGTATATATATGTACCATGTGCATGTTTGGTATCCGGAGGCCAGAAGAGGGTATCAGATCCCCTGAAACTGCAGTTACAGAAGGTTATGTGGGTCCAGCCCTCATGTGGGTGCTGGGAACTAAACTGGTCCTCTGTAAAAGGAACCAGAGCTTTTAATTGCTGAGCCATCTCTCCAGCCCCCTATTTACCCTTTCAATACAAAACTACAAATAGGATTTCTTGTACTTATCTATAAAAGAAATGCATCATACTTTCAGCTGGGTGTGGTGGGGCATGCCTTTAATCCTAGCACTGGGGAGGCAGAGGCAGGCAGATCTTTGTGAGTTCAAGCCCAGCCTGGTCTATAGAGCGAGTTCCAGGCCAGCTGGGGCTACAGGGAGACCCTGTCTCTAAAAGACAAAAAAAAAAATGCATCATACTTTTATAATTAGACAGTTGTAGTTTAATTTTAGATTCAGTACGTTAACTAAAGTGCTAGACGACTTACCTGAACTGCCTTAAGCAGCCCTTGTACGGTCTGAAGGGGCAGGAAGGACAAATAGTCAAAAGTTTCTGTGAGTTTAGAAGAACAACTCTGAAGGATTAAGGGTGCATACATGATGATACTTGAAAGCAAGTCTGAAAAACATAATCTATAATTAGGTGCTTCATAAAACTATAAAATTAAATATAAGGACATATTTTAAATGAATATAGGGAAAGAAATGGGAAGGTTTTTTTCTGAAGTAAGTATACTATAATACAAATCTCTATTGATTATACATAAGTTTTCTCTACTTTGTAATCGGGATACTTTATCATTTTCTGTGATAATACAAGTAAAAAAATTAAACTGTCTAAAAGGAAGCAACCCATTAGACTGACTATACAAGTACTATACATCTTCACATTGCTAAGTGAAAATAAATCAATAAATATTTATGGATTTTTATTGTTGGCAATGAAAAAGGTCCTATCAGCATATAAAACATATAATGCTGGGCGTGGTAGCACACTCCTTTAATCCTAGTACTTGGGAGGCAGAGGCAGGCGGATCTTTGCGAGTTCAAGGCCAGCCAGGTCTACAGAGTGAGTTCCAGGCCAGCTGAAAAGGGCTAGAGAGATGGCTCAGTGGTTGCGAGCACCAACTGCTCTTGAGGAGGACCTGGGTTCGGTTCCCAGTACCCACGAGGCAGCTGGGCGTGGTGGTGCTCGCTTTTGGTCCTGGCACTGGGGAGGCAGGGGCGGGCAGATCTCTGTGGGTTCAGGGCCAGCCTGGTCTGCAGAGTGGGTTCTGGGCTGGTTGAGGCTTCGGGAGAACCTGTCTTGAAAAGAAGAGAAAGAAAAGAAAAAAATGTTAAAAGAATAAAATAAAATATTTTAAAAAGAAGAAAAAAAAAGAGAAGAAAAAAGGAAAAAGAGAAAAAAGAAAAAAGGAAAGGAAAAAAACCCATAAAAATACAGGTCTCTTTTCCTTCACAAATTTTTTAATATAAAACAAATATTTTTAATTATGTGTAGGTGTTTGGGTATGTGTGTGTGTGTATATATATATCTGAGTGCAGGTGCCCAGAGGCCAGCCAGAGGTCCCCCTGCAGCTTGAGTTATAGGTGGTTGTGAGCCACCCTACTTGGATGCTAAGAATTGAGCTTGGGCTTTCTCCAAGAGCAGTACAAGCTCTTAACTCCTGAGCCATCTCTCTTGCCACCCTTCAACAATTTAAAAAATTTAGTTGGAACACTAGCAAAAAATATTTCAAAAGAAAAAATGATCAAATATCTAATAATTTCAAACATTTATTGCCTACCAAATTATAGGATTTTTTATTTTATTATTCTTATTTTAGGTATATGAGTGTATTGTCTGCATGTAGATAGGTGCACCCATGTTGCTCAATACCCATGAAGGTCAGAAGGGAGCATCAGATCCCTTGGAACTGGAGTTACGGATGGTTGTTAGCCGTAATATGGGTGCTGGGAAACAAACCTGGGTCCTCTGCAAGAGCAGCCAGTGCTCTTAACCACTGAGCCATCTCTCCAGCCCCTCAAATGATAAGAATCCAAAAAGGAATAGGCAAGAAGAGATCATTTTGAATACGTTAAAAGAACAATGAGAAGGAATTTAAACTAGATCTGAAGGATGAGTATCATTTAAATATACAAAAATCCAGAAATGCCTACTATATATTAAAATAAAAGAAAGCTAATGCATTTGGAGCCAGACATGATGGCAGAAACCTTTAATCCTACCACTCAGGAGGCAAAGGTAGGTGGATCTCTATGAGATCAAGGCCAGCATGATCTATATAGCCAGTTCCAGGGAGACTGTCTCAAAAAAAAACAAAACCAAATCAACCAATTAATCAAAACACTACAAACAAAGAACCCCCCCCACCCCAAAATCCCCAAACAAAAAGCTGGTTGGAAATTGCAACTAAAAAACAAAAATTTGCCCTTCTGATCAGCAAGAGAAAAAGATAAAAATGTGACTATCAGCTGGTTGACTGGAGAGGACTTACACATGTATGGTAGAATATGTGAGGTCCAGTGGAATTTAGAGGGGTATGGATGGGGGGGTCTAAATTTGATTAAGAGCTGTTGCATGAAATGTACAAAAACTCACTGGGCATTGTGGCACACGCTGTTGATCCTAGCACTTGGGAGGCAGAGGCAGGCCGCTATCAGAGGTCAAGGCCAGCCAGGTCTACATAGCAAGTTACAGGACAGCCAGGAACACTCTGAATAACTTTGTGGCAATGAAGTTGATAATCTCACCCAAAAGATACAGATTAGCTGAATAGCACTATTTTTATTAAAGGCATTAAACTTATAATTAAAAATCCTTCCCATGTGGTAAGGCACCTCAAGATTGCCAATAGCCACGCCATATTATGAGCCTCAGCTGAGCCCAGTAGTTAAAACTTAAAGTACAGGAATAAAAGAAAAGTTTAATTCAATTGAACTGGGGTAGGAGTTTTGAGAACAGGTCAAACGTGTACTTGGTTGCTTAGAAACTAACTCACCTGCATGGCTTCTGTACTTTATATTTGACTTGCTTTTAGAAAATAGGAATTGTTAGAGAGGTTTACCACCCCAGGCTTGGGAACTTAAACATTTTACCCCCAGATATGGCTTTTTGTATATAAATGCCTCCCAACTGTAACTCAGGGCTATACACCCTGAATGTCTGGTGTGTAGTCATCAGCTGACTAAAGATGAAAGAAATAGAAATATTGGCTTCGTTTGGTGTCTGAATGGTCTTCTCTGGTGAAATTACTCCATTACACCCACAAACATAAAAAAAAACAAAAACAAAACAAAACAAAAAACCTCAGAACATTGGAGAGAAAGAACAAAGGAAAAGGTAAATATTTTTTAAAATATTTTTTATGTGTGGGGGGCTGGAGAGATGGCCTAGCGGTTCAGAGCGCCGACCGCTCTTACAGAGGACCCGGGTTCGATCCCCAGCACCCACATGGCGGCCGAGAACCGTCTGAAACTCTAATTCCAGGAGAACTCCAGTTCCAGGGGAATCCGACACCCTCTTCTGACCTTCGCGGCATTGCACGACACGGGTGCACAGACTTGCATGTAGACAGTACATTCATACACATACAGAAATAAATAAAAAATAAAAATAAAAAAATATATATTTTATGTGTATGCGTATACTGTCTGCATGTAGGGAGATGTACCCTTGTCGTGCAATGCTGCGGAGATCAGAGGGCATCAGATTCCCCTGGAACTGGAATTAAAGATGGTTCTTAGCCACCATGTGGGTGCTGGGAATTGAACCCGGGTCCTCTGCAAGAGCAGTTGGTGCTCTTAACTGCTGAGCCATCTCTCCAACCCCAGAAAAGGTAAATATTAAGTGAACAAAATTACCCAACTCTGCTGCCATAGTGTGAAAGTTGGGAAGAGTATGAAAAAAAATCATTAAAAAGCATAGTTATGTTCTGGTAATACTGTAGTTAATCTGAAAATCTTTTTTTTTTTTCCAGAAAGGATCTCATGTAGCCCAGGCTGGCCTTAAACTCCCAATTTAAGGATGACCGTGAACTTCCTGATCCTCCTACCTCCATCTCCCTCATTCTGGGATTAGACATGGTGTACAGTATTGGGGATCTGACCCAGGGCTTCATATACACTAGGCAGGCACTCTGCCAACTGAGCTCCAGCCACAGCCTCATGTATGTCATTAAATATTCTTTAATTTTTTTTAACCATTAAAAATAGCAAAATAAACATAGAAGTAAACAAAAGCAATGAAATAACAGAAGTCAATGTTTAGTACAGATACAACCAATACAGACTTAAGTGCACAGTGTAACATTAAAAAAAAAAAAAAAAGGCTATCCCAAACTGGTTAAATTCATAGATGAAGAAACCCAGGACATGAAGAGCCAACTGCATTTTTTTTTTTTTTATGTGCTTGAGTGTTTTGCCTGAATATATGAGTACCCCTGCTGTGCAAAGCCTACAGACCCCAGAAGAGGGCGTTGGATCCCCTGAAACAAGTTACAAGCAGTAACTAGCCTCCAGAGATGCTAGAAATTGAACCCAAGTCCTCTGTAAGAACAGTGCTCTTGGTTGGGCACAGAGGCACACACATTTAATCCTGACACTCGGGAGGCAGAGGTAGGCAGATCTTTGAGTTCAAGGCCAGCCTGGTCTATAGAGTGAGTTCCAGGACAGCTGGGGCTACAGGGAGACCCTATCTGGAAAAAAAACACAAAACAAAACAAAACAAAAAAAACAAAACAAAACAACAGTGCTCTTAATTACTTGAGCCAACTCTCTAGCCCCCAGCTATGTTTTATATACATTTTCATCCAATCTGAGGTTTGACGTCAAATTTTTTTTTTTTTTTGTCTTTTTGAGACAGGATCTCCAGTGGTGCAATCGGTTAGCGTGTGGTACTTATATGATCTCAAATTTTTATAGCAATGTCATTTAAAGTTTTTAAAAATTTCTATTTATTTTTATGTGTATGAACATACTGTCTGCATGCAGGTTTGTGCACCTGTGTCGTGCAATGCCGCAGAGGTCAGAAGAGGGCGTTGGATTCCCTGGAACTGGAGCCAAAGATGGTTCTCGGCCGCCATGTGGGTGCTGGGGATCGAACCCGGGTCCTCTGTAAGAGCAGTCAGTGCTCTTAATCACTAGGCTATCTCTCCAGCCCCAGCAATGTCATTTAAAAGGACTTTGGTTTATTTTTGGTCTCCCTGTAGCCCCAGCTATCCTGGAACTTGCTATGGTAGACCAGGGTGGCCTCGAACTCACAGAGATCCACCCACCTCTGCCTCCTGAGTGCTGGGATTAAGGGCATGATAAAGTCTAATTCACTGATTTCTTTTTATACTTCTGATTTTTATTTTTTTATTTTTATATTTTATTTTATTATTTTATTTTATGTCTTTTTGAGACAGGGTCTCCCTGTAGCCCCAGCTGTCCTGGAACTCACTCTGTAGACCAGGCTGGTATACTTCTGATTTTATATACTTCCTAATGTTTATCTATATTCCCTCAGCAGTTTTTCTACACAGCCACTAACACTTAGTGTGCTCATTCTTTTTAATATTAGGCATTCTAATAGGTGTACAATAGTATGTGGCTGTGGAGTTCAATTTCATTTCCTCAGTGCCTAAATTGACTGTAGGAATAATTTCACAGTATATACACATGTTAAAAGTAATTGACTTTAATCCCAGCACTCAGGAGGAAGAGGCAGGCAGATCTCTGGGATTTCATGGCCAGCCTGGTCTATAGAGTGAGTTCCGGGCCAGCTGGGGCTATAGGGAGACCCTGTCTTAAAAAGACCAAAAAAAAAATGTAATTTGTTATACTTTAGATATGGAGATTATATATAAAACTATTAAGAGAATCAAGTATGGAACTTTACAGAACCCTAAAGGTAAAGTAAAAGCTTAACAATAAAAAAGGAAAAATCGGTTACAAGCTGAAAAACAAATTATTACAGTTCTCAGAGGACCTTCTAAAAGTTTCAGAGATGTTCCAACAGTGTCAAATGACAGAGAATTTAACAAAATTGGTGGCTAAGAAAAGGGCAGTTGCTGGGTGTGGTGGTGCACACCTTGAATCCTTCCTAGCACTAGGAAGGCAGAGGGAGGAGGATCTCTGTGAGTTCAAGGCCAGCCTGGTCTACAGAGTGAGCTCCAGGACAGCTGGAGCTACAAGGAGACCCTGTCTCAAAAAGATGAGGAAAAAAAAAAAAAGGCAGTGGATTTAGAAACTAGGAAACACATAATAAAAACAGCCAATTAAGAAGTCAGTGTATGGGGTTGGAGAGATGATTCAGCAGTTAAGAGCACTCACTAGTTGCTCTTGTAGAGGACCTGAGTTCAATTCCCAGCATCCACATGGCGACCGACAACCATCTGTAACTCCAGTTCCAGGAATGCACAACACAGGTGCACTTATACACATGCAGGTAATACATTCACACAGATAAAATAAAAATAAAATATCAAAAAAGAAGTGAAGAAAGAGCACTCATTTGATAAGATCAAACCCAGAACCCAGGCATTCAACACTAGCTATCACTGAGCTCCATTACAGACCTCATTTGAAAAGTGTTAAAGAGAATGTTGATGCAACATGAAGTTCCACTTATTAGTTAAATGTTCCCTTACTAACAATCATGGATGACAAAAATGAACTCCAATGTATTACTGTCATAATCAAAAGTAATACATTAAACTCTATTACATCAATATAGGTTTTTTTTCCCTATTTTCATGTGTGTATGTAGTATGCATGTGTGTGTATGTTTTTCATGTGTGTGGGTACACATGTTGGTAGGTGCACATATATATGTGTGAACATGCATGTGAGACTGGGAGTTGATATTGAGAATCATCCTTGATCATCTTCCACCTTATGCATCAAGGCAGGGTCTCTCAATCAAACCCAGAACTCACCAACACGGCCAGTCATGTTAGCCAGCTTGCCCTGGGCATCCTCTCTCTGCTTTCTGAGGCTGAATTTTTTTTTTGTCTTTTTGAGACAGGGTCTCCCTAGAACTCTGGCTGCCCTGGAACTCACTCTGTAGACCAGGCTGGCCTTGAACTCACAGAGATCCGCCTGCCTCTGCCTCCCAGGTGCTAGGATTAAAAGTGTGCACCACCATGCCTGGCGAGGCTGAAATTATAAGAGGGCTGGCATTTATGTGAGTTCTGAGGACCTGAGTTCTGGTCTTCATGTTCGAATGGAAAGCATTTAACCACTGAGCCATCTCCCCAGTCTCTTAAGGTATTTTTTGCTGCCCGCCCTGCTGCCCCAGGACTGAAACATTATGATATCTAAAAGGAAATATTTCCAATGACTTTATTCATCTTTTTGAAGGACAGTACCTAAGAAGTGACTGATGGGAGAGGATGCTCGAGTAACAACTCTATTGAGGACTTGCTCCAGAATTTCTTGTCTGATCATCTCGTGGATCTAAAAAGCACAG
The DNA here is from genome assembly GCA_009823505.1 of Rhizomys pruinosus. Lineage (NCBI taxonomy): Eukaryota > Metazoa > Chordata > Mammalia > Rodentia > Spalacidae > Rhizomys > Rhizomys pruinosus. Next base: position 835,820 of record VZQC01002915.1, read on the forward strand.
AATTCTGAGGTGATTTTTCAGCTTATAAAAGTGTCAATGCATATTAGGCAGAACAAAATCTTAATATCTTCTCAGCTCCAAGAAGAAGTTGCCTTACAGGGGGATAAATAAATAAATGACCCATTCTGAATTTTTACTTAAATTTTAGAAAAATTATTCAAATTGGTTACTTTGAGAGAAAGACTAAATTCTTTAGATTCAGGCTGTTAGTTATTTAATACCAATTATATCATCTATAGACGTTTTGATAAATGTTTTGATTTCGCACCTGTGATTTCACACCTGTGAAATCAAAGAGTATCTGTTTTTTGATAAATAAGAATTTACAACAAAATTTATCCTACAAATATTTCTAACTACATTTCTGTTAAAAAGAGCCAGGAGCTAGAGATAACTTGGTCGTTAAGAGCAGTTGCTGTTCTTACAGAACACCAGGATTCAATTTCCAGTTCGTAGCAAAGAACAGTCCGTAAGTCCAGTTCCAGGGGATCCAACACCCTTTGAACTCTGCAGGCACTGCACAGCACAGGTGCACTTACATACATGTGTATGAAACCCCAGGACACACAAGAAAGGATGGCATGTCTGTGAATTCCTACAAATAACTCCTGCAAATAACTTGGAGTGGTGAGGGGCCAAAGACAGTCTGATCTCAAGTGCCCACTGGCCAGGGTAAAAGATAAGCTTCCAGTTTGGTGAGAAATCCTGAAATCCTATCTAAAGGCAGTAACATGAAGAAGGATACAGGAAGACAGCCAATGTTCTGCTGTCTTCTACATGCATGTGCACACAGGAAGTGCACACACATGCTCATGCACACACCTCCTTCTCATCTCCCCATACAAATAAGATAATCAAAAGAAAGAAATGAGAGTTCTCACCGACTTAGACCTGTAATGTTTCAGTATCATCTGAAGCTGTCATCAGACTGTCAACTGTCCAGGCAGTATTACTTGGATTTCCTTATCAGCCAAGCTCCAAGGTAGTATTTTGCCCTATTTGTTTCATTTAAACAAAATAAAGGGATGGTAGCTAAACCAGACTCTCACCTTAAAAGTTTCCAACAGAATGTTAGCTCCCAGCTTACATGCATGCTGGTTGGTCATTTTAGAAAGACTAGAACCAATTTCAACAGCTTTTCCATCAAGAATCTTCTTTGGCCCATATGAATCCATTAAAATAAAACCAAGTTCTACTAGGCCTTGAGTTACATGGTCCCAACTATGAACACTGCAAGAAAACAAGGTTTAGTTAAAAGAAAATCTTAGTAAAATATCTACTTTCATATTATCATGTTATACTTTTTTTTTTTTTGAGACACAGTCTCCCTTGTAGTCCATGGAACTCCCTATGTAGACCAGGCTGGCCTTGAACTCACAGACATGCACCTGCCTCTGCCTCACCAGTGTTGGGATAAAGGCATGAGCCACCATGCCTGGCTCTTAACACATCTCTTAACACTTAACACACCTAACATATGAACTTTTTCTTTACATGCATTGTAATTTGACAGAATTCTCAATGCCTGAATACACAGTAATGGGAACAGTAGGCAAGTAGCCATCAAGAACAAATAGAACACTGAGGAAAAGCCAGAAATTAGGGGCTACGGATGTAGATGAGTGGTAGAATGTTAATCTAATATGCCCAAGGCCACAGGTTCAATCCTTGGTCAAAAATCAAAGAACCCAGGGGGCTGGAGAGATGGTTCTCACAGAGGAGCAGGGTTTGGTCACAGCACACATATGGTGGCTAACAACTGTCTCAAACTCTACTTCTGGAGGAGCCAACAACCACTTCTGGCCTCCACGGGCACTGTTCAACAATGATATATTTACACACAAGCAGGCAAAACACTCATACACAAAATAAAACTAAATCAATAAAAAATAATAAAAGTGCCCAAAATATCTTAAAAACCCAGAAAACATAAAATATTTTAAAAAATATTCTAAAAAACTTACAGTATTTCAATGCAACAATCATTTTGAGATTTCTACTCAAAATGTCATGGCCAGAAGTTGTTTCTTTTATTCTCTTCTTTAATTTTTTTAAAATTTATTTTATTATTATTTTTATGTGTATGTGTACTGTCTTGTGTGTAGGTTGGTGCACCCATGTGGTGCAATGCCACGGAGGTCAGAAGAGGGTGTCAGATTTCCCTGGAACTGGAGTTAAAGATGGTTATTAGCTGCCATGTGGGTGCTGGGAATCGAACCTGGGTCCTTTGCAAGAGCAGTCGGTGCTCTTAACCGCTGAGCTATCTCTCCAGCCCCTGATTCTCTCTTCTATTCAGCACTCATGTATACACTTATAAAATCTTACCCTACTCTCTAGATTGAGATTCTCTATGGTCAAGGCCAAACTAGTCATATTTTAATCTGTACAGCCTAGCTATCATGAATGGATGAATGACCTGGTTTCAATACCATGAGCTAAACTACAAATAACTTTTTGTAAAGCAGCAAGAACCTTGATGATTACCACTTTATGTTACTGTTTATAGTGTAAGTGATAAGTTATACTAACCTTTATATCCTATCTACCTGTTAAACAACAACATATTATAATATAGCACTATAGAACAAAGGAGACAGTTGTGTGGAGCGTCTCAAAACATTTTGACAGATTTAACAATATTCACTCTGGAAAGCAGGGATCAAGATATCTGAGTTTATGTGCCATCCTTCCCACTCTAGTTCTTATTAAATACAGAAAGATACACACATGGGGCTAAATATATAGCTCAGTTGGTGAAGTGCATAAAGCCTTGGGCTCAACCTCTAGTACCGAATAAATTTGGCACAGTGGTGACACACACCTGTAATCCCAGCACTTAGGAGGTAGAGGCTAGAAGATCAGAAGTTTAAGGCCATCTCTGGCTATATAGCAAGTTGAAGGCCAGCCCAGGATAGATTAGGTTGTATCCCTCCTTTCTCCCACCCAAAAAGAAAAAAAGGCACGCGCATATGTATATATGCAGGTATAAATATATAACTATATAAAGAGTACATATATATATATGATCTATTAAGTATAGAGAAATAAAGAGGCTTTTTAAAAGGCTTTTTTTATTTCTGTATGTGTATGAATGTATTGTCTGCATGCAGGTTTGTGCACCCGTGTCGTGCAATGCTGTGGAGGTCAGAAGAGGGTCTCGGATTCCCCTGGAACTGGAGTTCTCCTGGAACTGGAGTTTCAGACGGTTCTCGGCCGCCATGTGGGTGCCAGGGATCAAACCTGGGTCCTCTGCAAGGGCGGTCGGCGCTCCCAACCGCAGTGACCAGAAACCCCAAGAATCCACAAAAAGTTAAAAGAATATAAAATAAAAATGAAAAAATGATAGGTTACATGATACAAAGTGTAGGGGTGCCAGGTAACAATGAGTTGGAATAAGCTAACACAAATATTTTGTAGTATATGCTGCAAAATTACAGTATAAACAGTATAGTGTATAATATCTTTGCATAGGTTCTCCATGGATCCACTGGATCCCAGTTTATGCTAAGAAATAAGCAATAACCAGGTGTGGTGGCGGATGCCTTTAATCCTAGCACTTGGAAGGCAGAGGCAGGTGGATCTCTGTGAGTTCAAGGCCAACCTGGTCTACAGAGCAAGTTCTAGGACAGCTGGGGCTAGGGAGACCCTGTCTCAAAAAAAAGACCCCGCCCAAAAAAAAGAAATAAGCAACAAAGAGACCTGCCCTTTAGACAGGAAGTGTGAATAGGAGAACTTGGGGCAGAGACGGTACCAATCTCCAGAAATAGCAACATGCCGGAGCATTAGGGAGCTCTCACACCTAGAAGATGAATCCATCATTATTCCCAAATCACAGAAGTATACTGTGTTAAACAGATCCAGCACTCTGAAACTAATGGGGAACATAAAGAAACAACCAATAATCACCAAACTCACACACAAAAAGAAAACACAAAAAGAAAAAATTATCACTTTGGGAGCTGGGGAGACGGCTCAGTTGGTAAAGTACCTGCCATACAAGCATGAGGACTTGAGTTCAGACCCTTAGCAGCCACATAAAAGCTGGGCATGGTGCTGCTACCTATAATCCCATATTGATGGGAAATAGAGACAGGTGGATCCCTGAAACTTATCAAGGAACTTCAGATTCAGTGAGATACCCCATGTCAAAAACTTCAGGTGAAGAAAAATTTAGGAAAAACACAATGCTGACCTCTGGCTTCCACAATCACATGCATACACACCCTCACTTACAAATACACGTAAAACACACACACACACACACACACACACACACACACAC
>VZQC01002915.1:843032-874154 GCA_009823505.1 Rhizomys pruinosus
CAGGGTCTCCCTTTAGTACTAGCTGACCTGGAGCTCGCTCTGTAGATCAGGCTGGCCTTGAACTCCCAGAGATCTGCATACTTTCTTATTTTTAAGACAAGATTTCTCACTGAACTTGAGCCTCACAGATTCAGCTAGATTGGCTGGCTAGCAAGTCCCAAGGATCCTCCTGTCTCCGTCTCCCAGCACTGGCTTTTTACAATGGTTACTAGAGACCAAAATTCAGGTCCTCATACTCACATGGCCAACAATTTACCAACTAAACCATCTCCTCAATGCTATAAAATAAGAATACTGTAACATTCAGGAAAGACATAAATCATTACAATAAACAAATATACCTCAAGTACCAGGCAGGCCAAAAAGGAAGTTACATGAACATAATCTGTTAAATTTCAGAAGAACAAATATTAAACAGAAAGTCATAAAAGTTTCTATGAAGAAAAAAAGAGATTATCTATAATATTAAAAAAATATATATTGGGGCTGGAGAGATGGCTCAGCAATTAAGAGCACTGGCTGTTCTTACAGAAGACCTGGGTTTAATTCCCAGCACCCAGCACCCACATGGCAGCTAGCAACCATTCCAGGTAATCCGACGCCCTCTTCTGACCTCCTAGGGCATTCCATGACACAGATACAATTATACACATGCAGCCAATTACATTCATGGACATAAAATTAAAAATTTTTAAAAAGATAATCATCAGATTTTTCACCAGTAATTCTAGATGAAAAAGCCAATGAAAAATAATTATGAACTTAGAATTTTATACTTGATGAAGCTATTCTTCAGCTGTAAGAATTAAATTAAAATTTCAGATATCAAATGATTTAAAGTTGGAGTTGGGCATCTAGCTCAGTGGTAGATTGCTTATCAGTCAACTGCAAGGCCCTGGACTTGGTGCTCAGTCCCAGAAAACAAGACAAAACGAAAGATAAATGGCTCATAGTTTATTAACCACCAAGTATAACAGAAAAACATTACTGTAGAAAGTATGTACTGACAGCATGTCCAAGAGAAAGATATGTGGTTCAAAAAATAGTAGTGAACAAAGAAATTGGAAAACCTTATTATCAAGTCCAAATAAGTATTATCTGTTAACAGTTTTAATGAAGAAGTGCTAAGGAAGAAGAGGAAGGCAAAGCATAGTTCAATAGTACAGCACTTGCCTATCACACACAAAGTCCTAGGCTTAATCTCCAACACTGCAAATAAATAAATAAATAAATAAATAAATAAATAAATAAATAAATAGAAAGAGAAAGGAAGAAAGGAAATGATGGAGGAAGGGAGGAGAGTTAAAAGTGCTTCCTAGGATTCTCATCATAGACAAGGACATGGAAAGAGAAAATGTTACTGGCTTGTAGATTTTTTTTTCTCTAGTACATTAATGGTTTGCATTTCAAAATGACATAGGAAAACATACCACGTTAACACTGCAGACCATAGCAAACCCTAGAAGAATATACTACTGGTCTGAAGTGTTACCTCATTTTCATTCCTCTCAGCGTGGGTAGCAGACATAAATCAGTAAGGTCAAAGTGTTTATTATGCTGTTTTTGCCACTGGTTACATATTTTGTTCCTTCTCCATAATTCAGCAGTATTGAAACACCCTTTCCAATTTACTTACAACTTGTTGCTGAAGGTCAATAATGTAGTACAGAACTTTAATATGTAAAGAATATAAGCTATCTTAGTGCTCAGAGTATAAAGTCAAATATATGTTAATTTTGTCCTATCTTATTTTTATCACAGGTCCTATGGTACCTATAGTAAAACTTTCTATAATAGGTTTTTCAGGAATATATTCGGTTAGACAAGAAATGCCCATACCTATTAAGTCTAGACACTAACAGGTAAATCTAAGTTAAATATAATAAAATACTACCAAAATAAGACAAGTTGGGGGCCCAAAAATTCAATCCCATAATAGGCATGTTGTATCATTTCAAGGTTAATTACTTCACTGGGGAAAGCATGTACAACTAACCAGCAAATGATTGGCCCTGGGGGAGTGCTAATGTTATCCAAATCCCTCCTTGCTGAAGTCTGATTCCATCTGGTAGCAAAAGCCATTCTACTTAGATTATAGATGGAGAAGCTTCTAGCTCTCATGGCTAGTGGAGACTTTTAGGAGACAGACAGCTTTCCAGGAAATTCCTGGTTAAATACTGCCTGATTCTTTAACCTGAGTTAGAGACATTTAGTTGGGAGAATATTGAAGAGACAACCATAAACCTTAGGGGGGAAAAAACAAACAAACAAAACAAAACCAGATATAGCTGTGTTTGGTGGTCCCTGCTTGAACTAATGAGGCTGAGGCAGCAAGATCATAACTTTGAAGCCAGCCTGGTTCCCATAGCAAGTTCCAGGTCAGCAAGGAGTACACAGTGAGACTCTGTCTCAAACATACTAACAAAATAGCCAACCATAGATACAGACCAGACCAAGTTTTAAAGCCTGTTAGGGAGAAAACAGTAAGCTCCAGTTTCAAATTTACCAGCTCCAAATCTTTTTTTTTTTTTTTTGTCTTTTTGAGACAGGGTCTCCCTGTAGCCCCAGCTGGCCTGGAACTCACTCTGTAGACCAGGCTGGCCTTGAACTCATAAAGATCCGCCTGCCTTTGCCTCCCGAGTGCTAGGATTAAAGGCATGCACCACCATGCCCGGCCAAGGCCAAGCTCCAAATCTTAATCAGAATTGTAGTACCTGAAAAAGCCTACCTTAAAAACTTCGTACTTCTTTTGGCCAAGATGGCACTGAAAGCAAAGGAGGTTCCTGTCTCTCCCAAAGCCCAAGCCAAAGAGAAGGCATTAAAAGTCAAGGCAGTGTTGAAAGGCATCCACAGCCACAAAAAGAAGATACCCCATCACCCACTTTCTGGTGGCCTAAGACCTTGAGGCTCTGGAGGCAGCCCAAATATTCTTGCAAGAGTATCCCCCAGAGAAATAAACTTGACCATCAAGTTCCCCTGACCACTGAGTGAGCCATGAAAAAGACAGAAGACAACACACATTGTGGATGTCAAGGCCCACACACATTGTGGATGTCAAGCACCTGCTCAAACAAGATGTGAAGAAACTTGTTTTGGCCGAAGTTGATACCCTGATTAAACCTGACAGAGAGAAGAATGCCTACATTAAACAGGCTCCTGATTATGCTTTGAATGTTGCTAACAAAATTGGGATTAGTGCCAAGTGTGGTAGCACATGCCTTTAATCCCAATACTCAGGAGACAGAGGCAGGTGGATCTATGTGAGTTCAAGACCAGCTTGGTCTACACAGCAAGTTCTAGGCTAGCTGGGGTTACAGGGAAACCCTGTCTCAAAAAAACAAAAAAAAAAAAACTCAAAATTGGGATGACTTAAGCAGTCCAGTTATCTAATTCTAAATAAAGATTTTTCTTTTCACCATTAAAAAAAAACACTTTATATTTAACCCACACAGAAGAAAAGTGTGGCATAATAAAGACTGTTACAACACCTAATATATATATATTTTTAATATATATTTATTTAAAACTTAGTATTTTTTTTACTTACTTAAAAAAAGTCAGTAAAGCCAGGCCTGGTGGTGCACGCCTTTAATCCCAACACCAGGAAGGTGGAGGCAGGCAGATCTCTGTGAGTTCAAGGCCAAGGCCAGCCTGCTGGTCTACAAAGAGTGCCAGGACAGCTGGGGCTGCAGGGAGACCCTGTCTCAAAAAAAAAAAAAGGCCGGTAAAGACTCAAGTAAAAAGTTGAGCTGCAATATCAAAGGAAAAAAAAGATACCCACTTCACTTTTATATTCTTGCTATACAAGTAACCAAGATATATCAGGCCCTGAGATTGAAAGTTGTTCCCTGACTAATTTTTTTTTTAAATCAAACTGTTTATTGTTGCTTTTAGCCATTTGGTAGCATTTACAGATAGGCTTTGATCTTCAGAATACCCTGGATTCAGAAGAAAAACCTTTTTTTTTAAAGGTAGATTTTCTTATTTATTTATTTATTTATTTATTTATTTATTTATTTATTTTTTACATGTATGAGTGTACTGTCTACATGTAGGTTGGTGCACCCGTGTCGTGCAATGCCGAGGAGGTCAGAAGAGGGTGTCGGATTCCCCTGGAACTGGAGTTAAAGAGGGTTCTTAGCCGCTATGTGGGTGCTGGGAATCGAACCTGGGTCCTCTGGAAGAGCAGTTGGTGCTCTTAACCGCTGAGCCCTCTCTCCAGTCCCAGAAAAACCTTTTAATGAAGTTTTGTACAATAGAAACTTCTTAGCAGCCAAAATTTAAGACTGTTAAAAATACATGCAAAACATACTTTTCTGAAAACACAACTTTGAACAAAGCACCAAACTACACAAACGCAGAATGAAAATAGCATTTCAACTCCACCAAAAGCAGTCATCATAAAAGGTGTAAAAGTCGCCTAACTTCACTAGGCACTGTTCACTTTTTTAAACAGAAGACAATAAAAAATATTGTCCCCCGATCGTCATAATCTTGATCATATCCTCTGTCATAATAATCCTGACAACATGAATTGCCATACGCTGGTCTCCCCATGTAAATTCCTGGTGTTGGAGTATGTGGTCTTTTTGTTATAGAGATGTCAACTCTGATTCTATGTCCATCCAGCTCCATTCCATTGGCACATTCCTTAGCTTCCTTGACATCATCTACGTTTTCAAAATACACAAAGGCAAATCCTCTTGATTGTCTAGACTGTTGGTCATACACAATAGACCCATCAGCAATGGGGCCATATTTAGAGAACGCTTCTCTCAGATCTCTCTCTGTGGCATACAAGCTCAATCCAAACACTCCAAGAAAACAGTTGAGGTCAGGATTTGCCCAATTCCCAGCATGGAGCCTTTGAGTGGATATTGGAGAATGGCTACGGCTGTGATGCCTTTGATAATCTCGGCTGTAAGACCTGCTCTGAGTTTGTCTATGGGACCTAGATTGAGATTGTGACCTTGTATAATGCCTTCGAGAACTTCTTCTGGATCGAGACCTAGATTCAGATCTGGACCTGGAGTTTAATCTGGAATGCTTAGAATCTTCCTTGAAGTGAGACCTTGCAGGGGCATGCCTTGCAGATTTCCCAGATCCATGAGCACTTCCACTTCTGGGAGCAGAATGGGATTCTTGGCCTATGCTTTCTGATTCCAGATTACTTCTTATCTTAACTTCATTTTTATTTATTTTCTTCATTCTGACTTCTTTCACCTTCTCCACTTCACACAAATTGCTCAATATTCTAAAAGTGAGACTTCTGGTCTGATAATTAGCATGCATTCTTTCTTTTATTTTTTCAAATTTCAGCTTCACTTATTCCTGAGCTTCAAATACTGATGTATAAAACTTGTTATATGATGATTTCCACATTTTCCTTCTTCAACATTAACCTGGGAGCAGGAAGAACTGCAGCCATCCCTGCAACCAACATACCAGCTCGCTGTAGTTCTGTAGTTCTGTTCACCACTATTGCTCTTCCTTGACTAATGTTAAAGGATTAAGCTTTTATATTAGGACATCAAAGTACAGTCATCAGTTTTCTTTGACTGGCCCTAAGTATGGGACCCACACAGCATTTTTTTTTTTTTTTTTTTTTTTTTTTTTGTTCTTTTTGAGACAGGGTTTCCTCCCTGTAGCCCCAGCTGTCCTGGAATTTGCTCTGTAGACCAGGCTGGCCTTGAACCCACAAAGATCCTCCTGCCTCTGCCTCCCAAGTGCTAGGACTAAAGGCGCGCGCCACCACGCCCAGCTAAGCATTTTCTAACATAAGATCCCTCATAAACTTGTAGAATATGGTTCACCAACTCACCTATTCTTTACCACTTCCAAGATCATGGTTGAAACACAAGCTCTCTGAGGAACTAGAGTCTGCAGAAATTTTGAGCCTTGGAGGAGCTGAAGATCCTTAAAGCTTTTAATTACCGAAGTCTTTAAAAGATCAAACACCTAATAGAATCAAAGAAATGCAAAAATGAAGCCACAATTATAGTTTATGATATGAAACTTAAACCTATAACTAGACTTATACACAACCATTATAAAATCTGTTTATGTCGATACAGATGATATAAAAATTGTGAGATTCAGTGGTTACTTAAGAGTTGAAAACAGAGCCGGGCGTGGTGGCGCACGCCTTTAGTCCTAGCAATTGGGAGGCAGAGGCAGGCGGACCTTTGTGAGTTCAAGGCCAGCCTGGTCTACAGAATGAGTTCCAGGACAGCTGGGTCTACAAGGAGACCCTGTCTCGAAAAGACCAAAAAAAAAAAAAAAAAAAAAAAAAAAAAAAAAAGAGTTAAGACAGAGCCGTCCCTCATGAAAAAAGGGGCTAAAAATCAGTATAAACACTACCCATGCCACATCTGGTGGTACATCCCCGCTAAGCCCAGCTACTCAGGAGGCTGAGGTTAGGAGGAACACAAGTTTGAGACAAGCCTGGGCAACTTAGCTCCTTAAAAAAAAAAATTAATTTCTTAGAGCTGGAGAGATGGTTCAGTGGTTAAGAGCACTGGCTGCTCTTGCAGAGGACCTGAGTTTGACTCCCAGCACTCCCATGGTGGCTAATAATCATCTGTTTGCAACTCCAGTTCCAGGGGATCCAACACTCTCTTCTGGACTCCACAGCAAGTCCCACATGCATTTGGAGCATTTACATACATTTTGGCAAAACAATCATACAAAATTAAAGCAAATAAATAAAAAATAAGTTAATATTTGTTTTGTATATGTGCCATACCACATGGGTAGAGGCTGGAAAACAACTGGTAGAAGGCAGTTCTATCATGTGGTCATGGTAACTTTTTTTTTTTTTTTAAATTAGTTTTTATTGATGCTTTGTGCATTTCATACATTTTTTTCCAATTCAGTTCAGGCTTATTTCCCTTTCCCTCCCCCCACCCCACCCCATCCCCAGATCATGCATTCTGCCATAACTGTCCTGCATCTTTCTCTCAGTTTTTTTTTTTTTTCCTTTTTAGCTATAAGTGATAATCCATGAGTACAAGCATCCTTCATGCAAAACCTATCTGCAGGCTGTTGTGCCCAAACACCTACAGCCCCACCATCCAGTGGGGGGTGACAGGTTGTTTGTTCAATCAAGTTGATCAAATGAGTGTCCAGACTACATTGCTGTAGTTTCACCATTCACCCCAATCGCAGCCCTTACATTCTACCACGCCCCCTCTTCCGCAGGTTGTTCCCTAGGCTTAGAAAAGGGGCACAGGTGGATGAGAGGTAAAACAGTCCACTCTCTCTGGAGCTGTTGACTTGGACTCTGGTCAATTCTGGCTGTTTCCTTTCATGGGCTGACAGTTTGTCCAGGAATAACCTTTCGATCCTACTGCTGCCCTGGCGCGTTATGGCGTCTCCCCTCGGTCATGGTAACTTAACTCAGGTCATTGGACTTGGCAGTAAGTATTTTTCATCCACCAAGCTATCTAACCAGGGGTGAGTATAGCTCTGTGTTCTACCATCTGCCTAGTAAGTATGAGACTATATCAAGGCGCAGTACCACAAAACAAACCAAAAGTAAAAGACAAAAAAAGATAGATAGATCCATCCATACATAGATGACAGATACATAGATAGGTAGAGATAGAGAGACGAGACAGACAGACAAATATCAGAATCTTGGAACCCCTAAGAAAACAAGAGCAAGGATTTTTACATTTTCATCCTTACAATTAACCATTGCCATTATTTTCAAATCATTAATCATCAGTAATCATTTCTTGGATGCTACAACATAAAATTGCTGATGAACAGCTAACTAGACTTGCTTTCTTGCTCTTTGGGCCACACAATGTTGTTATAACTTATTCCCACTTTACCTCTGACTCACTCAACAACAGGAAATGGAGCTGTACACCAAGAATCTCGACAAGTTTTCCAACACCCTAGAACAGCTGTCTTTGTTGCTAACGGATGGAAGACACTGCCCAAAGCAGGTTCTTGTTTGCTTTCTTATCAACTACATAAAGAACTAAACTGTTATTAAATAATAAATACCTGTTCCTCAAATCTTTGTATTCTTGTTACAGAGAGAAGAAGAGCAATACTGAAAGGACAGAAGTATTTACTGCAGTCTCCTTGCTGTCTGGCCTAGAACAGATAAAACAAAAGACAGTCATTACATGTTAAAAGTACAACTTTGCCTGCCTAAAAACAACTTAGTAGACCCAAAACGTAAATAAAGAGAAAAACAATCAAGCTTTTGTAAAACAGAAAAAAATCTTTCTAGGAAAAGATTTTTTAGGTGTAATATTCAGCATAATTTAAATAAGAAAATTGATTTTAAAATGGGCAAAAGATTGGAAGACATTTCACCAAAAATATTAGAACAAGTAATGAGCATATGAACACCACCACTCATTAAGGAAATATAAAGTAAAAACTCAATAATGAGATACCCCTTTATACCCATTAGAGTGGGAACAATTGAAACAGCAGAAACAAATGTCACCCAAGACGTAAAAAACAGGAGCCCTCATAGTGATGACAAGAAAGTAAAATGCTATAGTTACTCTGGAAAAGTTTGTTATTCAGCTAAAAGCTCAAGCATAAATGTAACACATGGCCAGTAATGATGTTGCACACCTATAATCCTAGCATTTGGCAGGTAAAGACAGGAGGATTAGGAGTTTGACACCAACCTTGCTTACATAGTGTGTTCAAGTCTAACCTGAGCTACATGAGATCCCATCTCAAAAAAAAAAGGTATAAAACTATTTTTTAAAAATACTTTTATTGATTTCTTTATTTCATACATAATATTTCAGTCCAATTTAGACACACTCCCCTCTCCCTGCCGTCCACCCCAACCCCACTCCAGTTCATGCCTTCTGCCATATGTCTTGCATCTTTCTCTCAGTCTTTCCAAAGTTTTTCACTGCAGAGGTTTGTTGTTTTGGGCAGAGTTTACTGTATCAGTTCTTTGACCCAGTCTTTATGTTGTTGTTGCTCCCTCCCCTTTGTATCGCTCCAAATAAGCCTATATAACCATCACATATGCATCAAAATTATGACCACTGAGAATAAACTATATGTTAATTACAAAATATGTTTAGGGAATTCACATTTTTCCCCTTTAATTTTATATTACTCTAAAATATGAATATGTACCTTCCACCCATATACAGTAGAGTCTGAAAAATAAGTGGTAGGTCAATTCTAGAGCCCATTGATTCAAATTATAACAGCATAGTTGCTTTCAGATAAAAAGAAATATAACAATAATGTTGTTCAGCTTGCCTTTCAACTAGGGATTTGGTGTTAGCACCCACGAATGAGGGTAACCATTTTTGGAATTCACATATTTCCCCTTTAATTTTATATTACTCTAAAGTATGCATACATACCCTCCCCCCCATATACCACAATTACAAAGTCTGAAAATAAGTGGTAGGTTCATTCTAGATCCCATTAAGGTATTCACATTATAATGGTAGAGTTGCTTTCAGGCAAAAAAATATGTATATATAATATATAAATATATATTATATATATTATGTATATATTTATATATATTATATATTATATAATATATATANAATTAAAATGTCTGAATATAAGTGGAGGTCAATGCTAGAGCCCATTAAGGGTTTCACATTAGAATGTAGAGGGTTTCAGTCAAAAATATTTATAAAATAATATAGAAATAGATATTATATAGATTATTAAATATTTATATATAGTATATATTATAATATATAAGAATATATAATTATTTATCATTTTGCCTTACGACTAGGGATTTGGTACTAGCAACCACAAATAAGGAAAACCATTCAGTGCTTGTTTTTGGGACGAGGTGACGATCAGTTAGCATAATGGTTTCTAGTTTCCATCCATTTACCTGCAAAAGTTCATGACGTCAGCTGGAGTAAGGGCGGCAGAAACGCAATTGTGGAGATGACCACAGTTGTCTATCCACTCAGTGGGTGAGGGCAGGGGTGTGGGTCCAGCGACTGTGAAGAGAGCTGGCAATAGACATGCTTGTGCATGTATCTTTGGCAGTAGGATGAGTCTTGTGGGTATATACCCAGGAGTGGGTATGACTAGGTCAGCGTAGAGACTTTTTTGAGTCTCTTAAGGGGCCCAAGTGATACATCTGACAGAGCGACTTAACATCCAGAATATAATAAACTACTCAAAAAACAAAGAAAACAAATGACCCACTCAATAGATGGAGTAAAGAGACTCACAAAATGAGGAAATAAGAGCTGGAAGCAACCCAAGGTCCCGTCACAACGACAAAGTGGGAAGAAAGTATAAATGTAGTTACATCACAAATGGAGTTCTGTGCAGCGTAAAGAAGAAGACATACATGAACTTTGGCAGTAAATAGATGGAGTAGAAGCCATGAATGCTGAAGTAAAGTAACAAACAACCGTGTCACCCCCCACTGGATGGTGGGGCTGACTGTGGTGTTTGGGCACAACAGCTGCTAGATGGTTTGCATGAAGGATGCTTGGTACTCATGGATTATCACATTATAGCTAAAAATGAAAAAAAAAAAAAAACTGAGAGAAGATGCAGACAGTTAGGCAGAATGCATGATCTGGGATGGGGTGGGGTTGGGGGGGGGAGGAAAGGGAATAAGCCTGAACTGAATTGGAAAAAAATGTATGAAATGCACAAAAGCTCAATAAAAACTAATTTAAAATAAAAAAAAAAAAAAAAAGGAAAAACAAACAACACATGATGCCCCCTCATTTGTGGACCCAGCATCAAATCACTTATTTGTAAGGCAAACTGAGTAATTTTTTTTTTCTTTTTTAGTAAATATACTACCTGATACCCACTACAAAAAAGGAGCACATTAAAAACATAACGTTCTATGTGAATTTAGGATGTAAAGTAATACTTCTCTACTTGCATGCAACTCTACTATTAAAAAAGGAATCCCTGGGGCTGGAGAGATGTGCTCCCAGTGGTTAAAAGCGCCGACTGCTTTTGCAGAGGACCCAAGGGTGCATTCCCAAGCACCCACATGGGGCAGACTGAACCGTCTTTAAAGCCGAGTTGTGTGGCACATGCCTTTAATCCAGAGGCAGGCAGATGATCTCTGTGAGTTCAAGGCCAGCCTGGTCTACAAAATGAGTTCATAGCTAGCTGGGGCTACAGGGAAACCCTGTCTCAAAAAAAAAAAAAGAAAAAAAAGAAAATTCCCTAAACATGTTTTCGGACATTAACCTATAATTTGTATTTTCAGCACATTGTAATTTTGGCATATGGTGAGGAGTATATATTGAAGAATACTTTGGAACAATATAAAAATTAAAAGGGAACAACACAAAATATCTGTTCAAAAATCACGACCTAAACAGTAAAACTTCTGCATTCAAAAATTTTTTAAAAAGGAGTGAGAAAAAGATGCAGACATGCAATGCAGAATGCATGACCTCTGGTGGGGCTCGGGGCTGACAAAAGAAAGGGAAATTATGTAAATATTAATGCAGAAAGATGTATGAAAGAAGCTTAATAAAAAAAAAAAAAAAAAAAAAAAAAGTGGGCTGGACGAGATGGCCAGCGGCATTAGATAGCGCCGACCCGCTCTTACAGAGGATCCGGGTTCGATCCCCAAGCACCCACATGGCAGCCGGAGAGCCGTCTGAAACTCCAATTCCAGGAGAACTCCATTTCCAGGGAATCCAGAGACCCTCTTTTCCGACCTCCACGGCGCACGACACGGCGTTGCACCATATGCGTGGCATCTGGCAGACCCAGTAACATTGATACACATACCGAAAGAATAAAATAAAAAAAAAAATAATACAAAAAAAAAACAAAGAAAGTAATAAAATATACTAGCTATGCCTTTTTTTGGGATATCGTTTTGAGACAAAGTCCTCCACTTTGTCAGGTCCCACCTCACCTGGAGCCACTCTGATAGAACCGCAGCTGGCCTTGAACTCATAGATGAGCTCCAGCGCTCCTCTAAACTTCCTCAGTGGGTTAAAGACATGCGCCAACCAATGGCCCGCCCTAAACTCAGATTTCTTTTCTAAAAACGCAATGTTAAGGGCTGGAGGCATGGTCTCAGTTGTTAATAGCGCCGAAGGCTTGCTCTTGCACGAGGCCTCGGGTTGATGCCCCAGCACCCACATCGGTGGCAGGAGAACCGTCGTTTAGCTCCAGTTCCAGGGGTACTCCGCCATTCCATCTTCTGACCTCTCCGACGCATTTCACTACAGGGGTGCACAGACTGCATGGCAGACAGTCATTTGCATACACATAAATAAAATAAAAGAAATAAATAAAAATAAAAATAAGCAATTTTTAAAAAGATAAAAACAAGAAGAGTGAACAGGAAACAGAGAGGAGGAATGAACTTTAACACCTAACTTACAGATCATGGTCTTTCCCACACAATGGATCCAGGGATCCGTTTAGGAGAAATGGCTGGTATTGGGATATGTCACGATAAAAATATCTCGTGCTCCAAGACTTATGGAGTCACATCAAAAGGACACAGGAAGGATCCAAAATGCCAAACTTAGATAAATTTGAGCTCAAAACAGATGACTGTTGGTAAATAACAAACCTGTTTAAAAAGGCTTTACGTGAATAATGATAAGCTTAACAATGAAGAGAAAGAGGAAGGTTGTACAGAAGATGACAGGTTAATAATGGTTTCTTGTTTTTTTTGTGTTGTTGGTTTTTTCTTTTTCAAGACAAGGTCTCCCCTTAGCCCCCAGACTGTGCATGGAACTCATTTTTTTTGTAAGACCAGGTGGCCTTGAAACTCACAAAGATCCCTGGCCTCTGCCTCCAAAGTTTTTTTTTTTTATAAGTGCGCCACCACGCCTGCACGTCCAATTGTATTAATAGAATACAATTAGAACAATTCAACAATTTCTAATTTTGACTAAGACAGGAGGACTACCCCAAGTTTCAAGCCCAGCCTGACATCCGGCAAGTAAAGCCTAGCAATAAAACAATCAAAAGAAAAAACCCCCAAAATAAAAAAACAAAGAAAAATTCACATTTTAATTCTATTATTTTTTAATTCTTAGTTTAATTACTGATTTAGGCTAACAATCATTAATATAGGGGAAAACAATTATGTGACTGGAGACAGTGATTTTCACATGCACAGAAATTGTGACTTATATACTGTTTTTCATTACAGAGGGGAATGTGTAGGCTGCCAGGTGCAGTGGTACTCAGGAAAGAGAGGTAGGTAGATCCTCTGTGGTTCTGAAGGCCAGTCCTTGCCACCTACATCAAGTAAGCCAGGGACCATGCACATGTGTCTGACTATGACTCGCTAAAAAAAAAAAAAGGGTGAGGTGGTGGTGGTGGTATATTTATAAATGAGGAAAACTGGCAGTGATTATCCTAAGCAAATGAACTAGCATCAACAGAGTAGGAAATCCCTGATATTATGTGCTTCCTGGTGGAATACATGGAACGGTGGTGGGAAAACCACAGCCTGTCAGCCAAATGCAGCAGGACACCTGTTTCTGTACAGCCAGTGAACAAAGAATAGTTTTTACATTTTAAAATGGTTGATAGAGGATCAAAGGAAAAATATTTCATAACATGGATGTTTAAATAAATTTCCAATCTGTTTTTTTTTATTTTTTTTTTCTGGTCCTTTTGAGACATCTCCCTGTATGTCCCGAGCTGTCCTGGAACTCTCTTTTGTAGACCAAGCTGACCTTGAACTCAGAGATCCACCTGCCTGCTGGCTCCAAGTGCTAAGATGTAAAGTGCTGCAGCCACACACCCAGCTAAATTTCACGATCTGTAGGGGTAGAGAGTTTAATTTGAACACAGTCATATCTACTTGTGTGTGTATTATCTATGGCTGAGTTCTTGTTACCATGATGAAGCTTAACAATTATGACAGACTGCATAGCCTAGAAAACCTGCTAGTATTTGGCCCTTTGCACAAAATTTGCTGACCTCTGCAAAGGAAAGTATAAGATATATGAAGCACCCTTGCTAAAAACACAATCTAATCCTAAGGAAATAATCAGGTGAATCTAATAATGTGGAACATTACAGAAAACCCTAAGTCTGAGTTTTTTAAAGAACGATATTAGGTGCTGGAGAGAGGGCTCAGTGGTTAAGAATACTGTTGCTCTTGCAGAGGACCTGGGTTTGGTTCCCAGCACCCAATGGAGGTTAACAACTGTCCGAAAGTCCAGTAACAAAGGATCTAAGGCCCTTTTCTGACTCCTTAGGCACTATACAACATGAAAACACACACACACACACACACACACACACACATATATGAAAGCAAAACACTCATATATAAAATAAAGACTGGTCTTTTTAAAAAGATATTAAAGCTGGACATCGCGTGCCCACAATCTTTATATTCTCAGCACTTGACAAGACAGCGGGGTAAAGTTTTTCCATGAGACCGAAAAGCGTCACAAGCAAGTTCCAGGCCAGCGTGGCTACCACGGAGGGTTGTCTCAAAACCAAAACCAAACAAACAAACAGAAACAAAAACAAAACAGAAGCAAAACAGATACTGTAATCATGTAATACATAAGCCCGATTAGTGCTAGAGGTAAAAAGAAAAAAAAAGACATAAAAGACACTTAACAGAGAGCTACAAAAATCTGAACTACCTTGAACTCACAGATATCGCCTCCCTCCTGCTTGCCCAAGGTGCTGGGATAAAAGTGTAAGGCCCACTGGGGCTGGAGAGATGCCTAGTGGTTAAAAGCGCTGACTGCTCGTGCAGAGTACCCAGGTCAAATCCCCAGCACCCACAGGGCGGCTGAGAACCGTCTTTAACTCCAGTTCCAGGGAATCTGACACCTCTTCTGAACTCTGGAGGCATTGCGAGTTGCAACGACAGAGTACACAAAACTAAATGCAGACAGGACATTCATACCCATAAAAAATTTTTTTAAAATGAAAATAAATAATGGGGGGCAGAAAAAAATAAATAATAAAGTGTAGGCCACCTTTATAAAGTATTTTATTTTAAAAAAAGGGGGGGGCTGTAGAGATGGCTCAGTGCATAGAACCGGTGCCTGTTCGAAATCCCAGCACTCCATGTAAGCAGCTAACAAAAGTCCTCTGTAACTACAGTTTCCAGAAGGAGGCCAAACTGTTCTTTATCACCGCTCTTTGTTCTGCAGACCTCCGCAGCACACAGTGAACACAGCTGCACCTACAGACTCAGGCATAACACTTATACAACCCCCAAAAAAAATAAAATAAAAAGAATTTTAGAAATTATTTAGTTTTGGGCTGGAGAGATGGACCTCTAGCAGTTAAGAGCGCCGAGTGCTCTTTCAGAGGACCCGGGTTCATCCCCAGCACACACACACTGTCGGCCGAGAAGACCATCTGCAACTACATTCCCAGGAGAACTCCCAGTTCCTTGTGAATCCCGACATGACCCTCCTCTGACTCCATGGCATTGCACACACCGGTGCATAATCCTACATGCAGACAATACATTCGATACACATAAATAAAAACGTAAATAAAAAAAATAATAAAAAATTTATTTTTTAATCCCATGCCAGCACTTGGGAGCAGAGGCAGTGATCTTTGTGAGTTTCAAGGCCAGCCTGGTCTAACATAGTTAGTTCCACGCGCCTTGGGCTACCAGGAAGATCCTGTCTCAAAAAAAACAAAGGCTGGGCATGTTGGTACAAGCCGCTTTAATACCATGCGAACCCCAGGCCAGAGGCAGGAAGGAGCATCTTGATGTCAAGACAGCCTGTGGTCTATATAAGGAGTTTCAGGCCATCTGGGGGATACAGGGAGAAGACCTGTCTCGAAAAAAACAACAACACAAAAAAAGTAAATTTTATTTAAAAAAATATGTGTATTTGTGGTGTGTTTCTGTGGGTATGTGCACATGGGTGCAAGTGTCACTAGAGGCCAGAAGAGGGCAGAGGAGTCCTTGGAGCTGGAGTTATAGGCAGTTGTGAACCACTCAACATGGATGCTGGACACTGGACTAGGTCCTCTGCAGCACAGTGTCTTAACTGCGAGCCATCCTTCCAATACAGATTAATACCATAAGGAGTTAATTCCTCTGTATGGAGGATGTGGTACTGGGGTAATATAGTCCTTATTCCAGAGACATACTACAAATAAATTCAGACGAGTAAAGGTTATAAATTTGTCTGAACGTCCGTTGTATAATTTTCAACTGTGTGTGTGTGTGGTGTGGTGTGAGAGAGAGAGAGAGAGAGAGAGAGAGAGAGAGAGAGAGAGAGAGAGAGACAGAGAGAGAGAGAGGGAGAGAGAGAGAGGGAGAGAGAGAGGGAGAGAACAAAGCAAATATGCAAAATTTAATAATAGCTAAATCTAGGGGCTAGAGAAATGGCTCAAAGGTTAAGAGCACTGAGTACTCTTAGAGAGAACCCAGGTTCAGTTCCCAGCACCCACATGTCCATAACTCCAGTTCCAGGGGATCCAGCGTCCTCTTCTGACCTCCATGGGTATAGCACAACATGAGAGTACACTTACATACATGCAGACAATATACTCATACACATAAAATAATAGAATAAAAAAATCTTTTTGGTCTTTTTGAGGCAGGGTCCCCCTGTAGCTCTCCAGCTGACCTGGAACTCACTATTTGGACCAGGCTGGCCTTGAACTCACAGAGATTTGCCTGCCTCTACCTGCCTCTGCCTCCCAAGCACTGGGATTAAAGGCATGCACAACCACTCCCAGCTCCAAAAACATTTTTTTAAAAAAATGGATAAATTAGGTGAAAGTTATACAGGTGGTTTTCTTGATAGTCTTAACTTTTCAATTTTTCTGTGGGTTGATTTTTTTTCTTCTTTTTTTATTTATTATTTTTTATGTGTATGAGTGTACTGTCTGCATGTAGGTTGATGCACCTGTGTTGTGCAATGCCACGGAGGTCAGAAGAGGGTGTCAGATTCCCCTGGAACTTCCAGCCCCTGATTTTTTTTTTTTTAAATGAAAAGTTAGAGAAAGCCAGACATGGTGGTACACACCTGGAATTCTAGCATTTGTGAGGGAGAGGCAAGAAGATCAGGAGTTCAAGGTCAGCTTCAGTTACAAAGTCTGAGGCTAGCTTGGGATATACAAAACCTATTCTCAAAAAAAGGAAAAATGTTCACAACAATTATGATTATTTTTCTACCTCACCAACATCTAATGATGAATAACAGCACTTGATATATTACTAGATATTCCATGACCAGAAACAAGTAAAGCCCCAATTCATAAATGGAAAAGCAGAAGCCAAAGACAAAAGCAAAAAGCAGTTAAAATTAGACCGAGTTTCCTGCTCAACAGTCCTCAGTTTTCATTGTTTTGCTCTAAGGAAG
Organism: Rhizomys pruinosus; assembly: GCA_009823505.1. NCBI lineage: Eukaryota > Metazoa > Chordata > Mammalia > Rodentia > Spalacidae > Rhizomys > Rhizomys pruinosus. The sequence goes on from VZQC01002915.1 coordinate 860,336, forward strand.
TATTTTGTTGATTTTTCTGGGGTTTTTGTGTATGTGTATGTAGGTCACAGTACAACTTGTAAGAGTTCCACTATGTGGATCCTGGAGATCAAACTCAAGTAGTTAGCCTTGGCATCAAATACTTCTACCTACTGAGCCATCTTGCTGGCCCCCAGGAAGGTTTTTCCATGGAACGTTTGGTTTGCATAAAGCTTTAAGGATATCATGTATTTTACACTTTCAAAATTCAAAAAGAAAAACATAAATAAAAAGACACATAGTTATCCTATATAAAGGAGGCTTCAGGTCAAACACCTTAGTTTCATAAAGAAACTGAAAAATGTCTTAAGAGCTTGTGTTACCTTTAAGTGTTTCAGAAGTTCTCTGCCAAGTTCACAGTCCAATTTGATGGCAAACACAATGTGTAGAATAATAGTTCCTTCCACGTGATACAGCTCATCTGTTGGGACAGTAACAAGATCCAACAACCTAAAATATTCAATAGAAAGGTATAAGTTATAGACACAGAATGAAATAAGCACTGTGCAGTTAAGAGTGCTAGCTGCTCTTGCAGAAGACCCGGGTTGGAATTCCAGCACCCACATGGCAGCTAATAACCGTCAGTAACATCAGTTTCAGAGGATCTGGTGCCCTCCTCTGTCATCTCCGGGCACTGCATGACATGGGTGCACTTACACACATGCAGGCATAAAACTCATACACATAAAAAAAAAAAAAAAGCATTGCAAGAAACAAGTAATCAAAGCAAAACTGTCTAACACACTGGAAGCAAAGAGTCTACCCTGCTTCTTACAACAAAATTTACTGAAGGAATCATCCATAGTCATTGTTTTCATTTCTCTATCTCATATTCTCTTCCCAGTCCAACACAATTCAATCAGACTCTGTCCTTACCTTCCCCTCACTACTACTACTTGACTATTCTTGTAAAGACCACAGGTAACCTCCATGCTGCCCAAACCAATATAATCTCACCTGAAGTAATATCTCAACAGATTCGCCAGTTTCTTTTTTTTTTTTTTTTTTTCCTCGTTTAAGTTATTGTGTTTATGTTTATTTGTTTTATTAGGGTGCTCAATGTGAAAACACAGTTGTTTTCATATAACATTGATGTTGTACTCATTTTGCCGTACAATTAGTTAATTGTGCTGCATTTTTTTTTTTAAGTGAGCCAAATTATCTAGCAAAGCAATGAATAAAGTAACATTCATGTCAAAACCAATTTGCAAGTATCGATGTGTCCAAATTTTGAACAGGCCCAGGTTTCCCATAGTCCCGTTTGGAGATGCTTGTATGGCACGGGCAGTGTTGACATAGGAGTCCCAGTCTATATTGCGGTGTAGTCTCATGATTCACCCCAATCTCGCCGCAGCCCTTACATTTCTAACCAGTTGCCTCCTCGTTCCGCAATTGTTCCTAGACTTTGGGGGAAAAGGGGCATAAGTGGGGAGAATACAAACAGTGTGTTTCTTTGGAGATGTCATTTTTGGATCTAGTCTGTTCATGGTTGGTTCCCTTCATGGTTGACAGTTTTCCAGTGAACCTTTTTTGTCATACTAATAAAGCAACAAGCAATTGGATGTACAAGGCTTTACGCAGTACTAATTATTATGGCAGCTAACTAAGCTGTGAGCAATAGACACAGATGCTTGGATTGGTAGCTAATCCACAAACTGTGGTTTCTCTATAAGGGTGACAAGTTCTTATTGTGGCTTATAACATCTCCTAACACACTAGAGGACATAAGCTTGTGGCATCTGTTGTGAGTTATTCCTCCAAGGGAAGAGCTAATAGCCAATCAGATATGGGATATATATATAGACACACTGGATGGCTGCCACTGTTGCACAGTATCTCCAGGCAGTTTGAGGTTTAGCTGATACTGACGGAGGAGTCTTGCTTGTCTCAGGAGACTAATATTTTTGCTGTATTCTTTTAGTGGCCTTTGGTAACGCTCTCTGGCTTTCAGAGGCAGTTTGTACATAGCAAGTGATGCCATAACATTTTTCATGCTCACAAGGCAGGGTCTTCGACAACAGGAACTTACTGCCTTCTCCTTGCAATATCCCATTAGCATCCACTTACAGGCAAAAGGCCTTTATAATTTTCTAAGCATGTGCCACAGCACCCAAGTTTTTGGGATTTTTTGCAAAACTTTCTTTCAGAGAAATCTCCCCCCCCCAAATGTCTCATTCATTTTTTGGATTGGCTCATCCTCCTCTGTTGCTTAACCCTTAAATGCAAAGTGCCTCAGAGCTTCCTCTTCATGTTTCCCTAGATAATTCTATCCTGTCTTTAATTGGGCTTTAGTCTCTTCCACTTTAACTTTTAGTATTTTCTAAATTTTTAGTATTTATTTTATGTGTGAGTACGATGCCACTCGTGTGGTACACTGAACCTCCACCCACGTCGTAAACAATGCACCTCACAGAGGACAGAGAGGGTGTCCAGATTCCCCTGGAACTGTAGTTAAGGATGTTGTTAGTTGCCACATGTGTGCTGGGATTCAAACCCAGGTCTTTCTGCAGGAATAGCCAGTGCTCTTAACTACTGAGCCATCTCTCCTAGCCCCAGGTTTCTTAGATATTTTTTTAAAATCTTTATTTATTTTTATGTGTATGAGTATTACGGCTGCATGTATGTAAGTGCACCTCATGTGTATAACAGAGGACAGAAGAGGGTTGGTAGCCCTGGAACTGGATGTTGTTAGCCATCATGTAGGTGCTAGGATTTGAAACCAGGGTCTTCTGCAAGAGCAGCAATGCTCTTAACTGCTGAGCCAATCTCTCCGGCCAGCCTGTGTCTTAATATTTTTTAGAGCACCAATTTATATTATTAATTTTTTTTTATTTTTTTTTTTTTAGTCTTTTTCGAGACAAGGTCTCCTCATGCTCTGTAGCCCCAGCTGTCCTGGGACTCACTCTGTAGACAGGCTGGCCTTGAACTCACAAAGAAATCCGCCTGCCTCTGCCTCCCGAGTGCAGGATTAAAGGCATGCGCCACCATGCCCGGCTATATTTTAATATTTTAAAAGAGCACCAATTTATATTTTCAATTCAGGCTTTTCCCTGCAACTCCAGACTACCTGCTCAACACTTCCATATAAACGCTAACATATATTTCAAACATAATGTAGTCAACACTGAGTTCATTATCCTCTCTGAAACCAGCTACTGTCAGCTTTCCCTAATTCAGTATAACAGCCACCTTCTTATCAACTGTTCAAGCCAAGTAACCATGGTTATTATATACCAGAGGTAGTGGACTGAACTAGAGTAAACAGGATGAAATCCCTCGTCAGACTGCTGGATTCAAGTCTTAGATCTACCATTTTCTGGTTGTATAACTAGGGAAATTCCTTAATTTGTCTATTTCCATATTCACAGAAGGCATGCAAGGTCTAGAGTCTATGCACCTGACACAGAATATGTTCTCTGCAAATGGTCGTTTTAAAAAGTATCCTTTTTCGCCGGCCCGTGGTGTCGACGCCTTTAATCCTAGCAACTTGGAGGCAGAGCAGGCGGATCTTTGTGATCGCAAGGCCAGCCTGGTCTACAATGAGTTCCCAGGACAGTTGGGGCTACAGGAGAACCCTGTCTCGAAAAGACCAAAAAAAAAAAAAAAAAAAAAAAAAGTATCCTTTTTCTCTGTGCATTGTGTACTGCCTTTATAATATCCCCCATACCCAGGAATATTCTCTCTTATTGACATACTGAGTTTCTTACCAGCCAGGTTCTGGCTAAAACAGTACCTTCTCAGAGACATTTTCTCTGACCCAGTCTAGAATAGCTGTGCTCTCACTGACACAGTCTTTTTTGATATATCCACACATGTGCACTTTAATATTCTCTTATTTCTAAACTATGTTACTCACTCATCACCACTCTGCTCCTCACTGTGCTGCTTATCTAACTCACTGAAGAAGGCTATTATTCCATCCAGAACAGACTTTCTGTTTCCCTAAAAAAGAAAAAGATACATTCTGCTAACTGAAGAACAAAATAACCAAGTTCAACTTAAAAGGATTATCAAATATAAATGTAAATAAAGAAGCTACAACCTAGAGTTAACAATGAGAATGCACAGAACATGTGCAGGTTGCCATAGGGTTTGAAATTCTTCCTGATGCTAGGCTCAGTGGTAGAGTATATGCTTAGCATGCCCAAGGCCTTGGGCTCTGCTAATCTGAAAACCTTAAGTGTAAGACTTTCTATGGTCATAGTGTACCCCCTTTCTGTGGTCTTTGTTTCTTTTACTTTCACAATGAAAATGTATTTTTTTCTTGTCCGCAGAGCATGACCAAATCACCATATATGAAATAAAGACACTTATGTGCTGGTATAGAAACCAAGAGTCTGAAAAAGATGGACAGATGTAACTGCTCATGCCATACAATTAAGGAGAAATAATTGTTTATTTATACCTTTGAAGAGAGAACCAGAAGCTGATACACCAAAGGTGGTATTTCTTGAAGATTCAACTTTGAAAACATCTTCAACACTTTTGTTACCACAAATTCCATTTCTTCTGCAGTCAGAGGGACATCCCTAGAGATCAGAGATTTTAAAATTTTGCCAAAGATTTTTAAATTTTGCCAGAGTCTAATTGCTTTGTTTTTAGAAACTAAATTCAGTTTTATAATAATTAAAATTCTATAAAATATTTTTTTAAAAAAAATTTGGATACTAGGTATGGTGGTGCATGCCTTTAATCCCAGCAGTTGGGAGGCAGAAGTAAGTGGAGCTCTGTGAGATCACAGCCAGCCTGGTCTACATGGTGAGTTTCAGGCAGGCTGGGGCTATGGGAGACCCTGTCAAAAAAAATTTTAAAAAGAGACAAAAGAAAATTTGGAAGCTAGGGAGATAGCTCAGAAGATAAAATAGTTGCTATGCCAGAATGAGGACCACTATACTTAGAAATGTGGGGTGGGCATGGTGGCCTACCTGTAAACCCAGCCAAGATAGGGGATCCCCAGAGCACCCTGGCTAGACAGACTAGCTAGACAGTCAAGTTAAGGGTTTAAGTGAGAGATCTTGCCTCAATACATAAGGTAGAGAGCAACCAAGAAAGACACAATGTTAACCTGTGGCCTCCTCTGCACCTGCACTACACCTATGTGTTTGCCTACCCACACATGCACACACACCACACAAACAGGCAAAACAAAACAACAAACAACCACAATTTGGGATCAGAGAATAAAGCATTAGATTATAACCATTTCTTTTGAATTTTCTCTTATGAAAAATCTTTTAAGCAGACTAATAAACTTGACTAAGCAAAATCATCTCGAAAAAAGAAAAACTAGTTACTCAAATAAAGGGGAGAAGGATGCTGCAAGAGAAGACAAAGGTAGCCAATGCTATTACCCAGGGGGTGAAGTTTTAATTTCCATCAGCTGTGTTAACAAAGCATGCTATTCAGAAAAACGAAAAGAGGACTGCTTACTTGAACATAGAAGTGAGCTGGATCACATATCGTTGATCCCATCTGGTTAAAAAAATGAGAGAGAATATTATCTTATTTCATTTTAACTCCTTTACATATAATTCCATTTCAAGTTTAACTCTCCAATACTGGGAAGCATGATAAAACAAATACTATTTTTTTGTTTTTGGTCTTTTCGAGACAGGGTCTCCCTGTAGCCCCTGCTGTCCTGGAACTCGCTCTGTAGACCAGGCTGGCCTTGAACTCACAAAGATCTGCCTGCCTCTGCCTCCCAAGTGCTAGGATTAAAGGCGTGTGCCACCACACCCGGCCACCCAGCTATTGTTTTGAATAGTATTTGTTTTATCAAGCCGGGCGTGGTGGTGCACGCCTTTAATCCTAGCACTTGGGAGGCAGAGGCAGGCAGATCTTTGTGAGTTCAAGGCCAGCCTGGTCTACAGAGTGAGTTTCAGGACAGCTGGGGGCTACAGGGAGACCCTGTCTCGAAAAGACCAAAAAATAAAATAAAATAAATAAAACAATAGCTGGGCATGGTGAGCCTGTAATCTTGGTACTTCAGAGGTAAAGGCAGGAAGATCGAGAAGAGTCCAAGGTCACCTTGCCCTACACATAAGTTTGAGAGCTACAGGATCCCTGCCTTAAAACAAAGAGCAATAATCAGTTTTTAACCTATCAGACTGGCAAAATCAAAACAGTTGTTGATAAGGAAAAAACATAACAAAAGAAACCATTCTGATAAAACCCAATACTGGTGAAATTATGAGAAGCAAGCACAGTTTACATATATTTTACAGTGTACAACTATTTTGTGTGTGTGTGTTTTCAAGACAGGGTCTCCCTGTAGCTCCAGCTGTCTTGGAACTCACTCTGTAGACCAGGCTGGCCTTGAACTCACAAAGATCCACCTGCCTCTACTCCCACCATGCCCGGCTCAACTTACGGAGGGGAGGGGAGAGAAGGGGAGGGGAGGGGAGGGGAGGGGAGGGGAGGGAAGGAAAAAGAGAGAGAAAGGAAAGGAGGAAGGAAGGAAGGGAGGGAGGGAGGGAGGGAGAAGAAAGAAAGAAAAGAGAAAGAAAGGGAAAGGGAAAGGAAAAGGGAAAGGGAAAGGGAAAAAGGGAAAAAGGGAAAAAGGGAAAAAGGGAAAGGGAAAGGAAGAGAAGAGAAGAGAAGAGAAGAGAAGAGAAGAGAAGAGAAGAGAAGAGAAGAGAAGAGAAGAGAAGAGAAGAGAAGAGAAGAGAAGAGAAGAGAAGAGAAGAGAAGAGAAGAGAAGAGAAGAGAAGAGAAGAGAAGAGAAGAGGAAAGAAATGCACATCATCACAAATCACCTGTGGTTTGAATGAGAATGTCCCCCAAAGGCTCCAAGTATTTGGACATTTTGTCCTCAGTTGGTGGCACTGTTTTGGAAGGTTTCAGAAGGTGTGGCCATGCTGGGAGCAGCATGTCACTGGGAATAAGCTTAGAGTTCTTAAAGCCTTGCCAATCTCTAGCCGCTCTCTGCTCCCTGTGCCTGCTTGAAGATGTGAACCTCTGCTTTTTGCTCCTGGTCCACGATCTCCTGCCGCCAGAGGCAGGAGAGGCAGAGGCAGGCGGATCTTTGTGAGTTCAAGGCCATCCTGGTCTACAGAGTGAGTTCCAGGTCACCTGGGGCTACAGGGAGACCCTGTCTCGAAAAGACCAAAAAAAAAAAAAAAAAAAAAAAGCTAGACATGATGGTACATGCCAGCAATCCCAGGACTCAGGAGCAGGAGGATTCCTACAAATCTGAATTTAGCTTGGTCTACTTAATGAGCTTAAGGCCAGTGAGACCTTGTCTCAAAAATAAAAGAATAAAAATACTTTAAAAGGGTGGAGGCTGGAGAGATGGCTCAGCGATTAAGAACATTAGCTATTCTTCCAGAGGACCTGGGTTTGATTCCTAGCATGCACATGGCACCCAACAACTGTCTGTAACTACAGCTCCAGGGAATTCTATGCTTTCCTGGCCTCTGCAGCCACTGCATACACGTGATACACTTAAATATATGTAGGTAAAACACTTGTACACCTAAAATACAATATTTTAAAAAATCGTGCTAGAGAGATGGCTCAGCAGTTAAGAGCACTGGCTGCTCTGGGAGAGGACCCAGGTTCAGTACTCAGCACCCACATGATGGCTAACGACCACCTCTAACTCCAGTTCCAGGGGATCCAGCACCATCCTCTGATCTCTTTGGCTATTGTATGACACATATGCACTTACACACATTTAGGGAATATACTCATACACATAAAATAAAAATAAAGTATATTTTTTTAGATTTTTTTTTTAATTTCTGTGTATGAATGTACTGTCTGCATGTAGGTTTGTGCACCCGTGTCGTGCAATGCTGCAGAGGTCAGAAGAGGGTCTCGGATTCCCCTGGAACTGGAGTTCTCCTAGAATTGGAGTTACAGACGGTTCTCAGCTGCATTGTGGGTGCTGGGGATCGAACCCGGGTCCTCTGCAAGAGCAGTCAGCGCTCTTAACCATTAGGCCATCTCTCCAGCCCCAAAAATAAAGTCTTTTTTTAAAATAAAATTAAAGGGGCTGGAGAGTTGGCTCAGTGGTTAAGAGCACTGACTACTGTTACAGAGGACCTGGGTTCAATTCCCAGCACCCACATGGCTAACAACTATCCTTAACTCCAGTTCCAGAGGAATCTGACTTCTTCTGACCTTCGGGGGTGTTGCACAACACAGGTACACTTACACACATGTGGGCAATAGACGCATACACATACAATAAAAATAATAAATATTTTAAAAAATAAATTAAAAATTAAATTAAAAAAATAAAGAAGCCACACATAGTGGCATATATCTTTAATTTTAGGAGGCGGATCTCTGTGAGATCAAGGCTAGTCTAGTCTATATTGGAATTCCAGGCCAGCTGGGACTACAGGAGGACCCTGTCTCAAAAAAAATCAAAAAAATAAAAAGAAGAAGAGAACAACAACAACAAAGGAAACAAAGTAAGGGCAACTTCCCTTGCCTTGAAGACATTAGGACTCCAGATAATATTCAGAAGACTATGTTATTGTGTTAAAATGAGGTCAAACAAACTATACGTACAGTGTTACAAGAATGAATATATTAAATCATCTTATTTTTTTTAATAATTTTTTTTAATTTTTTATTTTATTTATTTTTGTATGTATATGAGTGTACTGTCTGCATGTAGGTTTGTGCACCCGTGTCGTGCAATGCCACGGAGGTCAGAAGAGGGTGTCGGATTCCCCTGGAACTGGAGTTCTCCTGGAGTTGGAGTTTCAGACGGTTCTCAGCCGCCATGTGGGTGCTGGGGATCGAACCCGGGTCCTCTGTAAGAGCGGTCAGCGCTCTCAACCGCTAGGCCACCTCTCCAGCCCAAATCATCTTATTTTTAAAAATTCACTGCATACTAAATGATTTTATGGTGAGATATATATATATATATATTTTTTTTTTTTTTTTTTCATTTTGGTGAGATTTTAAAAAGAAAACAACAAAGCTTTAAGTCTCAGGAACTTCCCAGGAGAGAGATGAAGAAAGCCATGCCCTTGAGTTCAACATGGAGGTCAGTGAGCACCTGCATGACAGCTATGGGGTGCTCCACGGGAAGAGTGGGAAAGTCCAGAGTAGCAGGGAAAAGCACACTAGGGCTTTGGCTAGTACCAAAAAAAAGTTATACTTTTCCAAATGGGCAGCTATTGTGCTATATGATGAAAGCTCTGCATGTGGCTACTTCCTTTGGGTTTTTTGACATGGGGTATAATGTAGCCTAGGCCAGTCTCAAGCTTGCTACTTAACCAATGACCTTGAGCTCCTGATCCTCTTGCCTCCACCTCTCAAGTGCTGGGATTACAAGCATGTAGTACCACGATACCCTGTTCTTATGGTAGTATATCGTAAACAATAACATGAACAAGAAAGTCTACAAATATAACCAGGGATGATACCAGCACTTGATAGGAGAGGCATGGGGCTCATGAGTTTAAGCCCAGTCTAAGTTACATAGCAAAACCCAGTCTCAAAAAATAAACCCAATAAAACCATCTAGATTTAAATGTAGTGTGTGTGTGACACAAAAGCAGAAGGGGAAATACCTGGAGGGAACCAGAGGAAACAGGGGCAGAAATGGGAGAAAAGAACAAACTAATGCATGGCTAATTAAGGTATAATTAAGAGTGTGTGTGTGTGTGTGTGTGTGTGTGTGTGTGTGTGTGTGTAAATGCCATAAAGAAACCTATTACTGGGGCTGGAGAGATGGTTCAGCAGTTAAGAGCACGGGCTGCTCTTGCAGAAGACCGTGGTTTGGGTCCCAGCACCCACACAGCTGACAACAGTTCCTAAGTCCAGTTCGGGGATCTGATGACTTCTGGCCTCCTCATGCACTGCATGACACAGATAAACTTACATATATGCAGGCACTCATATACATAAATTAAAACCTAATAAATTTGTAAAAGTTAAAAAAGAAATCTATTACTTTGTATCATAAATTAATAAGAAATAAAAAAAGAAATCCATTAATTTGTATAACTTAACAAAAAAAGTTAGAAACTAAAAAGGAAAAAAATCCCAACAGCAAAACTTTACATTCCTGCTATAATTTACTATACAATTTTTGGGCACTTGTAGCCTGAAGCACTCCTAAACATTAATGAGACTTACCTGCCAGAACAGAGGGTATCAATCAACTGTTTCTTATACTCTTCCCCATTCAAATCACCTAAAAATGCAAACACACTGAGAAATGAATGTGATTACACAAATAGAGAAAATGCCACTAAAGCTGGAAGAAAATTACCTTTCCCATAGGCCAGATTTTCCTTTTTGGAAGCCAAGGCAGTAAGAATGATGGGTAATAACTCCAAGGATTTTCCATTCACTAGGGTGCCCTCTCTGATAGCACCAACAAACTCATTGGCTAATTCAACAAGTAATGGTCCTGGAAAATGGTGAGCCTGAAAGTTCAAGGAATAAAGAAAATCTTAAATAGAAATCCAATATGGGAAATATCTTTCCATGAAGTAAGACTTTTGCTGAATCAGGAGTTGACACTAAGACCCAGAAGTGGCACTCTAAGGGATTCAAGGAATCATGTTGGTGTTCCATATTTTTAACTATAAAGGACTTAAAGGTTAAAATCCTCCATCAATCCCATATTGTTCTTAAAAACCTACTTACCCAACTAATCACACTTTTAAAAAATTTTTATTTACGTATTTATTTTATGTATATAAATGTAATGCCTGCATGTAGGTAGGTGCACCCATGTCATGCGATGCCCATGGAGGTCAGAAGAGGGCATCAGATCCCCTGGAACTGGAGTTAAAGATGGTTGTTAGCCACCATATGATTTGGGAATTGAACTCAGGTTCTCTTCAAGAGCAGTCAATACTCTTAACCACTGAGCCATCTCTGTAGCCCCCTAATCACACTTTAACAATAGCTCTTATTCACAAATAGAACCAAGTTAGGTTTGGCACTTAAATTTTCTTTCTTTCTTTTTCTTTCTTTCTTCTTAATAACCTTTATAAACAGATTTACCCTTAGTTATTAAGATTTACCAAGTATTTAATATTTATTCCCATATACATAGATGGAATAGTTATCTTAAATATATTATTATAAATTATAAACTTTGAGATGTCCTTGTATACTATTATAAAGTATAAACCTGGGAAGTCCTTGTAAGCCTTGGAGCAGGTTATATATGACCAATTGTCTCCAGATGTTCAGAGATGTTTTACATAGGCTTTGCAAAGGTATTCATCTTGACAAACCTGTCTGTTCAGTCCAAAGAGGCCCTACTTAGTGGGCAAATGTTTTACCTATAAAACATATCTAAATTAAGAAATAAATCACACTCTGGAACAGAAATAATCATTCCTAAAAATTAATTTATATCCTTAAGGACCAGGAACCCTATTGTAATTTAATAGTCTTAGCTTACATGACAATTTATTTATCAGAGAGTCGATTACCCAAAATCTTGTTATAGGTTTTGATGGATCCTAAACAGCTGGTAGAAACTTAGTAAAACCTTAAATTGAATCCCATTAGTTATGTTTAATATAGATATAATAATGATAAATAATAATAACTTTTGTTGAAATTAGTTCATCCCTTAGCTGTTCTCAACTTCATAATGCCTTTACTCTTAGGCTATTTAGTTGGTCTCTCTTTTTCTTGTCACAGGGTCAGGAGGCCAGTCTGGACCTGGACAAGAGCTTTGAAGAACATGTTGAGATAACAGGCGTGAGTCTGAAGTGGGAGGGTGTTCTAGTTTGTCTTCAATTGCTGTGATAAAACATTCTGACCAATTTCAACTTGGGGAGGAAAGGGTTTATTTGGCTCACATCTCTCACAGTTCATCACTGAGGGAGCCCAGCATAGGAACTCATGGTAGGAACTGAAGCACAGGCCATGGAGGAAAGCTGCTTACTGGCTTGCTCCCTGGCACTTAAATTTTCTTTCACTCAACAACTCAGCCCCAATCTACCCCCAAACAACTGTTTCCCCTTCCATCTTACCTCTAGCATTAGTAACCCTATGATCTCCGATGCTACTTCTTGCAGCAGATCTCCTGATTCAACCATCTGGATACAGCAAGAATATATCTTGTATCTCCTAAGGGCTGCATCTTCCTCAGAGCACGGAGAACCTTATTATTTTGAACAGGTAATACAGAACAAGGGGTAGGGGCAAGGGGGAAGGGGGAAAGAAGTGTTAAGGATAACTAGGAAAATCAAACAAGTTTGTAATTTAATCTGGAAACAGAATTATGGTGTTATAATAGTAATATGGAGAGGGCTTTGAAAAGGTACTTCATTTAGCCAAAATAAAAGGATTAAAATGTCATCTTTTGCTTAACTCATTTCATTTTATTTTAATAATTATACACTGCAGGAGGAGGAAATCTTCTGAATATATATTGTTGCATTTTGGGAAGGAGGATTCACTTAAATTTAATGCCCTTAGCATGTTTTATTTAAAACATTTTCACTAAGGTATTCAACAGGAATGACAGAGTAATAAGGATACTGAAAATTCATCTCTTCCATAAAAGATACAAGAATACTGACAAAAATAGCCAAAATCAACTCTGAACACTAACCAAAGAATTATAACAGCCAAAGCAGCCTCAAGTTAAAAAAACACCATGGATATGGTGGTACACGTCTTAATCCAGTACTTGGAGAGTACTGGGAGGTAGAGGTAGGACAATCAGGAGTGTAGTAATCCTTGCTTGCATCAGGAGTTTAAAGGCATTATAGCCTAAATGGGACCCTATCTCACAAATTAAAACAAGGGCTAGAGAGATAGCTCAATAGCTAAAACACTGGCTACTCTTCCAGAGGTTCTAGGTTCAGTTCCCAGCACCACACGACAGATCATAACCATCTATAACTCTGGTTCAAGAGGACCTGAAACCCTCTTCTGACCTCTGCAGGAACCAGGGACACACATGATGCGCTTACACACATGAAGACAAAACAATCATACACTTAATAAGTAAATAAATAGTTAATTTTTAAAAAATTCCAGTCAATTCTCTCAGATGAAAGAATAAAGTTGGACCTCTACCTCATTCCACATACAAAAATCAATTTAAGATCAATCAAAGTTCTAAATGTAAGAGCTAAAGTAATACTTCTTATAGTGGCACATATATAATTCCTATACTCGGAAGACAGGCAGGATTAGGTGTTTGAGGCCATCCTGGGCTACACCCTGAGGCCTAATCTCAAAAATCAAAATAAGGGCTGGAGAGATGGCCTAGCAGTTAAGAATGCTGACTGCTCTTGCAGAGGACCTGGCTTTGATCCCCAGCACCCACATGGCGGCAGAAAACTGTCTTTAGCTCCAGTTCCAGGGGAATCCGACGCCGTCTTCTAACCTCCATGGCATTGCATGACACCGGTGCACAAACCTACATGCAGACAGTACATTCATACACATACGAAAATAAATAAAATAAAAAAAAAAATCAAAATAAATCAGAAAGAGCTAAAGCCATAAAACTTTGAGAAGAAAAATCAGGTATAAATCTTCATGAGTTTGGATAAGGTAATGAAAGCACAGACAAGTAAAACAATACAAATGAGACAACATTGAAAGTAAAATTTGTGTGTCAAAGAATACCATCAAAAAAGAGGAAAGATGCCAGGCATGGTAGCATCTTTCAATTGTCTCGCTGGGAAGTGGGGGCAGGGCAGATCTCTGTGAATCCAAGGCCAGCCTGATCTAGTGAGTTCCTGGCCAGCCAGGGCTATACAGTAAGACCTTGTCTCAGAGAGGGAGGAAGGGGGAGGGGGAGAGGGGGAAAGAGGGAGGGGAAGAGAGGGAGGGGGAAAGGGGGGAGGGG
>VZQC01002915.1:874399-938213 GCA_009823505.1 Rhizomys pruinosus
GGAGAGGGAGAGGGAGAGGGAGAGGGAGAGGGAGGGCAGGGAGAGGATTTTTAGCATTTTTAGACTGACTTTCTGTGTATGAGTGAGCATGTGTAGTCCAGAGGTCCACTCTGGGTGTCTTCCTCAATAGTTCTCCACCTTGTTTTTGGGGACAGGGTTTCTCTTTGAACCTGGAGCTCACCAATTGGCTATACTTGCTGGCCAGCAAGCCCCAGGGAGCCTCCTGACTCAGCCTCCCCAGTGCTGGGACTACAGACACATGCTGCTGCAGCCAGCTTTTACATGAGTGCTGGCTACTGAACTCAGGTACTCATGCTTGTACAGCAAGCACTTTACTGACTCAGCCATGTCCCTGGGCCTCTAATCTATTTATTTATTTATTTATTTATTTATTTATTTATTTAATTTATATTTTATGTGTTTGAGTATTTTCACTTCATGTATGTAAGTATACTACATGCATGCCTGATCCCCATGGAGGCCAGAAGGGGGTGTCAGGATCCCTGGAACTAGAGTTATGGATAGTTGTTAGCTACCCTATGGGTGCTGGGAACTGAACCTAGGTCCTCTGAAGAGCAGCCAGTGCTCTTAAGTGCTGAATAATCTCTCCAGCCTCTTCAATCTGATTTTTTAAAGACTAAAAGTTTCTAAATAGGCTTTTGTTCAAAGACATATAAATGGCCAGTAAGTATATGAAAAGATGCATGTACACACATAATTAAAAATAAAAATAGGGTGTGGAGAGACAGCTTAGCGGCTAAGAGCACCGGCTGTTCTTGCAGAGGACCCGGGTTTGATTCCCAGTACCCACATGGTGGCTAACAACTGTCTTTAACTCCAGTTCCAGGGCATCTGACACCTTCTTCTGACCTCCGTAGGCATTGCATGACAGGGGTACTTAACACATGCAAGCAATAGACTTGTACACATAAAATTAAAATAAATAAAATATTAAAGAAATAAATCTGAATCTTCTGAAAAACAAAAAAAAGATGTTCATATCATCATCCTTCACAAAAATCCAAATCAAAAATAGATGAGGCCAGTGAGACGGCTCAGTCAGTAAAATTGCTAACAACCTGAGTTTGAGCCCCAGAACCAACATAAAGATGAAAGGATCAACCTCACAAAGTTGTTGTCACACATATACACACTAATCAACAAAATCTTTTCAAAAAGAGGGGCTGGAGAGATGGCCTAGCAGTTAAGAGCCCCGACTGCTCTTACAGAGGACCCGAGTTTGATCCCCAGCACCCACATGGCAGCTAAAAACTGTCTTTAACTCCAGTTCCAGGGGAATCCGACACCCTCTTCTGACCCCCGCGGCATTGCATGTCATGCCTATCTATCCCAGATTGTATGAGGATCAGGTAAGAGGATTGCAAGTTCAAGGCTAGCCTTGGATATATAGTAAGATCCTCTCTCAAAATCTCAAAACAAGGGGCTTGAGCAATGGCTTAGCAGTTAAGAGCATGGTTGCTCTTCTAGAGAACCCAGGTTCAGTTCCCAACACCCACTAACAACTGTCTATAATTCCAGTTCCAAGGGACCCAATGCCCTCTTCTGTCTTCTACAGACATGAGGCACATATGTGGTACACTTAAACACACATGCAGGCAAAACACTCATACACATAAAATAAAAATACTCATCTTTTATTAAAAACATCTAGGTACCACCAGGTGGGGGGTGGTGCTGCACACCTTTAATCCTAGCACTCGGGAGGCAGAGGCAGGCAGGCAGATCTTTGTGAGTTCAAGGCCAGCCTGGTCTACAGAGTGAGTTCCAGGACAACTGGGGCTACACAGAGACACTGTCTCGAAAAGACCAAAGTCAAAACAAAACAAAACAAAATCTAGGTACCAGGCATCATTGAACAAGGACCCAAGAAGACATTAACTACCTCTTAAGGAAGCTCCTTCATGCAAAAGAAGACCAAGAACCCAAAAGGGCCTGAATGGCTAAACCGTGAAGATTACAGTCTACAGAGTGTGGTTCCATGGACAAGCTGCCTAAATTCAGCTTCACCTACCCAGGGCTCAGAGAACATTGCAGAAGAGAGGGCAGAAAGATTGTAAGAGTCAGGGAGGTGATTGTAAGAGTCAGGGAGGTGATGCAAGACCAAATGGAAATCAATCCTAGAAGCTCCTGAAACCCAGTTCATAAGAACCCATAGCATTGGTAACAGCATGCACAAGGCCTATGCAAGCTCAGCTGCACAAAAACCTGAAATGGGTAGCAGAGCTCAGCCTTGGCTAAGCAAATACTGGCAACAGATTATAATCAGGTGAGGAAGACCTGGCCTTCTTTAGGAAAGAAGACTCTGGGGGCTAGAGAGATAGCTCAGCAGCTAAGAGCGTCGGTCACTCTTACAGAGGACCCGAGTTCGATCCCCAGCACCCACACGGCAGCTGAGAATCGTCTTTGGCTCCAGTTCCAGGAGAACTCCAGTTCCAGAGGAATCTGACACCCTCTTCTGACCTCCGCTGCATTGCACAACACAGGTGTGCAGAACTAGAACATGCAGATAGTACATTCATACACATAAAAATTTTTAAAAATTAAAAAAAAAGAACAAGAGAGGAAAGATTTCTTAAAAAAAAAAGACTAACTGAATATATGAAACATAAAAAATGCAACAATAACAAAATATCTGGGTATAAATGGTTGACTGTATAGGACTTAACATATATGGTAGAATGCGTGAGGGCTGTCAGCAGGGTGTGTCTCTGTGTGTGTGGACGGGGGGGGGGTCTAAATTTGATTAAGAACTGTTGTATAATAAGGACAAAAGTAAATTAAAAATTAAGAAAAAAAAATTTTTTATGTGTATGAGTGTTTTGCCTGCATGTATATAAGTACACCACAAGTGTGAAATGCCCTGTAGAGGCCAGAGGAGGGTGCTGGATCCCCTGGAACTGGAGTTAAAGATGGTTGCTAGCTATCATGTAGGTGCTGGGAATCGAACCTGTGCGCTCTGGAAGAACATCAAGTGTTCTTAACCACTGAGCCATGTCTCCAGCCTCCAAAATATTAAATCTTAAATAATATTTTTTTTTTTTTTGAGATACAGTCTCCCTATAGCCCCAGCTGGCCTGGAACTCACTCTGTAGATCAGGCTGGCCTTGAACTCACAGAGATCTATCTGCCTCTGCCTCCAAGTGCTAGGATTAAAGGCGTGCGCCACCACGCCCGGCTTAAAGACAGTTCTTAGCCGCCATGTGGGTGCTGGGAATCAAAGCCAGGTCTTCTGCAGTCAGTGCTCTTAACTGCTGAGCCATCTATCCAGCCCCAAGAATAATGTATTTTTTGAAAAGGTCTCAAAACAAAATGAAAACCCAAAGCCAGGTACAGTAGTGCACACTTGTAATCTAGTCCCCTAGGCTACAGAGTAAGTATAGGACTGTGTCGGAAAACAAAACAAAACAAAAAAAAGGAGGGGGTATTTTTATTCTACCACAATTTGTGGAACCACTTTGAGTCCCCAGTCTGAATACAGACACCTTACTCAAGATAGTGAAATAAACACAACACATTGGAGTCAAAAGTCTCTGCGTGAGGCATACAAGATACTCCATTTTATTCAAATCCAGAGCCCCTAGCCTCTTGGTAAGCACAGAGTAAGTACTAGACTTAGGCTGTTCCCCTCACAAAGCCAAATGCACAAGTAAGCAAAGCAAGTGGCTCCTCTACATGGTCCAAAATTCAACAATATAATATCAGGTTCCCATTCCAAATCCCATTAGTTGCTTCTGTAGAATCTCCCAAATAAAGAAAACGTTCCAATGGGGATTCAGACAGTAAGAAAAGCAGTAATGATGCCCAAAGTAAACAAATGTACCAATGAATACACTGAGAGAAGTAAAATCACCACCTCTGAAGATGGCTCTCAGGAGGGCTCCAACAGCTCTTCCCTTCACTGCCTGATTTTGAAGAAGAGTCGTCAACTGCAATCAAAGAAAGGAAAGTGATAAGTCTCTGGCATCAGCTCCTCTAACCAGATAATCCAAAAACTCAAAATGAAAAAAAAAGTGCCGGGCCTGGTGGCACATGCAGGACGATCTCTGTGAGTTCAAGGTCAGCCTGGTCTACATAGTAAGTTCCAGGCCAGCTGGGGCTACAGGGAGCCCTGTCTCAAAACAAAACAAAACAAAACAAAAAAAACAAAAAAGAAAAAGAGTATTATCAGGTTCAGATCAGAGACTCTGATATATCACAAATACTTTATAATTTAGACAAACCAAGAAGATCTTAACAAGATCCTGGCCCATCAAGACTAAAACTTAGTGGTGCACACCTGTAATCTCAGCACTAGGGACTGAAGCAGGGTGTTTTTCACCAGTTGTAGGCCAGCCTGGGACACACATCAGGACATACTGGCCAGCAAGGGCCACAGAGTAATACTTCTCTCAAAGACTAGGGCTGAGGATGTAGCTCAGCTGATAAAGTGCTTTATTAATATACACAAGGCCCTGGGTTTGATCTCCAGCACCCCAAAAACTGCATTCTAGAATGAGACAAGATAAGCAGAAGTTCAAGGTCATCTTTCACTAACTAGAGTTTGAAGCCAGATAGTGCTAGACAGATTACAAATAACAAGAAATTAAGGGATAACCTAGAATAAATTATCCCAGCACTTGGAAGGAACCACCTCTGCCAATATCTTATTCTGGACTTCCAGTATCCAGAATTAAGGGGGAAAATGCTGTTATTTAAGATACCCAATTTATGTTCCTCCTAACAGCGGCCTTGGCACACTAATATAGGAGATGAGGAGCACATATATGCCATCTCTCCAGTCCTGATTAACCTTTTTTTTTTGGGGGGGGGTCTTTTTGAGACAGGGTCTCCCTGTAGCCCCAGAATAGTAAATGAATGTGGATGTGTTTGTTTAACATATCAAAGTGCTAAAAGTAGAGTTTGCATATTCTTAGAAGCAGTGAGTATAACCTGAGAAGTCTGATTAACATTGTATGTATGAGATACTTTAGGCCTAGGAATCAAAGGGCAAGATTCTCTGATGGTAAGAGTGGATCCTAGCTTATAGTTCCCCAGTTCATTCTGGAGAGTGGGTTTGGATAAAAATATGAGTGAAGCCTGGCTTAAGAGCATAAATAGTTCCTTGAGATGTGAGAAGGAATGGGTGATTCTCAAGAGTTGGAGTCCACTCTTGCTCTTAGCACTGAGAGTTAGGCTGAATCTTCATTCAGGTATTAACTGTAATGTGGCTTAGTAACACTGCCCTTCATAAGGAGTAGTATCTGTTGTCATATCAATCTTTTTTTCCTTGAGTATTTTTTTTTTTTTTTGAGAAAGGGTCTCCCTGTAGCTCCAGCTGGCCTGGAACTTGCTATGTAGACCAGAGTGAGCTCCATCTCAGAGAAATCCACCTGCCTATGCCTCCCAAGTGCTGGGATTAAAAGCATGTACCACTGTTGGGAGCTGAGTATTCAGGGCTGCCAGGTGCTGGCTGCCTCCCCTCAATCCCCCAGCAGCTATGGGATATTGGCAAATCCTATGATTTTCCTGCCTTGAGACAAGGTATAAAAAGATTTTTATTTTAATTCTGCAATAAAGTGTCTGCCTGGTCATTCTCCTAGACACCCTCCTGATCTTAGCTCTTTCTGTGTCCGTGTCTTTTTTTCCTTTATCCCCTATACTTTCCACTCAGGTTTTGCGATCCCCAAAGTTAGACTGAGGCATGCCACCACACCCAAAGCTGGGTGTGGTGGCATGCCTCACACCCAGCTTTGGGTGTGGTGGCATGCCTCAGTATGTATGTAAATGTACCACATACATGCATTGACTGCATGTATGTAAATGTACCACATACATGCATTGACTGTGGAGGCCACAAGAGGGTGTTGGATCCCCTGAAATGAGTTACAGATGGTTGTAAGCTGTCATTTGGGTGCTGGGAACCGAACCCAAATCCTGTACAAGAACAGCCAGTGTTCTTAACCACTGAGAAATCTTTCCAGCTCCTTGAGTAACTTTTTTTGCACTTAGATGGAATCTAAGCTTTCTACCATGGCTTGTAGGGTTCTTCATAACCTGATCCTTGCCTATGGCTTCAAACTTATCTTCTGCTATCTTTCCCTTCCCTGTTATACCCCAGATAAACAGGTTTTTGTTTTGTTTTATATTTTGTTTTTTTCAGGTACCCAAGCAAATCAAGCTCTTTGCTTCTTTGGGACCTTTATTTATGATACCTCTATCCCCACCTCTTTCTATAACCAGTGGCTTCTTATCTTCCATGTCTCTACTCAAATGTCTCAAGGAGCTTTTGACTACATTAGCTGAAGCTACCTCCCTTTCCTCAAGTTATTGTCTATCTCAGCTCCTTACTTATTGCCTATATAATTTTTTCTTGATTTTTCTCATCTTTTTCTAAACTGAGTTAAATTACCATCTCTGTCTTGTTCATCTTTATATTGTTCCTAGGGAAAAGAATGTATACCAAAAGTGTTGATGGATATGTGGCCCTAAAACATGCCACAGTATCAAATGCTTGGAACTCACTATGCAGACCAGGCTGGCTTTGAACTCACAGAGATCCACTTGCTTCTGCCTTCCAAGTGCTGGGATTAAAGAAGGTATGTGCCATTTATTACACCAGGACTGATTAATCATTTAAAGATTTTATTATTTATGTGCTTGTATCTATGTGTTTATGAGTACAGTACCCACAGAGGCCAGAAAAGAGCATCATACTCCCCTGGAACTGGAGTTACCTATGTTTGTAAGTCATCTGACATGGCTGCTGGGAACTAAACTGTTTCCATGGCTGCAAGAACAGCAAGTACACTGAGCTACCTCACTAGACCCCCTGATTAATCTTAGTGGAGTCTATGTATTAATACATATTCTCTAAAGCTAGGGATATAACTCGGTTAGTGAAATGCTTGCCTAGCACACACAAAGCCCTGGATTCAATCCCCAGCACAGCATAAATGGGGAGTATTGTCAGAGGCCTATAATCCTAGCACTGGGGAGAAACAGGAAGGAGGAACAGAAGTTCAAAGTCATCCACAGTGAGGTCAAGGGCAGTTTGGATTAGAAACTTTTTATTAAAAACAAAAACAAAAACAAAAACAAAGGTTTCTGTGCTAATCATCATCTGGTACATAAGGAAATTTCTTCACACAGGAACCCACGACTGGCCAATGTGCAGAGAACAAGAGGCCACAGAGTACTTATCCCTGATTAGAACACCTATTCCAAACTTCTGCCTCCCAAGGCTCAGAGATCATGGCAGAAAGACTTTAAGAGCCAGAGGTGGTAGATGACCACAAGGAAAGTTTTCTAGACAGCTGGTCAGTTATACATATGAATTCACAGCAACGGTGACAGCATGCACAAGTACCACGCAAGCTCAAACCAGACAAAATCCTAGCAAAGTCATGTGGAAGTGGGTAAGAAATCTCAACCCCGACCTAAGGAACTTTTGGCAACTGATGGCTGTAGGAGGGGGAGAGACAGTCTCTTACAGGGATGGGACTCTTGGTAGGTGAACCAGGCTCCAGTGAACAGACCCACACTGAAAGACATTTGGGGTAGACATCGGGCTCTATAGGCTGTAGTTTATAACACACGAGCGCACACACACACACACACACATATAGAGAGAGAGAACACATATAGAGAGAGTACAATAAATTGGGTGGAGGGCAGTAAGGGGAGGTACAGAGAAGGGAGATCTAAATACTAATAAGTTACTTATATGAAAATTGTAAAAATTCAATAAAAAAATTTTAAAGATGAGCAAAAAAGGGGAAAACAATTATGTTCTCTTTATCAAAGTAGTCTCCACATATTTCAAACACTTCATTTTTTCCATCTCTTTACCACCTATGATTTAGATATTCTGAGCTATGTATTCCATGTTGCTGATTTTAAGTGCTTAGCCTGCTAAATCATCTATTAAGGCTTTCACTTCAAGAAACTTTCTCTGGTTATTCTACACATCAATTCTTTGTTTTATGGATTTTATCCTTCATTTATATCTGACCAATTCTCCTGTCTCTACTTCCCATAAAGCTGGGCATGGTGGCACATGTCTTTAATCCCAGCACTTAGGCAGCAGAGACAGGAGGATCTCTGTGAGTTCAAGGCCAGTCTGGTCTACAGAATGAGTTCCAGGACAGCTGGGGCTATAGGGAGACCTGTCTCAAAAAAAAAAAAAAAAAAAAAAAGAAAAAAAAACAAGGAAAATCCTGCCCAACTAAAAGAGACCAGGACAGATGGATATACCACAAAATTCCACCAAACTTCAAAGTAGCCCTCAGATCCTGTCATAAAACAGGAAAAAGAGCAGGAAACTCCCAATCTTCTTCTCTGAAGCCAGATCATTACAGTATTACCATGACAAGGACTGAACAAAAAAAACAAGAAACAGAAAAGACAACCAAGGACAAAGAGGAAGAGGAGGAGGAGGAGGAGGAGTGGGGGAAGGAGGAGGGATGGAGGCAGGAGGAGGAGGAGGAGGAGGAGAGGACAATGTTTCTAATGAACGTAGATACAAAAATATCTCAACAAAAAAAAATGAAATAACACATCAAAAAGATTATCCACCATTATCAAGTTGGCTTCATCCCAAATATACGGGGATGGTTCCACATAAGTAAATCAATAGATATAATCCAAAACATATGGACTCAAGAAGAGACACCACATGATCATTGCACTAGATGCAGAAAAGGCCTTTCACAAAATCCTACATCCATTCATGGTAAGTCATGGATAATCTAGGGATACAGGGACACATCTCAACATAATAAAGGTAATATACACAAGCCTAAATTAAAAAAAAAAGCATTCCCATTAAAATCAGGAATAAGACAGGGATGTACACTCTCTCCATTCCCATTCAATATAGTACTTGAAGTCTTACCTAGAGCAGTAAGACAGATGAAAAGATATAAAGGAGATACAAATTGAAAAGGAAGAAGTCAAAGTATCCTTATTTGCAGATGATATGATTCTATGCATAAAATACCCTAAAAACTCCACCAGAAAACCCCCAGATGATAAACACATTCAACAAAGTAGCAGGACATAAAATTAGCATGTAAAAACCAGTAGCCTTCCTATATACCACCAACAAACACACTGAGAAAGAAATCCATTCATGGGGCTGGAGAGATGGCCTAGTGGTTAAGAGCACCGACTGCTCTTGCAGAGGACCCGGGTTTGATCCCCAGCACCCACATGGCGGCTGAGAACCTTCTTTGACTCCAGTTCCAGGGAAATCCGACACCCTCTTCTGACCTCCGCAGCCCTGCATGACATGGGTGCACAAACCTACATGCAGACAGTACATTCATACACATACAAGAATAAATAAAAATTAAAAAAAGAAATCTGTTCATGATAGCCTCGAAAGTCATAAAATATCTTATAATAAACTAACAAAGGAAATGAAAGATTTGTATAATAAAAACTTGAAGACACTGAAGAAACTGAAGATCCCAGAAGGTGGAAAGACCTCCCACACACACGAACAGTAGAATTAATATTGTTAAAATGGCCATCCTGCCAAAAGCAATCTACAAATTCAATGTAATACCCATTAAAATTCCAACACAGCTGGGTGGGTATGGTGGCACATGCCTTTAATCCCAGCACTGGGAGGCAGAGGCAGGTGGATCTCTATGAATTCAAGACCAGCCTGGTCTACATAGTGAGTTCTAGGGCAGCTGGGGCTATAGGGAGACCCTGTCTCGAAAAGACAAAAAAAAAAAAAATCCAACACAATTCACAGAAATTGAAAAACTAATCTTAAACTTCATATGAAAACACATACACACAAAAAAAAACTGGATAAGCAAAATAAGCCTGAACAACAAAAGAAGTGCTGAAGGCATTACCATCCCTGATCTCAAATTATACTACAGAGCTATAGCAATAAAAACAGCATAGTACTGGCATAGAAACAGAAACAATGATTAGTGGAATAGAAGGGAAGACCCAGATTTAAATCCATACATTAGGGCCACCTGGTTTTTAACAAAGGAGCCACAAATACACACTGGAGAAAAGACGGCATGTTCAACAAATGGTGCTGGTCAAACTGGATAGCTGCATGTAAAACAGTGAAACTACGTCCCTAATTCTCACCATAATGCACAAAATCCAACACCAAATGGATCAAAGACACCAATGTAAGACTCAAGACCCCTAATAAGATAGAGAATAAAGTAGGGAATGTACTAGAACTTATAGGCACAGGAAAGGAATTTATGAACAGGGTTCCTATAATACAGGTATTAACTCCAATCAACAACTGGGACCTCATAAAACTAAAAATGCTTCTGTACAGCAAAGGACACCATTATTAGAGTAGAGAGGCAAGCTACTGAATGGGAAAAGATCTTTACCAGCTATACCTCTAACAGAGGGTTAGTATCTAGAATATACAAAGAACTAAAAAAACTAAACAAACAAAAAAGCAACCCAATTAAAATTTGGGGCCCTAGATATGAAACACAAATGGCTGAGAAATACTTTAAATAAAAACTGTTGGATTGGAGAGATGGCTCGGTGGTTAAGAACACTGGATGCTCTTGCAGAGAACCCAGGTTTGGTTCTAATAGCAGCAGCTAACAATTGTAACTCCAGTTTCAGGGATCCAACTTGCTCTTCTGAACTCTGTGTGCATTTCCCAACACGGGTATACTTAGCTATATGGAAGCAATACACTCATACATATAAAATAAAAATAATATTTTTTTAATAAAAATAATATTTAAGCCGGGCGTCGTAGCGCATGCCTTTAATCCTAGCACTTGGGAGGCAGGGGCAGGCAGATCTTTGTGAGTTCAAGGCCATTCAAGGCCAGCCTGGTCTACAGAGCGAATTCCAGGACAGCTGGGGCTACAGGGAGACCCTGTCTCAAAAAGACCAAAATAATAATAATAATAATATATTTTTTTAAATGTTCAAGATTAGCCAGGCGTGGTGACGCACGCCTTTAATCCCAGCACTCAGGAGGCAGTGAGGCTGGCAGATCTCTGTACATTCAAGGCCAGCCTGGTCTACATAGTGAATTCCAGGCCAGCTGGGGCTACAGGGAGACCCTGTCTCAAAAAGACAAAAAAAAAAAAAAAAAGTTCAAGATCTTTAGTCATCAGGGAAATGCAAATTAAAACTATTTTGAGATTTCATCTTACCCAACTCAGAATAGCTAAGATCAAAACAACAACAACAAATGCTGGTGAGGATGTAGAGAAAGATGACCACTTATCCACTCCTGGTAGGAGAGCAAACTGGTGCAGCACTACGCAAATCAGTGTGGAGATTCCTCAAAAAGCTAGCATACCACTCTTGGGCATAAACACAAAAGATTCTATTTCCTACAATGGAGATATCAATTTATCCATGTTCATTGCTACACTTTTCCTAATAGCTAGGAAATGGAAACAACGTAGATGTCAATCAACTAATGAATGGATAATGAAAGTATGATAAATTTATGCAATGGATCATTCAGCTGTTAAAACAACAAAATTGTGAAATTTGCAGATAAATAGGTGGAACTGGAAATAATCAGTCCGACTGAGGTAACCCAGACCCAGAAAGACAAATGTAGCATGTTCTTTCTCATAACTGGATGCTACCCTAGAATTCTTAGGTATGAGTGTTTCAAATGAAAATTTAGAGTCCAGGAAACTAATAAATGGCTATGGCAAGCAGAGAGGTGGCTTCATAAGAAGGGAGGCAGAATGTTGAAATATGAATGGGAAGGGGCTAAAGAGATGGCTCAGCAGTTAAGAGTACTGGCTGCTCTTGCAGAGGACCCAAGTTTGGTTCCCAGCACCCATATGGTAGCTAACAACCATCTGTTAACTCTTGTTCCAGGGGATATGATGCCTTCTTCTAGTCTCTGCAGGCACTGTACAGATGTGGGGCATTTACATATGTGTGGGCAAAACATTGTGCACATAAAAATAAACAGAAGGGGGTATAAAGGTAACTAAGATTTTATGTATGAAATATACACAAAAATTCAATGAAAAATATAATAATATTCTGTGGTATCTGATGTAAAGGTTAACAACTTTATAGTGAGAATAAGAGTTCATGTTTGTTAGTTACTATATTAAAATAAAGAGTTGCTATTTAAGTTTCAATATATTGGAAAAAACAAACAAATGGATAGCAAGAAGTATATATTTAGTATATCTCAGTAATTAAAAAATGACTTTATATTGATCCAACTATGTATCTACCTGAAAAAATGTGAAAAAACTGTAAGATCAAAATAAATAAGCAAACAAAAATTTGGGGGTTAGTTTGGTCTTTTGTGTTGTTGTTGTTTTTTGGTTTGGTCTTTTTTTGAGGCAGGGTCTCCCTGTAGCCCTAGCTGTCCTGGAATTCTCTATGTAGACCAGGCTGGCCTTGAACTCACAGAGATCCACCTACCTCTGCCTCCCAAGTGCTGGAATTAAAGGTGTGTGCCACCATGCCCTGGCAAATACAGATTTTAAAGGGAGAAACATGAATAACAGAATGGGAAGGATTAAATAGGTGGGAAATGAGAGGGCAGGACAGAGGAGGAAGAATAGGAAGGGATAACCAACACCAAAGGCCTTTAGAAACCTACCACTATGCTTCTTAAGTATACACATATATATTATAAAAGGAGATTAAAAGAAGTTACCTTATAACAGGGACATGGGTCCTACTAGACACCACAGGATAACAATGTAAAAGCCCAATATCACCAGAACTTGACAGTAAGACCCTATTGCTAAAGGCACTACATGCATGAGCTAAAGCACAAACAAGAAAAAATCAAGTTGGCACTGACTTCAAAGGTCCACCTCTACAGGGTAGCTTTCATATGCTGAAGGTGCTATGCATGCTACAAGAATAGAAAATTAATCCTCAGTGTTACCCTGCTGTGAATCCTACTAGCTACAATTGGCCTAGCAAGAGATGTCCACTACTGCAATAGTGGCACAAATATGGGAGTAACCAACCACTTTCTAATTGCATTTAAGGTCCACTTCAGAAGATGGAGCCCATATCTGACATGATACCAGAACCTGGGGCTAGACAGGTCACAGGCCATAGTAGAGAGCCTAACACTATTATTCTTCTAAATAGATATAGAATTAAACTGATTCCTAATGATGGTTATGCCCATGCAACCTCTATGCTTTAAGGCTTAAGAAATAGCAAAAGGGGAAGTGTTAATGCATCTCTCAACTCTCACCAGAGAAGCTTCCTTATACAGCAGATGGTGATTAACACAGAGACTCACAACTGGTCAATGTGCAGAGATTAAGAGGCTGCAGAGTCCATATCAAACTTTTGCCTCCCAAGGTTCATTACAGAAGAGGGGGAGGAGTGGAAAATAAGAGCCAGAGGAGGGATGACCAGGGAGAAACAGT
This sequence comes from Rhizomys pruinosus, assembly GCA_009823505.1. NCBI lineage: Eukaryota > Metazoa > Chordata > Mammalia > Rodentia > Spalacidae > Rhizomys > Rhizomys pruinosus. The sequence continues at coordinate 887,797 of VZQC01002915.1, forward strand.
TTTCCAGACAGCTGGGCAGTTATTCATATGAACTCACAGCAATGACAACAGCATGAACAAGTCCCACATAAGCTCAAGCCAGACAAAATTCTAGCATGAGGGTGGGGAAGTAGGTAAGAAACCCCAACCCTACCTGAGGAATTATTAGCAAATGGCCACTGGGAAAGGGAGAGTCAGTTTAACAGTGAGACTGGTTGGTTGACCAGGCTCCAGTGGAGGAACCCCCACTGAAGGGCATTTAAGGGCACAGGACTAACCCTCTAGGCATATATATGTATGTGTATACACACAAGCAGATACACATGGCTTTCAGTTGTACTTTTTTATTCTCAGTACTCAATTTCTTTTCCTTTTTTTTTTTTTGGTTTTATTTTGGCTTGCTTTAGAGACTGAATCCAGAGCCTTGGATATTTCAGACAAGTCATCTAACACTGAACTACATCCCCACTGCTCTTTTTTTTCCTCTTGCAGTAGAATCAAAGTTGCCCAGGCTGACCTTAAATTTGCTCTGCAGCCGGGATAGGACATACACTTATAACACTCCTGCCAGTTTCCCTAATACCTGGGATTACAGATAGCTGGGATTACAGGTTACAGGTCAATTTAGATCTATAAACTGTAATCAAGTCCTTATCCAAGGAAACTGGTGAGGAGATAGAGTGGCAGAGTGGTAGTGCAGCATGAACGCTTTCTCATACACTCTTTGTCATCATGCTTGAGATTTTTTTTTTAAGTTTTTTTTTTTTCAATTTTTTAAATTTATTTATTTTGTATGTGTATGAATGTACTGTCTGCATGTAGGTTTGTGCAACCGTGTTGTGCAATGCCACAGAGATCAGAAGAGGGTGTCAGATTCCCCCTGGAACTGGAGTCAAAGACGGTTCTTAGCCGCCATGTGGGTGCTGGGGATCAAACCCAGGTCCTCTGCAAGGGCAGTTGGTGCTCTTAACCGCTAGGCCATCTGTCCAAGCCCCACTTGAGATTTACTTTTAGCACGATTCCCAATACTCACATCATCATCTTTCAGGGTCTGAAGAAATTCCTGCAGTTTATCTGTTGCTAGAGATAAAATTTTCTGGTCCATTGTTGCTCATATCAGGGAACTATACGAAAAAAAAAGTCACACAAGTAAACAAGTTTTTTTTCCTTCCTTCCCTAACTGATTATTTCATACCTGTTAAAGACAATGCACACAGATTACAGGCTAGTAGGAGAAGATTCCTAACCTACTCAAAATCATCCTAAGAATGCCCTAGACTTCTCTAAGTGGTTTGATAGTTTTTGCCCGCATTTTTTTTTGGGGGGGGGTCTTTTCGAGACAGGGTCTCCCTGTAGCCCCAGCTGTCCTGGAACTCACTCTGTAGACCAGGCTGGCCTTGAACTCACAAAGATCTGCCTGCCTCTGCCTCCCAAGTGCTAGGATTAAAGGCATGCGCCACCACGCCCAGCTTTGCCCACATTTTTATCATCTATTCAGCACCTTATTTAAAACTAAACTGGCACTTAGCTATATATCAAAAATATATATGTACATATATAAGAATCTATAAGCATGTAATAAAACACTAATTCTACAATGAATAAACCAACACCATTATAAATGATAAGTACCAATTAAACAGTATTTTTTTTTTTAAGTGAGTCTGGGGATATGGCTCAGTGGTACAGTGCTTGCCTAGCATGCATAAGGCCCTGGATTCAAGTCCCACACCATAAAGAAAGACAAAAGAAAGAACCAGAGCATGAGCAAGAAGGGTAGAGAGGGAGAGGGAGGTAGGAGAGAGAGAGCATTAGCCCATTCCAGGTGTGGTGGAATTCTAGTTCCAGGGGATCTGACACCATCTTCTGGTCTCTATGAAAACACAACAAAGGTGCACTTACATACATGCAGGTAAAACACCCATACACATAACAGTGAAATAAGGGGCTGGGAGAGATGGCTCAGTGGTTTAGAGTACTAGCTACTCTTACAGAAGACCCAGGTTCGATTCCCAGCACCCATATGGGGTCTAACAACCCACCATAGCTCTAATTCCAGGGGAATCCAACACCCTCTTCTGACTCCACAGGCACTGCGAAACATGGTTGCACCTACCCACATGCAGGCAATACACTCATACACATAAAAATAAATAGCCAGGTATGGTGGCGTACGCCTTTAATGCTAGCACTCAGGAGGCAGAGGCAGGCAGATCTCTGAGTTCCAGGCCAGCTGGGGTTATAGGGAGACCCTGTCTCAAAAAGACCAAAAAACAAACAAAAAATAATTTTTTTAAATTGAAATAAATTCTTTAAAGTTCCCTAACTTGTCTCTACATAGCAACTAAAGTGAGATTTTTAAAAACAAAACTCAGATTATTTAACTTATTTTCCTTCCAACCTATCCTCATCTTAAAATTCTGTGGCTTTCCATTGCTTTATTAGATCAAAAGCCTGAAGTCAGGATCTAAAAACAATTCCTGTGGAGTCTGATCCCATGCCTAACTCCCTCTTTCTGTCCATATTTTGTTTTTATGTGTATTAGTGTATTGCCTGCATTAATGTAAGTATACATGTGTCATGAAATGCCCTCAGAGGTCAGATCCCTGGAACTAGAGTTATGGACAGTTGTTAGCCACCATGTGGGTGCTGAGATCCAAACCCATGTCAATTGCTTTCAGTCCTTCAAATCTCCAAGGTCCTCTTGTCACCGGCCCTAATAAATAATTTGCCGGGCTGGAGAGATGGCCTAGCGGTTAAGAGCGCCGACCGCTCTTACAGAGGACCCGGGTTCGATCCCCAGCACCCACATGGCGGCCGAGAACCGTCTGAAGCTCCAATTCCAGGAGAACTCCAGTTCCAGGGGAATCCGAGACCCTCTTCTGAATTCCGCGGCGTTGCACGACACGGGTGCACAGACTTGCATGCAGACAGTACATTCATACACATACAGAAATAAATAAAATTAATTAAAAAAAATTAAAAAAAATAAATAAATAATTTGCCATCTGAAATTTAAAACAGCCTTCCTTCAGTTCTTGCCCTCTAATCATTTGATTTCTAAAAAACCTTCAGACCTTAGCTCAACCCACCGTCTTAGAATCTTCATCTAGAGTAAATGCTCATTACATCCTCCTGAAGCACCAGCAAAATCTTTTACACACTGTCATCAACTTTTAATACTACTTTTTATATTAATAGCTAAATCTCCCACTGGTCTATAAACTCTATGATTTCAGGGACTATTTGGTTTTGTTCATCTTAAGCACTCAGCAAAGGAACAAGCTATTATTAAGCACCTAACAAATATCAAATGTGGATGACAACTGTAACTTGGTAGAGTGCTTGCCTAGCATGCATGAAGTCCTGAGTTTGACTCCTCAAGTCTATATAAACCTGGTGTGGTGGTCTACACACTCAGAAGGTGAAGGCAGGAAGATGAGGTTCAAAGTCCATCTTTAGCTAGATACATGAGACCCTGTCTCAAAACAAAACAGAAGAAATACGAACTATAAAACAAGGCAGTCGGTAGTGCTCATCCGCCTCCAGAGTGTCATTTGTACATCATAGGTGCACTTCCCGAACAGCTTGCTTGTGTCTACCCACTGGCACTGTCCCTGTATCCACTATGCCTACCCACGCTCAGTGGCCTATGTCCACCCACGGTCACTGGCCTATGTCTACCCACTTGCACTGGGCTACACACGCAAAACAGTTTGGCGACGTCCCGGAAGCAGGCGCTGAACCGCTGCAGAGAGCAAGACCCACAGGAGCGGCCGAGTGTGGCGCGCCTTGGAGAAACCCGCCAAAGCCCAGGCACCGAGAGGGAGGTCTGCGCAGCCGCAGAGCACGCGAGGAAGCCACGTCGCGAGGGGAGACGCCTGGTCCTCACCCACCGACGCACTCCCTCCGGCCCTGTGCAAGTAGCCCCCGGACACAGTCACCTCAGCTTCACAGGTACCACCACCTTCCAAAAAGCCCGCTCAACTTAACGCAGCCGCACTTCCGTCGCCCAGAGCAACAGGTCCCGCCCCCGCCGCTCACTTCCGCCTTCCTAGCGCGGTGGGACTAACCACTGACGCTGAAGGGGTGGGGTTTCGCGGCGGAGTTCGCCAAAGGCGCTCCGGGTCAGAGCGAGCTCACGGCGGACCCTGGAATGAGCCTGAGGTCTGACCTGGTCTTTCCTCTCATTGAATCCTGAGCGAAGGGTTTGAATCACGTGATGGCATCACCGCAGGTCTTTGCGTTGGAAGCACTTGGAAGGCAGCGTCCACGTTGTAGCCTGGGCGCGGGTGGGTGTGAGGTTAGTAACCACAGCTTTTAGCTGATAGTTTCGCAGTAATTGAACACCTGACTGTAGAGTCAAGAAGAGGGCTGAGATCCTATTCTAGATTGAGGGTGGTGCAGCTTGTACAAAGAGCCTGGGACCCGGATTTCTGTGAGTTCAAGGTCAGCCTGGTCTACATAAGTTCCAGGTCAGCTGGGGCTACTGGGAGACCCTGTCTTGAAAAGACCAAAAAAAAAAAAAGCCTGGGACCAATGAGGGAATTAACCCAGGACAGCAGGTGAAGGTGTTTACATTGGTAGAGGGGAAGCAGAGGACTGAAATCTTCACAATGGGCGGGGTAGGGAAGAGCTGAAGGAAAGCATGCTTGTATTACTGTATCCCTGGGCTGGAGAGATAGCCTAGCGGTTAAGAGCCGGGTTCGATCCCCAGGACCCACATGGCGGCTAAGAACCGTCTGTAACTCCAACTCCAGTTCCAGGGGAATCCGAGACCCTCTTCTGACCTCTGCGACGACACGTGTGCACAAACCTACATGCAGACAGTACATTCATACACATAAATAAAATTTAAAAAAAAAGAATAATTCTTAAAAAAATAACTATCGCTGGAGAGATTGTTCAAAAGAGAAGGATGATGAGGGGCTGGATGGCCTAGCGGTTAAGAGCCACGACTGCTCTTTCAGAGGACCCAGGTTCAATTCCCAGCACCCTGAGAACCGTCTTTAACTCCAGTTCCAGGGAAATCCGACACCCTCTTCTGACCTCCGCGGCATTGCACAAAGAGATGATGAGCTAAATGGGGAGGCCTAAGGTAGGACCCCTAGGAGACTGTAAGTTGTCTGTGATAGTGGTCTAGACCGTGGCCATGAGGACAGAAAGAAATGGAGCACATGTTAGAGATTTAAGAAGAGAGTGAGCTGGCCTGGGGAAGTGTGGGAGTTGAGGAATATTCTGACCTGCAATGATTCTGCCATTGACCTTCATGAATCACAGGGAAAAGAGCAGACCTTAACTTGGTGTGACAAACGAAAGCAGGCTTACCATCCGGGCATTCAGCTTGGAGCCAGACTTGCAACCCTCAGGGGTGGGACAGGCCTACTTGAAATCTGGAAAGAACTGCTGCTAGAGGAAAGTGATGCCTTTCAGCTGGCTTCCAGTGCTCCTGGCTGTGGCCTTCTCATCTACATTTCTGACCCTATATTGAGCTATGAGATGTAGCTAAAACCCAGCAGCTGAAGTTGAGGACCAGTCCTGAGAGGAATCTTTTATCCCTCTAAGGAAACATGGTTTCATCTCATCTTCCCACAAAACCTCCCTTCCAAACTGCTTCTAAGGTTGGACCATAAATAAATAAACTCAGTAGCCTCTCTGAGCCTCCGTTTGTGCATCCCAGGGGCACTACTGAATTTTCTATATGAATACCTAGTTGCATGAATATATCAACCATGTTTTCTGTTTGCATTGTCTTGATTTTTTCTGATATTTATACTTTATGTGCATGAATCTGTTGCCTGCATGTGTGTAAGTGCACCTGTGTCTTGCAGTACCTTCAAAGGTCAGAAGGGGTTGTTCCATTCCCCTGGAACTGGAGTTATGAATGGTTGTTAGCTGTCATATACGTGCTGGGAATCAAACCTGGGTCCTCTGAAAGAGCACCCAGTGCTCTTAACCACTGAGCCATCTCCAGTCCAAATAAATAAAAATAATATACAAAAAGTAAATAAACAGAGTCACAGCGTGGGAATTACTTTTCTTTTTTTTAACAATTTTTTTTTTATTTCTGCATGCAATGCCTGTGAATGTACTGTCTGCATGCAAGTTTGTGCACCCGTGTCATGCAATGCCGAGGAATTACTTTTCTTAAGCTTGCTTATAGTATAAACAAGCTCACTGAGCCAGGAGCTCCTCTTGTGACCTGGTCAGTTGACCTTAATCCCTCAGGACCCTTCCTTGCCTTCTACCTAAAATAATGTATGAATGAGTGTATGCATGTTTTACATATCAAGGCATCAAAGCATAGCAAACAACACTTTTCTAACAAACAATGAGAGGACTTGAGATCTGTTTGTGCTTCTGTGTGTTGTATTCTAAGTCTAGAAATCAAAGGGCAAAATTCTCTGATAAGAGTGGGTCTTTCACCGGGCGTGGTGGCGCACGCCTTTAATCCTAGCACTTGGGAAGCAGAGGCAGGCGGATCATTGTGAGTTCAAGGCCAGCCTGGTCTACAGAGTGAGCTCCAGGACAGCTGGGGCTACAGGGAGACCCTGTCTCGAAAATACAAAAAAAAAAAAAAAGAGTGGGTCTTTCTGGGTGTGGTGGTGCACACCTTTAATCCCAGCAGTAGGGAGGCAGAGGCAGGCAGATCTCTGTGAGTTCAAGGCCAACCTATCTACAGTAGCGAGCTCCAGGCCAGCTGGGGCTACAGAAACCTCATCTCAAAAAGACCAAAAAAAAAAAAAAAAAAAAAAAAGTGGGGTCTTTTACTTATGTTTTCATCCTGGAGATACTATTTTTCTTTTTTTAAAAATTTTTATTTATTCTTGTATGTGTATAAATGTACTGTCTGCATGTAGGTTGTGCACCCGTGGCTGCAAGCCGGGAGGTGCAGAAGGCATTGGATTCCCCCTGGAACTGGAGTTAAAGACAGTTCTCAGCTGCCATGGGGGTGCTGGGGATCAAACCCTGGTCCTCTGCAAGAGCAGTCAGTGCTCTTAACCACTAGGCCATCTCTCCAGCCCTGGAGATACTATTTCAATAAAAGAATGAGCAAATCCCTTGGTCAGGAGCACTGTTCCAAGAGAAATCTGAAGGAACAGGTTCTTAACAGTTCAGTCTACTCTTGGCCTTAAAATGGATACTAAGAGTCAGGCTGTTTCTTTATTAAGGCATAACTATAATGTGGCACAGAAATACCACATCACAAGATAAAAGATATCTGCATACCCATTATCAGACCAGGATACAATAGCCAAAGGGTGGAAACAAACCAAAGTCTGCCACCTGATAAATGAATGAATAAAATACAGTTTACAGAGCTAGATGTCTGGTGCACACCTTTAGTCCCAGCACTTGGGAGCAGAGGCAAGGCCAATCCTTTTGAGTTCAAGGCCAGCCTGGTCTACATAGTGAGTTCCAGGCTAGCTGGGCTATAAGGAAACTGTGTCTCAAAAAGACAAAAAAAAAACAACAAACCATATATATATTATATAATATATATTTTTTTTTTTTGTTTTTTTTTTTTTTTTTACAGAATGGATTATTATTCTGCTTTGTAGAGGAAGTTCTGACGCATGTTACGAGGTAAATGAACCTTGAGGATATGACATGCTATTCATTCCTCTGCTCTTCTCTATTCACAAAAATTGCTCTGTGGCCAAGGTCATCTGGTGGGTATTGGACCACAAAGCCTGTAGCTGCTTTCTCCTAGAAATCAGGCCACACACCCTGCAGTTTTCACTAGAGAGTTAATAAGGAACATAGGCTGTGACCTTGTAGCTCTCACAAAGAGTTGAGCGAGCTCTTTCCCCCTTGCATCTGAGAGCAAACCCAGATCCAAGACAGGCTTGAGTTATAACTCTTATCTAGTGTCTGCCTTCAACCTAACTTATAGCACATAGGCTAGATCATATATAAGGGAACCCCCCACACACACACACACTGTACTAGAGTTAGAAACTCCTTTTGTTTTTTGGAATTGAAAGCTCTCTTCCTTTAAGACTCCATCATGCTGGTTTAGCTTGATGCTGTAACTCCTAATTTTCTGGAAAATGAAGGGAATTGAAGGCTTTTTCACTGGGGACCCTGTGATGGCTGTTTCTCCTGATGAAGCCCTTCCTCCCTCACTTTAGGCAGTGATGCTATAACTCTCCTCATAATGCTCACCTGAAGGGTAATTTCATCTCCACTTCCTTTCTATGAACCTGTAGTATCTTTTATTATGTGTATCAATGGTTAAGTTTAATCCACTGTCAATTTTTCTGTAGTATTGGGAATGCCTGTGCATCACACAGTCCTGGAGATTGTCTCTGTGTGTTCTCTGCTAGATTAGGGGAAGTAAGGGGAAACTGTCATTCAGAACACAGACTTCCTCCTATGCTTGGCTCAGGCCCATACACAGTACTTTTTCAAATTAATTGAAATTGGAGGCTGGAAAGATTGCTCAGCCACTAGAGCATTTGTTGTTCTTTCGGAAAGCCTGAGTTCTTTTTTTTTTAATTTTTTTTATTAATTTTATTTATTTCTGTATGTGTGAATGTACTGTCTGCATGCAAGTTTATGTACCCATGTCGTGCAATGCCGCGGAGGTCAGAAGAGGGCGTCGGATTCCCCTGGAACTGGAGTTCTCCTGGAATTGGAGTTTCAGACGGTTCTCGGCCACCATGTGGGTGCTGGGGATCGAACCCGGGTCCTCTGTAAGAGCGGTCGGCGCTCTTAACCGCTAGGCCATCTCTCCAGCCCCAGGCCTGAGTTCTTTTCCTAGCACCTATATCAGGCAGATCACAACTACTGGTAATTCTGGTGCCAAGAGATCTGACACCCTCTTCTGGGCTCTTGGGGCATCTACTCTCACATGTGCACATACCCACACACAAACACCCATATATACACAATAAAATGTTATAACCTTCCAAAAAAAGAAAAGGAAGTTCTTGAATTCTTGAGCCAGTTGTCTCAGTAGATAAAGGTGCTTGTGCTACCAAATGTGAAAACCTGACTTCAATCTCTAAGATCCACACAGTGGAAGGAGAGAACCAACTCCAGAAAATTGTCATCTGACCTCTACATACATGCTATGGCATGCAAACACACATAGATACACACACACACACACACACACACACACACACATGCACAGACACACATGACTTTTTTGAGAGAAAAAGGACTTCACTATCATAAATTTGGAATATACTGGGTCACGTAGTGTTGGTGGTGGTGGTTTTTTGTTTGTTTGTTTGTTTGTCTTTTTGAGACAAGGTCTCCCTGTAGCCACAGCTGGCCTGGAATTCACTGTGGAGACCAGGCTGGCCCCCATCTCACAGAGATCTATCCACCTGCCTCTGCCTCTCAAGTGCTGGGATTAAAGGCATGCACCACCGTACCCAGCAGACAGCAGATAGATTTTTAGTTTTGTGTGTTTTTGTTTATGTGTGTGCATGTAGAAGCCAGAGGTCAACCCCAAGTGTTGTTCCTCAGAATGGCTATCCACCATGTTTTTTGAGACAGAGTCTTTCACTGGGACCTGAGGCTTGCCAATTAGATTACACTGGCTGGCCAGGGAGTCCCAGTGGTCCTGGTTTCTACCTACCCAACATTGGGGCTACAGGGAGACCCTGTGTCAGAAAAAAAAAAAAAACAGGGCTGGATGGCTCATTAGTTAAGAGCAGTGGTTACTCTTCCAGAGGACTCAGGTTTGGTTCCCAGCACCCACATAGCAGCTAACATTAATCTGTAACTCCATCCAGGGACACTGTCCTCTGCCCTCCTTGGGCTTGAGTGCACATGGTGTACTTACACGCAGGCAAAACACTAATACACATAAAATTAACTAAAAATAAATAAAAGATTTATTTCCTCCAGGATTTTTCAGAGCCTTTATATTGCTTATATTCATTGATAATTTGGGGGGGGACAGGACACCTAAATCAAACCTCTGTCACTCAAGGATCAGGGACCATTATGGAAGAGGGGGTGAAAAGATTGTAAGAGCCAGAGGTGATGGGTGATCACAAGGAAAAGAATTTTCTAGACAGCTGGGAACTTACCCGTATAAACTCACAGCAATGGTGACAGCATGGGCAAGACCCACCCAAGCTCAAGCCAGACAAAATTCCATCATAGAAGTGGGGAAGTGGGTAAGAAGCTCCAACCATAGCTAAGGAACTATTGGCAAACAATTGCTGGGAGAGAGTGAGCCAGTCTTTTTTGGGGGGAGGGTCTTTTTGAGACAGGGTCTCCCTGCAGTCCCAACTGGCCTGGAGCTTGCTATGTAGACCAAGCTGACCTTGAACTCACAGAGATCCACCTGCCTTTACCTCCCAAGTCCTGGGATTAAAGGCATGTGCCACCATGACCGGCGAGCCAGTCTTATTTAAGGACACTAAATAGGTTAGCCAATCTCCAGTGGATGGATGCACACCAAAAGGCATTTGGGGGATACAAACGACTCAATAGAGCTTAATATATATGTCAAAGTATGTTAAATCCAGGGTATTAAAAGAGGGGTGCAGATAGAGGAGGGGATCTAAATATGATCAAAATATAGCATATGACATCCACAAAAGTGCAATTAAAAGATTTTATTATGTCTGTGAGTATGCACATAGGAACATACAGGTGCCTATGGAGGCCAGAAGGAGTCATCCCCAGGTGTGGATTACAGGCAGTTGTGAACCACCTAATGTATTTGGAACCAAACTTGGTCTTCTGGAACAGCAGTGAGCCATCTCTCCAGTCCTTCACTGATAATATCTGACAGGAAAGTATTGTTTTGTTTTTAATGATTTTTTAAATTTATTTTATTTGTTTGAGTCAGGATCTTACTTTGTAGCCCTAGCTGGTCTGGAACTTGCTATGTAGATCAGGCTGGCCTTAAACTCACAGAGATCAGCCTACCTCTGCCTCCCTGGTGCTGGAATTAAAGGTCTGCAGCATCACACCCAGATGTTTATAATGTTCTTCAAACTTAATTGACCAAAGAATCACCTTCATACACATTCACTCCTTTATGTAGGGCTTTTCTTTTTTTATTTTATTTTATTTATTTTTATGTGTATGAATGTACTGTCTGCATGTAGGTCTGTGAACCCATGTTGTGCAGTGCCACAGAGGTCAGAAGAGGGTGTCAGATTCCCCTGGAACTACAGTTAAAGATGGTTCTCAGCTGCCATGTGGGTGCTGCGATTGAACCCGGGTCCTCTGCAAGAGCAGTCGGCGCTCTTAACCGCTAGACTATCTCTCCAGTCCTTTGTAGAGCTTTTCAAAAATATTTTTTAGATTGCTGTAGAACACTTGGAGATACTCTAACATTACTCATTTGGAATTTATGTTGTTATGTCATTTGCCACTCCTTTTGTGCTGTTGGGGAGGGTTGTTGCATAATTATTTTGTGTATGACTTTCCCTTTTTAATTTTAGAATTAGTATTTCATTCTTCCTTGGATAACTAGTGTCATAGTAGCTACTCAATAAATGTTGGTTAAAAGAACCAACACCATCTACAGGCACATAAAGAAGCACAAACTGAACATTTATTTGTGCCAATAAATAATGATATCTAGAAATACATCAAATCATACCAGAAACACCAGATACAGGAACATATCAGTCACACCAGATGTAACCCCCCTTGCCTGCAAGTATAAAAAAGAATACCCCAGCTGGGTGTGGTGGCACACACCTTTAATCCTAGCCCTTGGGAGACAGAGGCAGGCGGATCTTTGTGAGTTCAAGGCCAGCCTGGTCTACAGAGCGAGTTCCAGGACAGCTGGGGCTACAGGGAGACCCTGTCTCGAAAAGACCAAAAAAAAAAAAAAAAAAAGAATACCCCAAGACTAACACATGGCAGGCATGCTGACCAGTCACCCAGCCTCATCACAAGCCTCATCCAGTAAACAGTGACGGTCTCCTGACTCAGCCCTCAGCTCTACCTCACAGTTTTTCCTGCTCTTGAAATCCTACTCTAGGAACTGGAGAGATAGCCTAGCGGTTAAGAGCACCGACGCTCTTGCAGAGGACCCGGGTTCGATCCCCAGCACCCACATGGCGGCTAAGAACCGTCTATAACTCCAATTCTAGGAGAACTCCAGTTCCAGGGGAATCCGAGACCCTCTTCTGACCTCCGCGGCATTGCACGACACGGGTGCACAGACCTGCATGCAGACAGTACATTCATACACATACAAAGATTAAAAATAATAAAAAAAATTAAAAAAAAAAAAAAAGAAATCCTACTCTAAACTGACCCTTGAGATGGCCTGCCACATGGACCTGCATCTGACACCTCTGTACAGAACAGCTCTGGGCCTGGGCACCTTCTTGGCCAGCCCCTCTAAACTCTGCACTCTCTTTAGCCCTTTCTTAGTCATTATGTAACATGAATATGTGTGTCTCTGTGTGTGTGTAAAAGAAAGAGTAAGAGATCTGAGAGTTAATATTAATAACTAAGATTGAATAAAAGACTTGTAATTGTGGCCAACTATCAAACAAAATCAGGATTACTTGGTAAATTTGCAACCAATGAAACTGAATTTATTTGTAGCCAATAAGTTCTGACATTGTGGAAGGAAAAAACCATGTCCATCTGTTTTTGATATACCATGCTCATGACAAATGAAGTTGAAAGTTTTTTTTTTATGTGTATGAATGTACTGTCTGCATGTAGGTTTGTGCACTCGTGTCGTGCAATGTCTTGGAGGTCAGAAGAGGGTGTTGGATTCCCCTGGAACTAGAGTTCTCCTGGAATTGGAGTTACAGTTTTTTCATCCGCCATGTGGGTGCTGGGGATCGAACCCCGGTCCTCTGCAAGAGCAGTTGGCAATCTTAACCGCTAGGCCATCTCTCCAGCCCGAAAGATTTTTATGCTAATAAACTAACCCCACAAATACAAGCCATGTTCCTCCCTATGTCCAATTAGCTGGAGCCTGGCAGGACAGGAGCCCAAGGGTGTCTGCCAGTGTAGCCAGCACAGGTTTCTGGGTCAGTGAGGACAGTGATTGTGCTCACATAGTGGCACCATTGTTCTAGCCAAAGAGGCTAGAGGTGAACTTGGGATTTGGGGTGGGGGTGGGGGCTGTGAGCAGAAAGTACTGCCTTGGGAAGCTCTTTTCCTCCACAAGGGCCTCTTCCTGCTTGCTAGTATCCTGAGACACTCTGGGCAGCCCTCTCCTACCAGGCAGTGCTCCAGGCTTGGTAGTGCTCTTAGGGCATAGGAATGTTCCCTGTGATGAAGCCCTTCATCTGGCCCTGGGAGCCTCTTGGGACCTCCAAGGTGCCTTCTTGTGGGGCAGCGTGATCTCTTCTTCTCATCATCTCCCATGTGTCTCACATCCTAGGAAGTGCCTGACAGGTAAAAAAAAAAAAAAAAGAAAGAAAAAAAGCCACAGCCTGGGTGACTTAACCAACAGAAACTCATTTTCACACCATGCTGGAAGCTGGAAGTCTGAGATCAAGGTGTTGTTGGGGTTGGTTTACATTGAAGCCTCTCCTTAGCTTGCAAGTGGCTGTCTTTTCTTCATGTCTACACATGGTCTTCCCTAAGTAACTACCTGTGTTCAAATTTTCTCTCCTTAATTTTCCTTCCTTTAAAAATCATTATTTTGCAACCCAGAACTTATTGTTCAGTATGAGTTTTGATACATATAAGAAGGAACATGAAAAAAAATCATTAGATTTAGCTGGACATGGTGGCACATGCCTTTAAACCCAGCACTCGGGAGGCAGAGGGAGGGGGATCTCTGTGAGTTCAAGGCCAGCCTGGTCTACATGGTGAGTTCCAGGACAGCTGGGACTGCAGGGAGACCCTGTCTCAAAAAGACCAAAAAAAAATTAGGTTTACTGATTGGTTGGTTGGTTGGTTGGCTGATTGGTGGTGTGTTGTTTATGGATGTGCATGTGTGTGTCGGTCAGAGAACAACTTACAGGGGTCATTTGTGGGACCCAGGGATCAAACTCAGGTCATCAGGCTTGGTAACAAATCCTTCTACCTTCTGAGCTGTCTCACCAGCCTTCCTCATTTTCCTTCTGCTCTTCCTCCTCCTTTTTTCCTTTCCTTTCTTTTCTTTTTTCTTTTCTTTTCTCTTCTTTCTTTCTTCCTTCCTCTCTCTCTCTCTCTCTCTCTCTCTCTCTCTCTCTCTCTCTCTCTCTCTCTCTCTCTCTCTTTCTTTTTGAGACAAGATCTTAGGTAGCCCTGATTGACCTGAAACTCACTAAGTAGACCAAGCTATGGTAATCTCACTCCCTCTTCTTCTGAGTACTAGGAATAGAGGCATGTACAGCATGCACAGCCTAAATCTTCTCTTAAAGGGCACCAACAGTACTGGGTTAAGGCCCACCCAAGTGATGGCCTTTTAACTTCATTACCAATCTGAGGATCCTAATATCAGGGTTGAGGATGTGACTCAGTGGTAGAGAGCTCTTATCTAATATGAATGAGATCTTGGTCTCAATCCCCAGTACTGCAAACAAAACTAAAACCTTATTACCAGCCAGGCATGGTGGTACACACTTGTAATCCCAGCACTCAGGAGCTAGAGACAGGAAGATTTTGAGTTCAAGGCCAGCCTGAGTTACATAGTGAAACCATGACTAAAGAAGTAACACACACACACACACACACACACACACACCCCAAATGAAACTTAATTTATTATGTGTGAACATGTGCATGTGGAAGCCAGAGGTCAACCTCAAGTGTTGCTCCCCAGGAGCTGTCCATCTTATTTGTTGTTGTTGAGCTGAGGTCTTTCACTGGGACCTGGGCTTACCAACTAAGATAGGCTGTCTGTCTGTGTGTCTCTGCCTACCCAGTACTGGGATTACAAAGTGCACACCACCATGGCTGGCTTTCTACATGAGCACTGGGGATTGAAATTAGGTCCTCATGACTGGATAGCAAACAGTTTACTGACTGAAACATCTCTGATAAACTCTTTTTTTAAAGTTTTATTTTTAGCTGGGCATGGTGGTGCACACCTTTAATCCTAGCACTCAGGAGGCAGAGGCAGGTGGATCTTTGTGAGTTCAAGGCCAACCTGGTCTATAGAGTGAGTTCCAGGACAGCTGGGGCTACAGGAAGACCCTGTCTCGAAAGGACAAAAAAAGTTTTATTTTATTTTTATTTATTTATTAATTTTATTTTATGCATATGAGTATATTGCCTGCATGTAGGGAGGTGCACCTGTGTCATGCAGTGCCTGGGGAGGTTAAAAGAGGGCATCAGATTCCTCTGGACCTGGAATTATGGATGGTTATGAGCTGCCATGTGGGTGCTGAGAATCAAACCTGGGTCCTCTGCAAGAGCAGTCAGTGCTCTTAACTACTGAGCTATCTCTCCCGCCTGTTTGTGTGTGTATGTGTGTACGCTTGCACATGTGCAACACACACTGTGCAAGTGCCCTCAGAGGTCAGAAAAGGATGTTGGATCCCTTGGAGCTACAGTTATAGGTGGTTGGTTGTAAGCTGGCTGATATTGATGCTGGGAGCCAAACTCCAGTCCTCTCCAAAGCAGCAATGCTCCTGAGCTGTCTGTCCAGCCCTTCTAATATATTCTTTTTTTTTTTTTTTTGGACTTTTTGAGACAGGGTCTCCCTATAGCCCCAGATGGCCTGGAACTCAATCTGTAGACCAGGCTGGCCTTGAACTCACAGAGATCCGCCTGCCTTTGCCTCCTGAGTGCTAGGATTAAAAGTGTGCACCACCACACCCAGCTTAAAGATGGTTCTTAGTTGCCATTTGGGTGCTGGGAATCGAACCTGGGTCCTCTGCTAGAGCAGTCGGTGCTCTTAACCACCGAGCCATCTCTCCACTCCCATGTACTAAGTTTTAAAAGTCCAATAGGGGGCTGGTAAGGTAGCTCATTGGGTAAAAGTGAGCAAGCCTGGTAACCTGAGTTCAATCCCCAGGACTCATGGAGAGCGAATGGATTCCATACATATACCTTGGCATGTGTGTGCACACATACACACATCATGTACATATACACAATAATAAATCATTTTTAAAATCAAAATGAGGGGTCAGGCATGGTGGTGCACTCCTTTAATCCCAGCACTTGGGAGGCAGAGGCAGGTGGATTTCTGTGAGTTCAAGGCCAGCCTGGTCTACATAATGAATTCAGGCCAGCTGTGGCTACAGGGAGACCCTGTCTCAAAAAGAAAAAGAAAAAAGGAAAAAAATGTCCAGTAGGCGTTTTATATTTATAGCCTACCTCATGTTGGTCTCTGTGTTCCTAAAATTGAGTCTAGTCTCAGTTTGCTTATTTGAATTTTCATTTTTTCCTTATGTCATAATTTGAATTTCAAGTTCTTAAAATTTAGACCAAGGGTGTAGTTCCACTGGTAGATTGCTCATCTAGCATACATGAGGCCACGAGTTCACGTTACATGCCTGTGATCCCATGACTCAAGAGCAGAAACAAGTAGTCCAAGGCCATCCTCAGCTACATAGCAAGTTTAGGACCAGATTGAACACATGAGACCTTTTCTCAAAAAATTTTAATTTAAATAAAATGTTCAGTGCTTGGGTTACATGACCCTACTTCAAGTGGCTGACGAGCCACATTTGGCTAGTGGATGTTGTAAAAGATAATGCAGGACTAGAACACTCGGAAGCAGAACAGTAGAAATGAGGGGGTCCTCTGTTCTAGAGAGGACTTGGAAAGGAAACAGCTCAAGAGCTAGACAGAAGCTAGATCAGGAGCCCAGAGAAAGGGCTGTTGGAAGCACAGAGTGAAATATTGCTCAGATATATATCAAGAGCTAAATAGCAGGCACTGCAAATTCTTGTACAGAGCAGGTGAGGGGTGGGTGTTGATCTCAGGGCACTCAGGTGGAGTGAAAGTTCAAGACTTACCTGGGGGCTACAGAGTGAGTTCAAGGGCAGTGAGACCCTATCACAAGATAAGAAGCAAACACAGGGCTAGGAGTATAGCTTAGTGGTAGAGTGCTTGTCTAGCATGTATGAGGCCCTGGGCTCAGTCTCTAGCACTGCAAAACAAAGCCCCCAAATACAGTAAAATCAAAAGCATTTCTGGGGCTGGAGTCTAGAATGAGCTGCGCACAGGGGCTCAACCATGCCCTGAGTACTATCTCTAGGAGGCAAACCAGGACCAAGGGTGGGCAGTAGAGTGTGCTGCTCAAGCTCAGACCAAAGATGAGTTTAAGTAAGGAAAACTGCCCCATGGTGGAATCGGGGAGCTCCCTGCTTTTGGAATTCCCTACAGAGGGTATTCTAAAGGAATATGGTGTCCCTCATACCCCAGCGGAGTGCCAAATCAGAGGCTAATTTCCCTTGTTGGGAGGCTGCTCAGGGTTCTGGCCTTGCAAGGGGTTGGATGAATTCCCTCCACCCAGGTGCCTTCTGATTCTGCATTGGGCAATACTGCTAGCCTTAAAGAGAACATCCGAAGCATCAGGCAGCTAAGCATCAGAGCTGAGCACTGTGCTGCTACGTTAGATCTTCCCTGCAGCTGGAGCCTGGTCCTCTAGTTATCCCACCTCTCAGAGGAGACTGAGTCAGAGTGGTGAAGCAACACCACAGCACGAAAGGTGCTGGAGCTAGGAATGAAAAGCAGGCAGGGGGTCAGGTGTGGAGGCACACAGATGTTATCTCAGGAGGATTGGGAGTTCAAGACCATCTGGGCTACCAGTGAGACCTTCCCTGAGTCAAAAAACAAGCAAACAAAACAGAATAAAAAACAAACCCACAAACAACCACAAAAGGAAAGGAGGCAGGAGCTGAGGGTGTGGAATAGCCATAGAATTCTTGTATGTGCCGGACCCTGGATTCAATCCTCAGTAACACACACACACACACACACACACACACACACACACACACACACACGGGCGGTCTGGTTTGAGGCCAACCTGGGCAGGTGGGCCTGCCTGCTCCTCCCTGTTCAGCTTTACCAGCTTCATTTCCTACCTGGTCCTACTTGCTCTGCCTGTGGGAGACAGTGGGCCACAGGCCTGGACTGCATTGATGATCACATTCACAATTTCCTTTCACCTCTATATCCTGGCCTTTGGGGAAGGGGTACTCTCCCAGGCTCCTCGGCCTCTGGGTTTAAAGAGAGAAACGGAAGAGAAGTGGAACAGGCCTGGCCCATGTCCCAGCTCCTAGGCTTCCACATGGCTGAACAGACCTCCTAAGCACAGCACACAAAGCAGGGCTTTGATGGTCTCCTGCAGGCCGGAGCCTCTCCCCTCTTCCTTAGGGTGCTTCATTTGTCCCACTCAGGCCTCTCGTGAGCCTGATTTAACGGGAATCTGTGGGCTATGAGAAATTCCTTGTGACACACTAATCCTAGTTTGCTGACTGGCCAGGCCCCCAACGGAGGCAGCCTTGGAAGCTCAGGGACCATTTAGGCACCAGCTGGCCCCAAGAAGGAGCTGGCAGGTAAGTCAGTACCAGGAGCCTGCCCGGGCCAGGGAGCATGGTGGGGTGGTGAGTGGTCAAGGGAGGAGTGGGGGTCCACCACATCTCAGACTGCTCAGAATGCCTGTAAAACCAGCGGGTCACTCTGTAGGGTGAGCCAGACCAATCCACAGGTAGACTCAGCAAATGCAGATGCAGGGGGCCTAGTTAAATTCAAATTGCATTGAGCAAATACTATTTACATCCTACATATTTATAAATATTGTATTTAGCTGGCAAACCTAAATGGTAGGGAACATTGATATGGAGTGAGAGGTAACATTTTTTTTCATTATATACAGTTACTGAACGTCTTTTTTATTTTTTTGGTGGTGACGACCAAAAAAAGAGGCCTAAACATCCTTTTTGAAAATTAAAATTGGCTGGGCGTGGTGGCACATGCCTTTAATCCTAGCACTTGGGAGGCAGAGGCAGGTGGATCTTTGTGAGTTCAAGGCCAGCCTGGTCTACAGAGTGAGTTCCAGGACAGCTGGGGCTACAGGGAGACCCTGTCTTGAAAAGACCAAAAAAAAAAAAATATTAAAGTTAGCCGGGCATGGGGTGCATGCCTTTAATCCCAGCACTTGGGAGCCAGAGGCAGGCATATATCTCTGTGAGTTCAAGACCAGCCTGGTCTACATTAAGAGTTCAGGCCAGCTGGTCTACAGGGAAACCCTGTCTCAAAATGCTCCCCCACAAAAAAATCAAAGTTAAACTTTTTGGCATATTTAGAAAAGAGTTGCCCTGATTTTAGCTTTGTAGTTCTAAGATCTGGAATCTTGTGCTGATAGTCCACTTACCTCTCTGGAGAGTCTCGACACTAGTCCACCCCTCAATTCTTTTTTTGGTCTTTTCGAGACAGGGTCTCCCTGTAGCTCCAGCTGTCCTGGAACTCACTCTGTAGACCAGGCTGGCCTTGAACTCACAAAGATCCACCTGCCTCTGCCTCCCAAGTGCTAGGATTAAAGGCATGCGCCACCACGCCCTGCCACCCCTAAATTCTTAAAGAAAAAAAATTAAAAGATTTTATGTGTTTTGCATGCATGTATCATGAAGTGCCCAAGGAGGCCAGAAGAGGGTATCAGATCCCCTGGAACTGAAGTTACAAACAGTTGTTAGCTGCCGTTTGATGCTGGGAACCAAACCCAGGTCCTCTGCAAGAGCAGTCAGTGCTCTTAACTCCTGAACCATCTCTCTAGCCTCTTTAGACATTTTGTTGTTGTCATTATTGTTATTGGTTAGTGTTTTGGAATAGTCTCATGTAGCCCAGGCTGGGTTTGAACTCACTATGTAGCTGAGGATGACTTTAATTTCTGATCATTTCACCTCACCTCCCGAGCACTGAGTTTATAGGAGTGCGTGCCACTGTGCTTGGTCTCTATGCCAATTTACCACTGTAATTAGATGATCAAACTGACCAGTGGGACCAGCAGCGGGATGGTGGAGAGTCCTTACAGTCACTGAGAACACTCAGGCAGGGGAAGAAAAAACCTGGGAACTTGTAGGCCATGATCGAGTCTGATCTGGTGGCTGACAGCGCTGCTTATACGTACATTATTTTTTTTTTATTAATTTTATTTATTTCTGTATGTGTATGAATGTACTGTCTGCATGCAAGTCTGTGTACCTGTGTCGTGCAACACCGCGGAGGTCAGAAGAGGGTCTCGGATTCCCCTGGAACTGGAGTTCTCCTGGAATTGGAGTTTCAGACGGTACTTGGCCACCATGTGGGTGCTGGGGATCGAACCCGGGTCCTCTGCAAGAGCGGTCGGCGCTCCTAACCGCTAGGCCATCTCTCCATCCCATATGTACATTATTTAATCATAGATTGTAACCCTTCCATCTCAACAGGAAACAGCCAAGACTCAGGCGAAATCACAGAGCCTACAAGTGGAAGAGGCAGGATTAGAACTCAAGTCAATTACTTTGTGTTGCTGCAAGCTGCTTCTTGGTACCAAAGGAGTCACAGCTTAGGTGTGCATCCTCAGCCCTGGCTCCTTTGAGTTATGTCACCTTGGACAAGTCATTTACTGTCCTGACCTTGTTTTCCCTTGATTGAAAATTAGGATGATACTTCCAGCCCTGGCTGTGAGATAATGACCTTAAAAATCCTTAGTGCATCACAAAGCACTGAACACATTCCTGGGCCCAAGACTGTATAACTGCTTACCACTGATCCTGAAAAAACAGATGCACTGGGGGCAGGCCATCTGTTAGGACGGGAGGTTTCTGGGGTGCCACTTTGCACTGGGGAAGGAGGGCTGCACCAGGAAGAGAGACTGCCTTGCATTGCAGTGATCTGATCCTGTAGCTGAGCATGAAACCCAGCTGTTTGCTCCTGTCCATTCCCAGCTGAAGATAACGGTATTGGTAGTGGGTCCCCTCCAATGGCAGATAACGTATTGGTAGTGGGCCCCCTCCAGTGGCAGATAACGGTATTGGTAGTGGCCCCTTCCAATGGCAGTGTTTCCAAAGTGTAGTCCAAGAGCTATGTCTTTCAGAGCTGGGCAGGGGAGGGAGGCTCTTATTTGTAAGTTACTGGTCCAGCCCCAGCCCTCCAGTCAGAATTACAGGGGCCGGGACCCATGCATGCATCTAGATTTCTGACAAATCAGCCAGCCATTTGGAGGCACTTGGATGTTTGAGATTCACTATTCTGAGACAATCACAGGATGATTTCTTTAATGTCACTGCAGCCCCAACTTCCTTGGCTACAGGGAAAGTTCACCTGGAGAGGCCAGGCAGAGGAAAACCAGGCCCCCTTTTTCCTTCAGTATCTTCTAGAGGCAGTATGTCAGTGGGGGTGAGTACCCTGTGCTCTTCTTCCCTTTCCTTTTTCTCTTCCCCCTTATACTCCTATAACTTCTCTGTGGGTCCTGCCCCCACAAAGGGAGGGGGCTCAGCAAAGACCTGGGTCAAAGGTACTAGTAGCCCTCTTTGCTGGTGACTCAGGCTGGGGAAGGGCTGCCCTGGCTTCTGTCTGACTCCTCTCTGCCCAGGTGGGCACATTCCGAATGGTCCCTGAAGAGGAGCAGGAGCTTAGGGCACAGCTGGAGCAGCTTACGACCAAGGACCATGGACCTGTCTTTGGTCCATGCAGCCAGCTGCCCCGCCACACTTTGCAGAAGGTAAGATGCCGGAGTGGGGTGGCAGTGGAGGTCCTGGGTGGGACAGACTGGAAAGCAACACATTGGGGGTGGGGGGTGACATGACAGGATCCTCTAGCTTTTAAAAAGATTCCAGCCCCACTTTCCAGGTCATCCTGGACCTGAGAGACTGGCCTAGTCTAGATACTATCCTGGAAGTCAGAGCTATTGAAATAACTGGGCTGAGCAGCACCCAGACCACCCTAATCCAAGACTCCAGCTGGAGCCTATGGGCCAGGGAATATCCTAGACTCAGATATAAGGAACACTACTTCAGAAGTGTCCTTGATGAACAAGGGTCTGATGGCTGTCCCCAGTAGACAAACAAGAGGTCCAAGTTTTAGGACCAGACTTATTTCCAACTTGCTGTGTGTTTGTGAGCAAACAGCTTTCCCTTTCTGCATCTGGTTTTCTGTACCTTAGTTGTTAGATTGGTTCAGGAGTCAGCAGGCTGTGCTCTGCAGGGGTTGGCAGAGCTGTCTGGGGATTGTTGAGGGGAAGGGTGAGAAGCAGCTAAGCTGAGCCTGAGCTCCAGCCTCTCGTCTCTACATCTCTAGGCATCTCTGGTGACAGGTGCTCTCAGGTTGCTCACATTTGACTCCCTTCTTCTCCCTTCCCTTTCGTGCCACCCAAAGAAAAAGCTGCCTGTGTCCTTCTCATAGCCATCTTGGACCAGGAAAGGGAAAGGATGTTAGGCTCTGGAGCCAGAGGCAAGCTGCCCTCTGCTGGGAATCTTGGCTTTGAAATGATCTGACTCAAGTCTGGGAGGTTCTTAAGTGAAGAGAGGGAGCCAGAGAAGGAGTTCCAGAGGCACCTCTGTCTGGGGGACCTTGGGAAAGAACACCTCATCTCCAGCAGCCTAAGCCTGCTTTTCTGAGGGCTGGGGATAAGAGTACCAACTATGCAGAGTGTAGAGGGTCATGCCTGTAATCTCAGCATTGGGAAGCAGAGATAGAACTGAAAGTTCAAGGCCAACCTGGGGTACATAGCAAGACCTTTTTCCAATAGAAATAAAAAAAAAATATGGCTAGGGATATAGTTGTTATTTCCCTAGAGTGCATGAGGGCCTGAATTTGACCCCCAGCATCACATGATATTGGACATATGCCAATAATTCCAGAACTTGGGTGGTAGAGGCAGGAGGATCAGTAGTTCAAGGTCATCCTTGGCCATGCTTCGAATTTGAGGCCAGAAATATAGACCTGTCTCAAAAGACAAATGGAGGCTGGAAAGATGGTTCAGTAGTTAAGACCATTGGCTGCTCTTGCAGAGGACCCCAGTTCAAACCAGCATCCACATGGCAGCTAACAACCATCTGTAACTCCAGTTCCAGGGCATCCGACAACCTCTTTTGACCTCTGTGGGCATTGTACAACACAGGTGCACTTACATACATGTAGGCAAGACACTTACATAAAAGAAAAAGAACAACCACAACAAACAAACAAATAAACAAACAAACCCAGGAAACAAAAGCAAGGGTTGGTGAGATGAATCAGTAGGTAAAGTCACTTGCCATCAAGCCTGAGCACCTGAGTTTGATCCCCAAGACCCACACAGTAGAAGACAGACACCTCCTAGAAATTGACCTTCACAAGTTGTCCTTTGACCTCCACATGACCACTGTACCCCCTACATACAAAATAAATGTAAAGAAGAAAAATGTTAAAAAGCAGCAAAACCTTTAAAATATAATTTAAAAAAAGGAAAATTATAATTTAAAAAAAAGCAACACCCCCCCCCCCGCAGAAACAAACAAGAGATAATCTCTCAGGATGAGTTGTGAAAATGATTAAAAACACAGTGCTTTTTATAAAGGACTTAGAAGCATGTTCAGTAAGGGCATAGCACATGTGGGCTGTTAGAAACACTTAGCTAGTCAGCTGTGTGTTGCAAACAAACCCAGGCTGAGAAGTTCGACTTTCTCCAAATGCAAACTGTCTGTGGGCTGCCAGTGCAGCAGGTTCCCTTGTGGGCAGAGGAGCTGGGCCCCAGCTGCAGCCTCGGGAGCATTCCCAGCAGGCCAGCTTTGGTCTGAGCCTTGTCACCCATGCCCTGCTCCTCAGCAGCACCCATGGTAATTCTTCCCCCACACTACCCTGTTCTAGGCTAAGGACGAGCTGAATGAGCGGGAGGAGACCCGGGAGGAGGCAGTCCGAGAACTCCAGGAGCTGGTGCATGCACAGGCAGCTTCTGGGGAGGAGCTGGCCCTGGCAGTGGCTGAGCGGGTGCAAGCAAGGGACAGTGCCTTCCTTCTGCGCTTCATCCGTGCCCGCAAGTTTAATGTGAGCCGTGCCTACGAGCTGCTCAAAGGTGAGGTGTGCATTGGAGGGCTAGCCCTGTCAAGGGGAGGAGGTCTTGACTAGTGTGTCCATCGATCTACACTAAGAAGAGCTCCTCATGCCATGGGGTAGTCACTTATTTAGGACTATATCTCATCATCCACACAACTCACGATGTTCACACTGCAAACCTTGTGTAATTACCATGGAAATTTGGTAAGACAGGCCAGTATATACTGTCTTATCTTGTGGAGAGGAAACATGGGGTTCAGATAGGTGGACTGTCCAGCTTTGCCATATACAGGCAGGAGCCAGGCCTGTGACTCTCAGCATGTGCTGCCCCAGAAGGCTGGTGAGCTAGGCTGGGATGACTCTCAAGGGGCCTCCTCGGCCGTCCCTCTTCCAGGCTATGTACACTTCCGACTCCAGTACCCGGAACTCTTTGATGGTTTGTCCCTGGAGGCTCTGCGTTGCACCATCGAGGCTGGTTACCCTGGTGTTCTTTCCAGTAGGGACAAGTATGGCCGGGTGGTCATGCTCTTCAACATTGAGAACTGGCACTCTGAAGAAATCACCTTTGATGAGGTCAGTGGGGGAGTGTCTGAGGGATTTGTCTCTATTAGACCCTCATTGCTGGGCTCCCCAGGAGGCAGGTTCTGTGGAGGGAGTAAGGCAGGCAGCCACCTGCCACCTGGCCTCTTCCCAGCAGGGAGAGAATTCCTAGGATGTGCCAGGGCAGCTGGGAAGCCCAGCAGCTTGGCAAGCAGAGCTCACTGAGCTGGTTATGCACAGCTATGCCAAGTGGGGACAATACCTGTGGGAAAAGGTGTGGGGGGGGATTCCCTACCAATGCTGAGAGCTGAGAGAAACAGAGGGAACGGGGATCAGAGGACTGTAGTGTGCTGGAAGATCCTAAAGAGTATAATTTCTGTCCTATTTAACAGCCTGGGTTCTGTTCATTTGTACATGGCCTTTTTTGTTTGTTTGTTTGTCTACCCTTAAGGTGGCAGAATTAGGAAAAGAATTAAGATATATATATATATATATATATATATATATAATCTTTAAGGCTTAAAGACAACTCTAGCCACCATGTGGGTGCTGGGAATTGAAACCCGGGTCCTTTGAAGAGGCAGTTCGGTGCTCTTAAACCATTGAGCCGATCTCTCTAACCCCATAAAGCTTATGTTAATTTATTATTATTTTTTTTTCGGTCTTTTCTTTTTTTTTTTTTTTTTTTTTTTTTTTTTTAATTTTTTTGGTCTTTTCGAGACAGGGTCTCCCTGTAGCCCCAAGCTGTCCTGGAACTCACTCTGTAGACCAGGCTGACCTTGAACTCACAAAGATCCGCCTGCCTCTGCCTCCCGAGTGCTGGGATTAAAGGCGTGTGCCACCACGCCTGGCTTTGGTCTTTTCAGGACAGGGTCTCCCTGTAGCCCCACCTGTCCTAGAACTCACTCTGTAGACCAGGCTGGGCTTGAACTCACAAAGATCCACCTGCCTCTGCTTCCAGAGTGCTAGGATTAAAGGCATGCACAACCACGCCCAGCGAAGCGTGTTTTTTTTTTTTTTTAAAACACTCATTTTATTTTTAATTATGTGTTGCGTGTATATCTCTGTGTGAGTATGTGACATGAGTGTGGATGTTCTGGGAGGTCAGAAACATCAGATCTCTTGGAGATAGAGTTACAGGCAGTTATGAGCTACCTAATATGGAACCCAACTTGAGTCCTCCAATTAAGATCAGAATGTGTTCTTAACCACTGAGCTCCATCCATAACTGAAGCTTTTTAAAGGAAAACATATAAAAAACATGAATTTTGTTATTATATAAATGGTCTCTATTCTTTTTAGAATATATTAAAAACTCAAAAGTTAAAATCATCCTTAATTCTTTTACCTTAATTTTTTTTTTTTGGTCTTTTTTCAAGACAGGGTCTCCCTGTAACCCCAGCTGTCCTGGAACTCTCTCTGTAGACCAGGCTGGCCTTGAACTCACAAAGATCTGCCTGCCTCTGCCTCCTGAGTGCTAGGATTAAAGGCGTGCATTACCACGCTATGGTAGCTATGGCTACCTCAATATTTTTGACACCCTTCCAATTTATTTTATACACACACACACACACACACACACACATTTTTCTTATAAAAATGGGATCATCAGCCAGCCTTGGTGGCACAGGCTTGTAATTCCATCTACTAGGGAGGCTAAGACAAGAGGATTGATTAGAAGTTTAGGGTCCACCTATGATATAGAGGGAGTTCAAGGCCTGCCTAAGCAATTTAGTAAGACCCTGACTAAAAACAGAAAGCAAAAAGAGGGCCAGGGATATGGTCTAGGAGTACAGCACTTGCCTGGCATTTTTAAAAATTATTTATTTATTTATTTATTTATTTATTTATTTATTTATTTATATGTATGTATGAATGTACTATCTGCATGCAGGCCTGTGCACCCGTGTTGTGCAATGTTGTAGAGGTCAGAAGAGGGTGTCGGGTTCCCCTGGAACTGGAGTTCTCCTGGAATTGGAGTTTCAGACGGTTCTCGGCTGCCATGTGGGTGCTGGGGATCGAACCTGGGTCCTCTGCAAGAGCAGTCGGTGCTCTTAACCACTAGGCCATCTCTCCAGCTCCTTGCCTGGCATTTTTAATAGCTTGGGTTCACTCCCTAATACTGCAAAAAAAAAAAAAAAAAGGAAGAGAGGAAGAAGGAAGGAAGGAAGGGAAGGAAGGAAGGGAAGGAAAGAAGGAAGGAGGGAAAGAAGGAAAGAAGGAAGAGAAGGAAGGAAGGGAAGGAAGGGAAGAAGGAAGGAAAGGAGGAAAGGAAGGAAGGGAATAAGGAAGGAAGGAAGGAAGGAAAGGAAGGAAGGAGGGAAGGAAGGAAAGAAGGAAGAAAAGAAGGCAAAAGGGGTCCTGCAGCAGGCACTAGGTAATGACGGTACCTATCTGTAATCCTGGCACTCAGGAGTCTGTGGTAGGAGAATCTCAAGTTCAAGGCTACCCTGGGATAAAGAGTTTTCAAGGCCAACCTGAGTTACATAGTGAGACCCTCTAAACAGAGTGAGTTCCAGGACAGCTGGAACTACAGGGAGACCCTGTCTCGAAAAGACAAAAACAAACAAACAAACAAACAAACCAAGGGTTAGAGATATAGCTTAGTGGTAGCTTGTCTAGCATGCCTCTGAACCTGATCTCCAGCACTGAAAAACCAAAATAAAACAAAATAAAAACAAGGGACCATGTTCTGCAATAAAATGTCATGACAAATTTCTCCATATTGTTACTATTCTGCATCATTTTTACTGCTTCTCAGTATTGTGCGGATTAAATCTACCTTAATCTTACTCCTCTCATATTGGGTACTTAGGTTGTTTCTGGTAGTTCCACTATTATAAGAGTGCTGGGATAAACATGGTAGCTGGCCTCTAATCATGCATGCTATATTGAATGTTATTTTATTGGTGTGCATTCAGAGAGGGCAAATGTCCTAGACAAAGGCCTGTGAAAAATTCCTCCAGTAAAGAATGTGGCGGGCATGGTGGCACATGCCTCTAATCCCAGCAGAGGCAGGCAGATCTCTGAGTTCAAGGCCAGCCTGGTCTATATAGCGAGTTCCAGGCCAGTTGGGGCCACAGGGAAACCCCCCCAAAAAAAAAAAAAAAAAAAAAAAAAAAAAAAGTTCCAGTTAACTCTTTCCTCAGGAACCCAAGCCTGAATTACCTCTCTGGATTAGATCTTACATCCTGTTTGTTGTGCTCCAGATTTCCTCATGCTGGAGATCAGATCTAGGGCTGTATGCATGAGAGGCAAGTGATCTACCAGCTGAATTACATCCCCAGCCCCTGTGTTCCTAGATCTTGCAGGCATATTGTTTCATCCTGGAGAAGCTGCTGGAGAATGAGGAAACTCAGATTAATGGCTTCTGTATCATTGAGAACTTTAAGGGCTTTACAATGCAGCAGGCAGCAGGACTCCGTCCCTCAGATCTCAAGAAGATGGTGGACATGCTCCAGGTGAGACTGTGTAACTGCCCCATGGGAACCTCTCACAGGTGGGGAGGCTTGGCCTAGTTTCCCAATGTCATGATGTAGGCAGGGATCTGAGCAACTGACAGTCTAATGCCAATCAAGAGCAGTGTCAAGCCAGGCGTGGTGGCACACGCCTTTGATCCTAGCGCTTGGAAGGCAGAGGCAGGCGGATCTTTGTGAGTTCAAGGCCAGCCTCGTCTACAGAGTGAGTTCTAGGACAGCTGGGGCTACAGGGAGACCCTGTCTCAAAAAGACCTAAAAAAAAAAAAAAAAANAAAAAAAAAAAAAAAAAGCAGTGTCAGCTGCCATCCCAACTACGAACAATTACATGGTGATGGACAGTCTGTCACATGCATAGGCACTATTTCATTAACTCCTCAAAAGCATTTCCTCCCAGATCTACTGCTTTATCTTACAAACCTGGAAACTGAGGCTTAGAGATTGAAGTGACTTTGCAAGATCACACAGATAAAGTGGCAGAGGCTAGACTTTATATGATCTGCCCTGGAACCTCGGCTGTCTGGCCATGTGTATCCTGTTGCCTCTGTTGCTTGTGAATTTATACTGTGGAAGGGATATCACCCACCCCCATCTGACTCCTATATATACACTGACATGCTAACTTAGATCTGCTCCATGTGAATTGGGAAAAAGAGTTGGGAATGGCTGAGGAACAAACAGGCTGACAGTGATTCTGTATGTTCGATAATGGTTTACAGTCCACTTAGTGGGCAAGTGATTTGAAAAAACTCAATCACCCTGGTTAGGGACATAGCTCAGTTGGTAGAGGGCTTGTTTAGCATGTACAAAACCCTGAATTTGATCCTCAGTACTGCATAAACTGTGACATATGCCTATAGTCCATATACTCAAGAGGTAGAGGCCAGAGATCAGAAGTTCAGGGACATAGTGAGGCTAGCCCAAGATATGTGAGACCCTGCCTCAAAAAAACAAACAATTGCAGTCTTTCTCTCTCTCTCTCTCTCAAATAAGCAAAGATACCATTTAGTTAATTAAAAATATTTTATTTTTATGTGTATGAGTGTTTTGCCTGCATGTATATAAGTGTACCATTTTCGTAAAATGCCCGTAGAGGCCAGAAGAGGGTGTTGTATCCCTGGCACTGGAGTTACAGGTGGTTATTAGCTGCCATGTGGGTCTAGGAATCAAATCTGGGTTCTTTGGAAGAAGAGCAAGTATTTTACTCATTGAGCCATCTCTCTAGCCCCTCATTTAATTTCTTAATTCTAGAGTTTCATTTTGTTTTTTGTTCTGCATCATGGGACAGCATTAAGTTCTGTGACTTGTGGGGGTTTCTCTCTGTATGTTGGAGCCACAGTGAAGTCTGTGATCTCTGGTGGCTGGCCCAGGATGGAGCCTTCAGTGGACTGTCTCCAGGGCAAAATGTGATGCTGGACAATTCTGTCCATGCAGGATGCATATTCTCTCTCTCCCTCTCTCCTCTCTCTCTCTCCCTCTCCCTCTCTCCTCTCTCTCTCTCCCTCTCCCTCTCTCCTCTCTCTCTCTCCCTCTCCCTCTCTCCTCTCTCTCTCCCTCTCTCTCTCCCTCTCCCTCTCTCCTCTGTCTTCCTCTCTCTCCTCTCTCCCTCTCTCCTCTCTCTCTCTCCGTCTCTCTCTCCTCCCTCTCTCTCCTCTCCCTCTCTCTCCCTCTCTCTCTCCTCTCTCTCTCTCCGTCTCTCTCTCCCCCTCTCTCTCCTCTCTCTCTCTCCCTCTCCCTCTCTCCTCTCTCTGTCTCTCTCTCCCCCTCTCCTCTCTCTCTCCTCTCTCTCTCTCCTCTCTCTCTCCCTCTCTCTCTCTCCTTCTCTCTCCTCTCTCTCCGTCTCTCTCCCCCCCCCTCTCTCCTCTCTCTCTCTCCCTCTCCCTCTCTCCTCTCTCTCTCCCTCTCTCTCTCTCTCTCCCTCTCTCCTCTGTCTTCCTCTCTCTCCTCTCTCCCTCTCTCCTCTCTCTCTCTCCGTCTCTCTCTCCTCCCTCTCTCTCCTCTCCCTCTCTCTCCCTCTCTCTCTCCTCTCTCTCTCTCCGTCTCTCTCTCCCCTCTCTCTCTCCCCCCTCTCTCTCCTCTCTCTCTCTCTCTCTCTCTCTCTCTCTCTCTCTCTCTCTCTCTCTCTACTGGTGAGTGGGAACTTCTGAAGCCATTGGTGGGTATCTCTCTGTCACTGCAGGATTCCTTCCCAGCCAGATTCAAAGCCGTTCACTTCATCCACCAGCCATGGTATTTCACCACCACCTATAATGTGGTCAGGCCTTTCTTGAAGAGCAAGCTGCTACAGAGGGTAAGTTCATGGCTGCCACCTGAGTCTTCCTCAGTCCCAAGCTGAGCAGAGGACCCCTTGAGAGTACCACATGGAGGACTGTGGAGGGCATCACCAGGGAAAGATGGCACACTGCGGCTTTGATGTCCCACCCCTTTCCTCCCCACCTCTTATCTTTAGGTTCCTCCTGCTCAGCTCTCCTCCTCACTTCCCTGCAGGTCTTTGTCCATGGAGATGACCTCACTGACTTCTTCCAGGAGATCGATGAGAGGATCCTACCCGCTGACTTTGGGGGGACACT
The DNA here is from genome assembly GCA_009823505.1 of Rhizomys pruinosus. NCBI lineage: Eukaryota > Metazoa > Chordata > Mammalia > Rodentia > Spalacidae > Rhizomys > Rhizomys pruinosus. The sequence goes on from VZQC01002915.1 coordinate 918,224, forward strand.
GCCCAAGTATGATGGCAAGGTTGTTGCTGAGCATCTCTTTGGCCCCCGGAGCCAAGTTGAGAACACAGCCTTGTAAGGATGTCCTCTGCTGCCTGATCTGTACTTAAAATCCTAGGTCTTCCTCAGCTGTATTGAATCCAACCCTAAGAAAAGGGCTGCCCGAGGTGACCATGGTTTCCCCGAACCTCCTTAGGTTTAGGGGATCTCAGGAGTCACCTCGTCCCAAACTGGTGGTAGAGGATAGAAGTACGGAATTCCTGTAAACAAGAAACTTGCGGGGAGGGCAGTTCTTTCCCCCCCTGCCTCTGAAGCTGTAGGGCAGTGACTTTGTGAGAAGTTGAATTTCAAAGACTGATTAGATTTCTCCATGATCTCCTTTGTAACCATTTTGATACTTTGGGTCTGTAAGGCTGAGTTAAAGCCCTCCTTCAATCCAATAAAATAATGAAAGATGGGGGCTTGAAGGACTGATTTGGCAAACACAGTGGCTTGTAGGCAGGTAAGAGTTTTCCCACACAGAAGTCCAGGGAGGAAGAAGACTTAGAATAGCTTCATTTGGGATGACCAGTTGTCGTTTTCCTGTCAGTTAGAGTCTGATGAAAGCTTTCCACAAAGTCTTAGGGATTTTTTTGAGTGTGTGCTCATTTTTCTAGGTGAGAATCCCTGTTTGCTGAGCATGTGGCTTCCCTTTCTGGGAATGGGGCTCCTCAGGCATTGACTGACATTTTTCCAAGACAACACTCTTTCCTGCCTGTTGTCTAGCTAGTGGTGGTGGATGGAGGGCGAGGGTTGACTGACCCGGTTGATTTATTGGAAGAGCACCAAGGTAAGAGTTGTCTGCTCTTGCCAATGGGTCACTGCTTCCTTGTTATATGAAATGGTCTTGTCTGCTCTTGTGTATGGGTCACTGCTTCCTTGTTATATAAAATGGTCTTGTCTGCTCTTGCCGATGGGTCACTGCTTCCTCGTTATATGAAATGGTCTTGTCTGCTCTTGCCTATGGGTCACTGCTTCCTTGTTATATGAAATGGTCTTGTGCTATAAAACTTTTGCGCCCTAACCAACTGTTTGCTGAATGATGAAGTCAGTCCAATAAATCCAATCCCATTTGCTTTCATACCTTCTAAATAAGGTCAGGCTCACTCAGGGTGATGTATGGCTATAGACTCATACCTTCTAGAATTTCTCTGATCCACATTCTTTTTCTTGTTTTCCAGTGAGACCATGCAAATCTATGTGTATATTTGAATGCAAACACGTATGTGTATGCATGACCTGGGTGCACATGCAGGCAATACACTCATATATGATGTAGTATATATGTGGAGGTCAGAGGGCACCTTGTGGGAGTTGATTCTCTCCTTCCACTAGGTGTCCTGAGGATCAAACTTAGATTGTCAGGCTGTGTGGCAAATGCCTTTACCTGCTAAACCATCTCATCTCCATTCTTTCTTACATCTTTCATTCCTAGGGTTTGCAGTCAGTGTTCTTTATCCGAGTAGCTTCCTTCTTTATGACATTTACAGTCAGCAGTCCATGGTCATCAGTGGTATTTATACAGAACTTCTGAGCTAAAAGAGAATCATAGCAAATTATTGTTACTTAGGCAAGCTGTCCAGTGAGGAGGTTTCCCCTAATCTCTCTTCTCTTAGCTACTTTTAAAAAGTTGAGTCTAGTCATTAAGTTGGTGATACTCTGGCCTGTTGGAACATACAAAAAGGCCACTAAACCAATAAAGCAAATATAGGTCTCCTTGAGTCAAGCAAGACTCCTCCATCAGCACCAGCTACACCTCATCTGCCTGGAAATACTGTGCAGCAGTGGCAGCCATATGTCTGTATATCCCAAATTTAATTGGCTATCAGCTCTCTCCTTGGAGGAATAACTCACGGCTGATGCCACAAGCTTGAATCCTCTAATGGTTAGGAGATGTTACAAACCACACGAAGACCCTGTCATACTTAACAGAAGAAAATGTAATTCATGGATTAACATACCATCCAAACATCTGTGTCTATACCTAAGTAACCTACCATAACAATTAGTGATGTTTAAACACCTATATATCTAATTGTGCGTGCTTCATTAGTAGGATCGAAAGGCTATATATTATACTGTTTAAATACCTATATATCTAATTGCATGTGCTTCATTAGTAGGATTGAAAGGTTATGCCTGGACAAGCTGGCAGCCCATGAAAGAAAACAGCCAGAATTGACTAGAGACCAAGACAATAGCTCCAGAGAAAGTAGACTGTTTTGCTTCTCATCCACCTGTGCCCCTTTCCTCGCCTAGGGAACAATCTGCGGAAGAGGGGGGCGCGGTAGAATGTAGGGCTGCGATTGGGGTTAATGGTGAAACTAAGACATATAGACTGGACCCATTAACGCAACTTGATTGAACTGCCCTGCTGATGTGGGACCCATGAGCTGTGTGGGTATGGGCCACTGCTCGCAAATTGGTTTTCATGAAGGATGCTGTACTCACAAACTATCAACTATCGTTAAGAAAATGAAAAACAAACAAAAGAAATAGAAAGATGCAGAAAAGTTACGCAGATGCATGATCTGGGATGGGTAGGGCGTGGTGGGGGAAGGAAGGGGAATATGTCCTGAAACTGAATTGGAAAAAATGCATGAAATGCACAAACACAAGAAGCTAAAAGAAAAAAAATAAATAAAATAACATAAAAGTTGAGTTAGCGGGTTGGTGGCACATGCCTTTAATACCTAGCACTTGGGGGAGCAGACGCAGGCGGATCCTTTGTGAGTTTAAGCCAGCCTGGTCTATAGAGTGGTTCCGACGCTTGGGGTCAGCAGGAGACCCTGTCTTGAAAAAGATAAAAAAAAAAGTTGAGTCCTAGGGGCGGAGAAGATGGCCCTCAGTGTTAAAGCTACTGATGTCTTCAAGGACTGGGTTCGATTCCAGCATCATCCACATGGCAGCTGAAAATGTCTTTAACATCCAGTTCCAGGGGAATCTTCAGACCTCCAGAAAACCCTACATTCAGACAGTACGTTCATACACTGTTCTGTTTTTCTTCCATTGCTGGGACAAAACAATCTGACCAATTACAACTTGGAGGAAAGGGTTTAATTCACCCTCAGCTTCTCCTAGGTCACAGTTTCATCACTTAAGGAGCCCAAAGCATGAACCCTGGAGCGCAGGAGCTGAAGCACACGGCCATGGAGGAAATTGCTGTTCAATGAGGCTTGCTTCCCCTGGCTCATGCCCAGCCTGCCTCCTTTTACGGCAACACAACAACTTGCCCAGGGTGGCACCACTTCATTGTGGGCTGGGCCTCCCCCCAAACGCACTGCTCGACCATCAAGAAAAATACTCCACAGACATGACCACAAACAAGTCAGTCCAAAGGAGCCAATTCCCCAATTGAGGCTCCCTCAAACCCAAGTGTTCAAGTTGACAACTAAACTAGCACACAAGACCCTTGTCACTTGACATCACAAACACATCACTATTACCCACTTTCCCAAGTTCCTTATCCAGTATGGTTAACTTATCACCAACCTAAGACAGTACAATCTTAGAAGCCCCACAGTCCTTTAAATGTCCAAATGCTTAAAACTTCATAGTCTATTAACATAGTCTCTTAACAGTGGGCTGCTGTAAATCCAAAACAAGTATGTCTTATTTTAAAGGGAAGAATCAGGCCACACTCAAGAACAGAACCCCAGTCCAGCAAGTGCTCAAGGACTGACACCTGGACTTTTAATCTTCTGGGCTCCAAAGGGTCCCAGCAGCTCCCCCTCTCCGACTTTGACCATCCTTGGCACACACAGCTCATCTCACAGACCTGGGCTGACTCATTCCACACCTGCCTTGCTGGTTCTTGGAGTCATCCCTTCCCTGGCATCTCCAAAAGCTGGGGTTGCCACTGAAAACTGAGGCTGCACTTCACCAATGGCCTCTTCCTTCTCCACTGGTGCAAACCTCAGCTCTCCTCCATGGACCCTGCAATCCTGGGGTCTCACTGCAACCGAGGTGCACTTCCACCAATGGTCTTTCCCTGACTCGCTCATAGTGCTAGCCTTTCGGTTTGCTCTCTGTGACCCTCAAATTTCAACACCAGAACCATAATAGGAGACTCTTCCACACTACCAAGTCCTGCTTCTGGCTGAGAATGGAGGCTCAGGTCCCTTCTGGATCACAGCTTCCGTGTGCTGACCCTGAAGAAATTCTACCCAGAAGATTTCACCACAAGGATGCTGGTCTCTTGTTACTTACTAAGCTGATTTTCAAGCCCCAGCTAACCAGCATCCCATAATTGTCCCAGTAACACAAAGGATTCACTTCAGGTCCTGGTCTCAACCTTTTGTTACTTACAGCTGATTCTTCAAGCCCCAGCTGACAAGGAGCCATAGATTAAACAGTCCTGATGATCCCTGCTCCCTGTATGAAACTAAACTTCACAAGCCAGGCCTCCATCATCTACACTTCTTCCGTAAACTGCTCCAATCTCCACAGCCACAATCTTTAGCCATTCAATGATCTTCCCAGCCCAAGTTTCCAACGCCTCCACAATCCTTCCCAAACACCAAGGTCAAGTCTGTCACAGCAATACCCACTCTCTGGTACCAATTTCCTTGTTCTTGTTTGTTTTCCATTGCTGTGACAAAACCACTCTGACCAAAACAACCTAACTTGGAGAAAGGGTTTATTTCAGCTTAAATTTCCTGGGGTCCAGTTCATGACTTCAGGCGGCCCAAGGCAGAATGGCAGGGCGAACCCTGAAGTAGGAGCTGGCGCACAGGCCATGGAGGAATGCTGTTCGTTGGCTTGCTCCCCTGGCTCATGCAGCTGCCTTCTTTTTTTTTTTTTAATTTTGATTTTATTTATTTATGTATGAATGTACTGTCTGCCGATGTAGAGTTTGTGCACCCGTGTCCGTGCAATGCCCGGAGGTCAGAAGAGGGTGTTGGGGATTCCCCTCGAACTGGAGTTTTCCTGGAAATGGAGTTGTACAGAAGTTCTCACGGCCACCAATGTGGGTGCTGGGGATCGACCCGGGTCCTCCTGCAAGAGCAAGTCGGTGTGCTACTACAGGCATCTCTAGCCACCCAGCCTGCCTTCTTATAGTGTGCACACAACCTGCCAGGGTGGCAACACTTATTGTGGGCTGGGCCATCCCAAATCGCTCAACAATCAAGACAGGTATATACTCCACAGATGATGGCCAACATGGCCAATCCAGATGGAGCCAATTCACCACAAGTTGAGAGGTTCCTCAACCCCAGGTGTGATCAAATACTGATATTAGTGCCTTTCTGTTTGCTGCGATGATAAAAGCACTCTATGCGATCCAAGGGAATCCTGGCTTACTAGAAAGGGAAGCAGTTACCTGTCCGAGCTGATATTGATGGTTCCAGGGAATCAAAGTCCATTTGGTGGGAGACATGGTGGCTGGGGCTGGAGCAGCAACCCGAGGGTCACACAATCTCGTAGTGAGCACAGGAAGCAGAGCAGAGAGGAGATAAGTCTGGAACCGTCAAGTCTGTTAAACTCCCTGAAGCCTGCCCCTGTTGACGTACTCTCCACATGGCCACACTCTCTAAGATCTCCAAGAACAGGGCCACTAACTGGAGACAAAATGTCTGAAATACTTAAAGCCTATGGGGGACACTCCATTCAAACCACGCCATTCACAAAAAAAAATAAATAAGAAAATGTACTAGAATGAATATTTTTAAAAAAAGTTGAATCTAGCTGGGTGTGGTGGCACAACATGTTATGTAATGTTTCCCAGCACTCAGGCAGAAGGATCGCTGTGCAGATCTCTGGGTTCAAGCAGCCTGGTCTAACAAAAGTGAGTTCCAGGACAGCTGGCTAAAGGGAGACCCTGTCTAAAAAACAAACAACACAACAAAAAAACACCCACAGTCGATATCTTTTCTTTTCTTCTTTCTTTTTCTTTCTTTCTTCTTTCTTTGTCTTTCTTCTGTCTTTCTTTTTCTTATCTTTCTTTCTTTCTTCTTCCTGTCTCCTTCCTTCCTTCCTTCCTTCCTTCCTTCCTTCCTTCCTTCCTTCCTTCCTTCCTTCCTTCCTTTCTTTCTTTCTTTCTTTCTTTCTTTCTTTCTTTCTTTCTTTCTTTCTTTCTTTCTTTCGTCTTTTTGAGACAGTGTCTCCCTGTTGAAGCTCCAGTTGGCCTGGAACTCACTACGTAGAACAGAGATCTACCTGTCTCTGCCTCCTGCACCACAATGCCCAGCAAATCTTCCTTTTTCAAACCAAATCTTACATGGACTTTGGTAAAGAACCTTAACCCTGAGTAATCTCTTCAGACCCTCTGAAGCTAAGAAGTATGAGAGCATAGTAACTACATCCAGTATAGTAGGAATACTGGGCATTTCAAGTATGAGAGCATTGTAATTATATCCAGTATAGTAGGGTTGTGGGGTCAGGTGCTTACAATGGGGACTAACATTGGTTAGGATATAGGGCCAAAATGGTGACCCCTGCAGAGGGAGTAATTGTAAGGGGCCAAAGATTTGACTGAATTAAATACTTTTCGTGTGTGTGTGTGTGTGTGTGTGTGTGTGTGTGTGTGTGTGTGTGTGTGTGTGTGTGTGTGTGTGTCCGTGCATGCTTGTGTGGAGACCAGTGGTTGATACGGTCTTTCTTTTTTTTTGGTCTTTTTGAGACAGGGTCTCCCTGTAGCCCCAGCTATCCTGGAACTCACTCTGTAGACCAGGCTGGCCTTGAACTCACAAAGATCTGCCTGCCTCTGCCTCTCGAGTGCTAGGATTAAAGGCGTGTGCCACCACGCCTGGCATTGATACGGTCTTTCTCTATTGGTCTTCACTTTATTTTTGGAGACAGGGTCTCTCACTGACCCTGGAGCTTACCGTTTCAGCTAGACTGGCCAGCAAGCCCCTTAAATCTACCCATTTATGCTTGTCTAGAATTGGAATGACAGGCATGTATTGCCATGCCCAGTTTTTTTGTTTTGTCTTTTTGAGACACTGGCGTAGGCCAGTAAGCCAGTGCTGCCTGATGGTGTTGCAAAGGCTCCTGGAAGAAGTGTGCCTTTATCTATCTCAAGTCAGCTAGGAGAAAAGAAAGATATTCCCCTAAGGAATGCATTGAAGCTTCTCTGTTCCCACTTCTGGGGGTGGGGGAACACAACTCTGATGCTGAGGAAACTCAGTACAGTTGGATCTGGAAGCTTTCAGGATCCCCTGGATCTTACAGGGTCCCCATTCAAGAGGAGTACACCCAGGAAGGCGGCGTTGCTTTGTTTGGGAGCTTCCAACGCAGTGGTTTGCAAACTCTGCTCACTAGTAGCCTCCAGCTGGGGAACTTTAAAGGAGTTTTTTAGGCTTGACCTGAGCACCATCCCAAATACATATGTTACATGGGGTTACTTAGTTACTTAGGCTTGACACTAGCCCTATCCCAAATATATATGTTACACAGGGTTTCACATAGTCCAGGCTAACCTCAAAATTGATATGTAGCCAAAAATGACCTTAAACTTCTAATCCTATTGCTTTTATCTCCCAAGTGATTACAGGCCACTGTGCCACCATGCCAGGTTTATGCCATGCTGGAGATCCAACCCATGGCTTCATGCAAACCAGAGCAACACTCTACCAACTGAGCTGCATCCCCAACTCTGCAGAGGTTCTGATGTACTTGGCCTGGCATACCATATAGGCATCAGGTTATTTCTAAGCTCTTGTGACTCAACTTTCCACATCCTATGCCCTGTGTATGGACACTGGAGGGGAGGATATGGAAAAACCTACTCCAGTACGTATCAATATCTAAGGATTTAAAGGCAAACTTTTCCTTGAGCAGAGAGAATAGACAAGCGGGGCTGCTGGAGCCTGGTTCCTCCCATCAGAAGCCCACTCGGCAGCCTTTACAGGCAGAATGTCCTGGAATAAGAGTAAATTCTTGCCTGAGGCCTTGTGCAGAACTAGTCCTGCTAGCAGGCAGGACATTCACAGGGAAGCATGGCTTGTGATTTCTCCATATGACCCTATGAAGAAGGAAAAGACTAGGATTAAGGTTTGTTGGCGCATACAAGCAGTACGCCAGCAATTCCAAGCCAAGAATGCTTTAAGTAATTACATACCCAGGCTTGTCCCTGCTTTGCCTTTGGGCCCCTCAGTTTTTGATGCTCTGGTATGGAGCTGTACCAGGGGGAAACTTTCTTCTAGTTCTATTCTGTTCTGGGAAAACCAAGTGGACAAAGTGAAAAACCACTGGCAAAAATAATATGAGCACTATGGAATATATTACATGATGGATGTTTGGTAGGGATGTTGGGTAATTCCATCTATAGATAGGATCGGAAGGAAGATCTGGGTGGCATAGAGCCACAAGAGGGATTTGTCTTCTCTGGGAAGAGGTTTGGCAGTTCAATGCCTATAATGTCTTTTAAGCACTCAAAATAGTGGGGACCTTCCTGTAAGTTGCTCTAAGGACACTCCAGAGAGAAATGGAGATGGTAGGAGGCTACTGTATGGAAGGCCATCCAATTAGACATTGAGTCCTTGCCATGATAAAGCATTTCCTACAGGATACGTGGAATATGAGTGATTATGCTGCCCGTGACCACAGAGTTCAATGAGCAGAAAGAACTGAATCTTTAAGTTGCACTTTATTTAGAGAGCTGGTGCTCAAACAAGGCAGTAGATTTAACATTTTATTGATTGTAGGGGGTACACATGCATCAGATTTTATGTCTTTAAAAATACTTGCATTGGGGGCTGGAGAGATGGCTCAGAGGTTAAGAGCACCGACTGCTCTTGCAGAGGATCCGGGTTCGATTCCCAGCACCCACATGGCGGGTAAGAACCATCTGTAACTCCAGTTCCAGGGGAATCCGACACCCTCTTCTGACCTCCGCAGCATTGCACAGCACAGGTGCACCTACCTACATGCAGACAGTATATTCATACACATAAAATAATAAATAAAAAACATTAAAAAATACTTGCCTTATACCACGAGCGGTGGCCCACACCTTTAATCCTAGCACTGGGGAGGCAGAGGCAGGTGGATCTCTGTGAGTTCAAGACCAGCCTGGTCTACATAGTGAGTTCCAGTACAGTTGGAGCCACAGGGAGACCCTGTCTCAAAAAGAAAATAAGACAATGACAAAAAAAACCATACACACACACTTGTCTTACACCCAATTTCTAGCCAGGCAGGCTTTGTGAGAATTGGGGAACAAAAGTTATTCTACAGCTCAACTGTGCCCCCCGGTGGGGTGTCAGCACATTTCTGAGATATTGTTTATGTCTGTGTCTTTCCCTGCCCCCTTCCCTCCATACTCTGGATATCTGGAGTGTAGGCACTTCTTGGAACACTGAGTCTAGTTAGTGTTTTCTGGTATCAACCTAGTATTTCCACAGGGGCATCTAAACTGTGTATGTGTGGTTAACCCAGAACAAACTGTTAACAGTTCAAAGTGTTAAGCTACTAATAACATGCACATGCAGCTTCCTTTCTACAATATAGAGCACAAATGCATCTTTATAATACAGAATACAAAGTGCTACCATCTGTGTCTCCTGACTCCTATCAATAGGACCAGAGCTGAGGAGACTGTTTGTGAAAGGTATAATGAAAGATGCATTCATTTGTGCTTAGCACATATGCCATAGGGCTGCCCACTTTGTTGCCTACAAAGCAGCCACACTATTTTGATCCAAGAGAGCCAGTTGTAACCAGTCCTGAGCACTCTACCATTGAGAAGTCAGGTGACAAAGTGGAAAATTTTAAATTTTGATATTGGGCATTCTTAGGTCTTATTCACACCTTCCAAAAGCCAACACTCTCCACCCTGCTTAGCTTGGAAAAGGTTTTACATGTAGGGAGGAGGGCTGTGAGTGCAAAGTCTTCGAGGTGGTATAGTTCTCCCTGCTGAGCAAGTGTTTGGTCCTGGAAGACCCACCTTTTGGATTTAAAGAGATCCAAAGGAGAAGAAAATATTACTATTGAGCTGGGTATGGTGGCACACATCTGTGATCCCAAACTTGGGGGCAGAGGCTGGAGGATACAGAGTTGAGGGTAAGTTTGAGGTGAGTTTGAGGCAAATCTGGGCTATGTGAGACCCTGTCTTAAGAAAACAAGGGAAGGCCAAGCATGGTGGCACACATCTTTAATCCTAGCACTCAGGAGGCAGAGAGGCAGGCAGATCTCTGTAAGTTCAAGGGCAGCCTGGTCTACTTAGTGATGAGTTCCAGGCCAGCTGGGACTAAAAGGGAGACCCTGTCTCAAAACAAAACAAAACAAAATAAGGCAAGACAAAACAAGGAAGGATGGACTAGGCCATGCAACCAATTCAATATAACCTTGACTTAGGTGAAACTCACTTGGCTTCTTTTTTAATCTCAAACTTCTTTTTTAAGTTTATTTTTATATTTATGTGTGTTTTGCTTGCATGGGTGCTGGGAATTGCACCTGGGGCCTCTGCAAGAGCAGCCAGTGCTCTTAACCACAATTGTCTCTCCAGCCCCCCTTTCAAAGCTTATTGAAAAACAGACAAGCTACACAGGGCAAGCACCAATTCCATGTTGCCTTGCATTGTTTATATTCGTCACATTAGGAAATGAGCCTTAAAAAATGCTGCTACCACATTTATGTCAGATTCTTGCCTTGCTTGCCTAGAGAGGCAGGGCTTGTGTGGGCATGTGCAAGCTGGTCATGTCTCGTATTTGTTTGCAAGGCTGGTTTAACATTATTCATAAGGGGAAATGGAAGGGTGTTCTGCACATTTCCACTAAGCCTCATGCTCTGATGCAAACACAGGATGAATCCTTGTGCGTGTGCTCATGTGAAGGCCAGAGGTCAACATCAGGTGTCTTCCTCTATTGGTCTCCGCTATATTTTTTGAGACAGGGTCTCTCACGGAAACTGGATCTTTAGCTAGGCTGGCTGGCCAGCAAGGCCTCAAGGTCCTCACGTTTGCACAGAAAGCAGTTTACCCGCTGAGCCATCTCCTCAATCCCAGGTACAAACCCTTTTATGCAGAAAAACCTTAGAGAAACCACACACAAGCACCCTGCATTTTCAGTCTTTATTTTTTTAAGTAAAGAAATTCCATTGAATCAAAGATAACAAAATTACAGTTTTTGTTTGTAATGATCTTTGTTCACCACCACACAGAATCAGAAGTAATGTGAGAACATAAAACAATCAAGGACACCATTGTTCAGTAAGATTTCTTAATAAAGGTAAATATCTGCATGTTTAGAAAAAAATTGCATTGCTAGTTGCAAATCTGAAACACCCAGGGTGCTGGAGGATTCTGTATTTCCCTCTAAAAACTCAGCAGCACAGAGGCTTTCAGAGCACAAACTCAAAAATACAGTATTTCCAGGGCAGCATTTGAAGTTTCATAAAACCCAAAGAGAACAAAATGAAAACAAACTAGAATGAGGAATGTGAGAGTGATGGTTTTCAAAAATCAATCTGGAAGCAGGTCCACCAACGTAAGCTTGTGGTCCGCCGGAATCCAACCAGGAAAAGGAAGGCAGCAAACCAGCCGAGGCCTCCTCTGCCCCAGCCCTGCTGTCACTAAGGCAGCTGCAGCAGGAAGCTGAAAGCTCAGATACAGTGAAGGTCTTCCCGAGGCAGGGGGAGAGACCAGGGTCACCTGGACAGGTGTGCAGAGGGGACAGGATTCTATGCAGGCTTGTGCTTTAGGAAAACTAAAGAGGCCAAAAGGAACACCAGAGAGAACCTTGCTCCTCTGGGCAGGAATGGGGTTCCCTCATGTGAGTGGCCTAGGAGAGCAGTGGTTGGTGCTGGGGAGGTTGGCAGTTATTCCAGGCAACCGTCAGCTGCTGCATGTATGGGTCTGGGAAGAGAATGCCCATTGAAACCAAGCGTACTTCTTCAGGTGCTAGAAGTAGAGTGCCCCCCAACTTATGGCAATAAAGGATTTCTTGGCTAACGGGGAACCAGAATCAGGATAGGGTAAGTTATGGACTTTACTACTAATTGACAGGAGTCTAGTCAAAAGCTGAGAATTTCATGAAACTTAGGATGTCAGACTTAATCCTCCAGTTTGAAATTAACTTAAGCTTACTTCTTAGGTATACACAAGAAATATCTACTCACATACATTTAGGAGAAACCATATCAGAAAACATGGCAGATGGATTCTTCCACAGGGGGCAAATGTCTACATTCTGGGCATCTAAGGATGGCTGGCAAGCTGGACTTTGTGGCATGTTTCTTAAGGGCCACTATACGAGGATGCTGGGCTGTAGCACCTGGTGGCAGCTATAGTATATTATATACTATATATAATATATATTATATATAGTATACATACAGGGTAGAGGTACAGCCTCTGCTTTGGACTCCATCCTGGTTCCCTCTGCCAACAGGGGCCTGCTCCCAAATCCTCAGCTGTAAATATAGTTTAGACAAAGCAATCCTACTTTACAAAGAAGAGCTATTGGCTTTTGCTTAGGTAGCAGAGGTGGGAGAAAATCTGGCCCTTAATTGCTAAAACTCACAGGCAGGCTGAGAGTGATCCAAAGTGGCTTTGAAAGAGAGTAAGGCCACGAAGACAGGTAGGGAGACAGGCATTGAGGCTGTTCCAGATCACTCATGCTGGTGGGGGTAAAAATGGGGGCATGACTTCATAAGAACCCTCTAGGCCACCTGATTCAGTTCTCTCATTTGGCTATGGCTTTGCTTCAAACTTTCACAGAAGAGTTGGCATTCCTATGTCACAATGCTGTCATACCAGGGGATTTTCTAGAAGCAAGTTAAGGCTTTCTGGGTACAGAAAACAATTCCTGTGACAGACGCTAAAGTGAAATGCTTCCTAAGACCTCTTCTGCATGCCAAAGGAAAAACCCATGAGTTCCTTCAACTCTACATGCTTTTAAAAAAAAATACTGTTGCTGTAAGTCAGGATCCGGGCCACAGGAAAAGAAAAGGCTTTCACATCTCTGACACCTGCTTCCCCAGCAAACACAAACAAGAACACATGTATTATTACTCTGGAGCTGGCAAAACCTACCTCAAGTCATCATCCAGTTACAAAGAGAGCTTTCATTCAGATGCCAGCCATGAAAGCTCAGCTCCCAGCAAGTTCAGCTGAGTGGGGACTGGGCTGAGAATGAGAGCCTGGGCAGGATGGATTTCTGCTCTGGCAGTTCTCCGTGCTCTGCCTGGCCACACTAAATCTGAGGGATACTATCTCCAATCCACTGGCCCTTACCTACCATAGCCACAACACCACCCTCAGAATGTCAGAGAAACTTGTTATAGCCAAAGAGTAAAAGAGGCCAAAGACATGGATTTGGATACTATTCAAGGTCCTAACTAGAAAAAGCTGAATGTGCAAAGTCTCTCTCTCCAAGTCCTCTTGAGACGAGCCTAGGGGCTGTGACCTATCTGCTTCTACCTGCAAGGGCCTTAGAGGCCAACTTCAGACAAATAATTAGCAGTTGCTGAGCAAATGATACATGAGTGGATAGATTAATATTAGAGATGACCTAGGATGAGGTAAGAGGCTTGAAGAGGTGACATCAGAGCAAGTGGGGATGAGAAGACAGAACCTGGTTTCACAAGTGAATAAAGGACCACTGCCCTGCCAGGCATATTTTAATAGATCCCAAGTTTCCCTATAAATATAAAAAGCCACAGAAGTTATAAGAATATAGTACAATAAACTTTCCATCTTTATTCTGTTCTGAGATCAGTGGTGCAAAGTCAGTACAGGAAAGAGTTTTCTTCAAGTCTGTGAAACTCCCTGCCAATGGAAATGCAGTCTCGACACTTTTTTTCAAGACAGGCAATCCTAATTTGACTAGAATCAGTAACTTCAAATGATTTTCAAGGCAGGGAATATAACTGGAGAAATATGAATGCTTTCCCTCTTGGTTTTTAATGGCATTCCTTCCACGGAATTATCTAAATCTATGCAATTTATATCATTGATTTTAAAACAGAATATTCAAAGACTTTATAAAAAGTCAGCCTTGTTTTAGTCCAAATAAGTCCTTGAATAGCAAGAGGACAATTCACATGATTATCAGAAGTTAATGAGTTTGGGAAGCAAAGCAAGGAAGCCCAGAGAAAGGAGCAAGGAGAAAGAGGATGACCCACATACAAAGCAGATCCCCCATTAATCAGGTGCGTTGGCATCTCAACACTCAGCGCCTCTGTGCTCATTCAGGGTCAAACAAAAATTTTCCTGTAAGACAGCCACGGTCATGTTCTCATTTCCATACCCGAGAGCCTGAAGCTTGAATAAAGAACTTCAGTTGATTTCATGTGAACCAAAATGAAACGTCAGTGCCATTCAGAGCCACACACTAAGGAGCTTTCAGCTGGGATATGCTCCCTCCCGGTCATGTGAGATGGAATTCCGGTAGTGTGGGCAACAGAGGCTGTGCCCAGCCTTGCTTCTCATCTGTGGGCCTCCAGGATCTATGGGCGGACCAGGCTTCACAAACAGTCTCCCACCTCCTTCCAAGAGTGACAACGGGGCTGACATATCCCCTGAAGTGGGGTAGTCCCCAGGGAACTGGTTTGTCAGGATAGGGAAAAATGTGGCCTCAGGCAAGTGAAGGTTGCCCCTTGCCTCCTGGGATAGTGACTCAAGTCTATTATCTTATTACTTGGTTTACCTATTTTTGTGTGTGTGTGTGTGTGTGTGTGTTTGAGACAGGGTCTCCCTATAGCCCCAGCTGTCCTGGAACTCACTCTGTAGATCAGGCTGGCCTTGAACTCACAAAGATCCACTTGCCTTTGTCTTCTAAGTGCTAGGATTAAAGGCGTGTGCCACCACGCCCGGCAAGGTTTACCTATTTTCATATAAAAAGTCGTGAGGAATGACAGCAACAGCAGTAACTATGTGAATCTTCTAGATCACAGCTGCAGTTGTGTGGAGGGAAAACTGACAGAGGAGGACTAGCTTCCAAATTGAGGGATGAATAATAAAGTGCCAATGTTGCTAAAAAACATAAAGAAATGCAGCAGAGAAATGACAACTTGGGGGGGGCAGGGAAACACAGTGACAGAATTTGGTGTGAGAAATTATATCAAAGCAAAGTTGAGACTGCAGACATCTCACTCTTTTGAAAGAATATACATTTATGATGTCATTGGGATGATCTGGTGATTGTCAGAAAACAACTTCCTCATCTCACAGACATTACTGTCATAGTCATCTGGACCAATGCCCAGGCTCTATTCCACCTGTGGGCCTGAGGGTTGGCTCCCTTAAACATCCACACAGACCCCCTACTATATTCCAGTCTGTCCTGGAGTCAAAGGAGATGAAGCAGAGAGAAAAAAAAATTAACGGCATCTAGGCAATTCATCCATTGTTCAGTTTAGTTCCAGACAGCAACTGCTGATTTTTGAAAGTGCAGGGTTTTTAGAAATTCAAGTACCACAGGATTCTGGAAGGGGAGTACTTGAACCTTAGAGTGATATGTCCATTGAGGAGACACTGGGAAAAATCTATCCAGCAGACAACACACAGAGGCTATTTAATTACAAAGCTGCTTTTCAAAAAACAATTCTTTTCAGCTGGAAATGTATTTCTTCAAACTAGATCCAACTTTTGAATTGTTTGGTAACAAAACCCAGAGTTAGGGAGACCCTGGATAAAAATCTAAAATCACAAGTGAGTGCCTAAGACCCCCAGATCACTTTATATAAAATAGGGGAGGGGGAAGAAATTGCAAATAATGACATCTGCATGCTCAGCCTGGGAGAGGGCCTCCGGGGCCTCCCTGGAGGGATGTTCTCAAACCTCTTCGGCAGTCTACCTGGCCCAAGTCCCCCATTTCAAAGGGGAAGAGAGTCAAGTCCAAAGGGACTTATCCAGGGTCATATAGCCGGGGAGAAGCAGGGCTCAGCCCAAATGCCCACTCCCGCCCAGGGCTTTTTTGAGGGATACCACACTGAGATCACATGAAGGCAGCTACACAACCAACCTTGGGGCCCCTGGGAGCAAAGAGGTTCTGTAAACCATGTCAATGAAACGAGCCACCAGGATGTTTCTACCTAAAGGTGCTGGAGTTTGCTGTTTTTTTTTTTTTTTTCATTTCACTGGGTGATGAGAATCCCTTGGGGCACTTGTTAAAAATTAAAATCCCCAGACCCCTTCCCAGACCCACTAAGTCAGCCTCTCTTAGGGGAGGGACCTGGGAGGCTGAATTTTTAAACAAATGCCCCAGGTGACTCTCAGCAGTAGCACGATTAGAGGAAACTGTATTGGGAGATGGTGAGGGAGAGAACCTGAACCTGGCTCACGACTCAAGGAATCTCTTCTTTTTCAGAGATGAAACTCAGGTCCAGGAGGCCCCAGGCTCTCTGACTCCCAAAGCGAGTGGTTTCTTCAGCATTGGTCTGGGATGCTGAACTCTTGGGGAGGCTCCATCAAGGAAACAACCATCACAAAATGACATACATCCTCTACTGTTCTCAGGGAAAGGCCTTTAGATTGGCAAAGCAAAACTGTTGTTCAGACGCATTTTTAATAGGGAAACTAGATGTAATAGGCTTGAAAGCAATCAGATGCTGAAACTGGACAGGAGGGTGAGAATCCTGTCACTTGTCACCATGGCTAACAATGCAATGGAGAAAACCCGTAACTAAGCACAAAAATAGCCTGGAGCTCCCAGGGAGAGCTGTCTACTTGAGATAGGTTGCATGATGGGTGGCCTCCACTGACGGTGTGGGGTCAGATCCAGGGAGGGAGATAGGACACCTGAAACATCCGTCAAGGGGATGCGTGTTCCAGAGGGGGGCCACTGGAGCGCGCCAGGAGTGCAGAGGCCTCAATCTAACTCCGCCTCCACTAGCTCCGTGTCGGAGCACTGCGACTTGTTCCGTTCCCATTGGCAAATGGCATTGGCATACTCCACCACCAGCTTGTCCATCCATGTCAGGGGCTCAGGGAACAGCACGGAGCCCTCAAAGAAGCCCAGGTGTCCTCCATGCAGAGGCAGCACGAATATAACATTCTCACGTTTCTCTGCAGGGAAAAGGCATTCGAGTTAGTGCATCCTAGTAGATCCAGGGCAGGAAGGCAAAGGTAAGCTAGCTGGGCAGCCTGGATTTCCCTGAGAGGGAAGAGTCACCTAAGTGGGTATCTAACCTCTGCTCATACTTATGACCTTCTTTTTTTTGGGGGGGTCTTTTCGAGACAGGGTCTCCCTGTAGTCCCAGCTGTCCTGGAACTCTCTCTGTAGACCAGGGTGACCTTGAACTCACAAAAATCCACCTGCCTCTGACTTATGACCTTCTTTGGTCAAATGGGCAGACAAGTCACTGGGGTCTCATCAGTTTGGAATTCAGCTTGGCCTTGGTATAAAATGGGCACCAAAAGGGCCAGGGAAGTAGCTCAATAGTAGAATACTTCCACAGCATAGGCAAGACCCTGGCTTCATTTCCTAGCCCCGCCAAAATAAATATAACCCAATTTACAGAATGGTTACCATCTTCAGAGCTCCTTGGAACCCATCTTAAAATGTCCTAAATCCAAGTTGTCCCCCAACCCCCAGACTGATGGAAGTTATAATCTTGAGGGTAAGAGAGGAGGGAATGTGAAGGAGTATGTGTATCTTGATTATTCTGGATATCTTATTAAAATGCAGACTCTGATTAGATAACCTGAGAGTGGGTAGGGTCTGAGAGAGGATTGGAACACTGAGAGTGCTATTTACTAGAGAACAAGGACAATTCAATGCAGTCAATGATTTTCATGCCAAGCATCAATCATGTAGTCTGGGGTATAAGTCACAAGTTGTGCTAAGGGATGCTCAGGCTCTCAATGCTGCATGGTAACTGGCTATGCTGAGAGTTAATATGCTGGAGATTGATTTTATTAGTCCATGCTTAGATTGGGTCTAAGGGCTAATAAAGAAGTATGTAAAAGGGGTAGCCAAGTTCAACAGGCAGTATGCCTCCCCTGGGGGACACCTGAGAGGACTCCCTCGCTGGCTCTGCAGGGCTCTTTTCTTGTCTCCTCACTCCCTTTATTTTTCCTTTCCAGTTGCTATATTTTTACATTTCTGTGGGAATGTTAGAGGCTCAGAAGGAGATACATGCTGGTGCTTACTCCCGTGGCTGTGCACGTGGCTGAGTGGGCTGCTGCGTGTGCAGGGAGCCTGAAGCTGGCTGGGGTTGATGGGAGATAACATCATGTCACATGCCTCCCACATCTGCAGAGTCCCTTTGCCTGCTATCTCCTTATACCTGAGGGTTAGGGTTTGTTCTTCCTTTTGGCTACTGGGATATTTGCAAGAAGAAACATAATCACCAAGACTGAGGAGATGATGTCCTAAAAATCTGAGATTACAATGCGAAGTAAGCATGGAGCCTTTCCTCCTGTTCCTTCTCTGCTTTCCTCTATAGGTCTACCTCCAGCATGGAGTGTGTCTGGGCCTCGTTTCTATGAGCAATATTCCCTGGCATTTTAACCGCTTATATTTTTATCCTCAAGGCACAGAGAAGCTGTCATCAAAAGCAACAAAACTGGCTTTTTGTTTAGTTTTGTTTTGCTTTTCACAATAAATTTTATGTCTAAGATACATCCTTGAGCCAAGCTTTCCTATTTAATGGAACCAGATCCCTGAGACAACACTGTTCCAGAATACCCTCCTGGTAATCAAGGATGCCCTGTTTCGTGCACCAGGATGGCACCAGGATGGAAACCCTGAAGGTTCTTTCCAGGGCCTTTTGCAGTCCAGGACCATCATCCTTCCAGAAGCTACCCCCCTTCCAAGAGGCTAGGAGCTGACAGCATGGGAAAGTGACAATGTCCTGTGCCAGTCAGGTGGCATAGTGGGGAAAAATACTCACCTGAGAGAGACTTCGGAATGCTTAGAAGGCTTTCATGCACCAAGGGGTCATCAGCTGCGTTAACCAGCATGAGAGGGACGTGTATCTGTGGCAAGAGGGTAAAGCACAGTTAAACTATCCACTTCCTACCAGACATGCCTTTGAAGCAAGAGGACATGGTCCTGGCTCAGCCTGACGAATGGGAATGTTAGGGATGCCTCATTTTCTCTGGCAGTGAGGAGTGACAAGTGCTACTGTGATTGCCACCAGGCAGCATCTAGGTGCAGGAGCAAAGCTCCCAGTGTCTAAGGAGGACCAGATGTGCTTTGAGGGAGACTGGCAGTGCACAATGGCACTCAAAGGATTCCTAATCATCTTCAGTGTTTCAGATTAGACATACCTCAGAAAAATGACTACATTCTTTTAGCTTATACTCAAGAAGAAAAGTGGACCCTTTTCCAAAGAGACCTTCTGGAAGAATCTGAAGGATGAAAACAGGAGTAGGAGCCAGGTGTACATACTTCTACTTCTAGCACTTGGGAGGTGGAGGAAAAGGATTGTGAGTTTAAGGCCAGCCCAGGATATATAGCAAGACCCAATCTCTAAGAACCAATGGTAGAGATGTAGCTCAGTGGCCAAGCACTTGGCTAACAGATGGAAGGCCCTAGGTTCAACATCTCCCAACAATAAAACCAAACAAACAGGAGTGGGCTGATGGATATCAGGGGGCTCTTGGCAAGGTTGTGTTCAATATTCACTTTAGCAAAAAGCTAATAGCACTCTTCTGATTTGGGGTGGAGAGGTGCTGATGGGGTACTGAGCCCAACCTAAATTGCCATCCCGAGGTATAAATGGGTGTGTTCTCCTGGAGACTGCTGGCTCTATGCAGTTCACATTGCCATATGGCTTAAATGAAGACGCCAGGGTGATAACACTGACGGGGAGGAGTCACTGCTAAGACAGCCACAGAATTGCAATTCATAATTACCTGTGCTAGCCAGGGAGTAATGGGACAGTGAGAGGGTTAAATGAGTCATTCTATGTTTGCATAAAAAGAACAATGTACAAAGGCAGAAGGGGAGAGGCTGGCTTGGTGGTAGTTCAGGTAAAGAAAAAAGAGGGGGGACTATGCTGGCCACAAACTTAGTACACACAAGTTCACACAAGTTTGCTGGTTTGTTTTTTTTTTTTTTTT
>VZQC01002915.1:940543-951864 GCA_009823505.1 Rhizomys pruinosus
ATTCAATTGATTTTTTTTGTATTGTTTTCTTTGTTTCTATTTCATTGATTTCTGCTCTGAATTTTTGTTATTTCTTCCTGTCTGTTCGTTTGGGGTTCATTTGTTATCTCTCAAAGTGCTTTCAGCTGCAGTGTTAGTATGTTCACTTGTGCTCTTTCTGTTTTATCTAATGTAGGCAACCCAGGCATAAACTTCCCCCTTAGGACTACTTTAAGGTATCGCCATAGGTTTGTTGTGTTGTAATTGTCATTGTCATTCAGTTCCAAAGAATGCTTTTTATTATCTTTCTTTATCTCTTTCCTTGAAACCATTCATTATTCAAGAGTTGTTGTTTAGTCTCCATGTGTATTTTTTTTTTTTTTTTTTGTTTTGTTTTTTGATATTGAGCTTTATTGCACGTGGTCTGATAGAAATGCATAGAAATTATATTTCAATCTTTTTGTAATTTGTGAGGTTTCTTCTGTGTCGCCAGTATGTGGTAGATTTTGGAGAATGTTCCCAATGGGGTGCTGAGTAAAAGTGTATTCTCTCGTATAATTAGGGTGGATATTCGTTAAGAGATTACTGTGAGGTCCATTTGGTGTAATCAATATCATTCAGTTCAGTGTCTCAATCTGTTTTATTCTTTTGTCCTGTTTGACCTATCTAATGGACTCAATGGGGTATTGAAGTCCGGTACTATGAGTGTACTGGGGTTAAGATCGTGATTTGTGGTCTTGGAGATTGTCTTTATAAAGTTTCGTGCACAGAGTGTTGGGGCATATATATTCATACATATTGTGAAATCTTCTTGGTGAATTGTTCCTTTTATAAAATGTTATGGCCTTCTTTGTTTCTTCTTCTGATTATCTTTTACTTTGAAAGTCTATTTTGTCTGATATTAAAATAGCAACAACCTGCTTTCTTTTGGTACCATTTTGTTGGAATATTTTTTTCATCCTTTCACTTAAAAGGTGGTGCCTATCCTTTGAATGGGGGGTAAGATGTGTTTCTTGTAGACAGCATATCTGTCTACATGACAGATATGGGTTCTGTTTCCTAATCCAATTTCCCAGTTTATGTCTTTGATTGGGGAATTTAGTCCCATTTAATATTTAAGGTTATGAACTAAGGTTTGCGCTTGCTTACTTTTTGCCTTATTGTCCATCTTTGCGGTTTGGGTTTAGGTTTCTATTTCTGGCAGTTATGTCTTATAAATTGATTTTCTCTTTCTAAAGGGTTTGCCTGGGGATGGTTGCTACCTTTCTCTGTCCTTTGAATTGCTTCAAGTAATTCTCTGAAGGGTTGGTTTTACCGGACATTGTATTCTTTTTTTTTTTTTTTTTTTTGGCTCCTTTTTCCGTGACAGGGTCTCCTGTAGCCCCAGCTGTCCTGGAAACTGCACTCTGTAGACCAGGCATGGCCTTACGAAACTCACAAGATCGGCCTGCCTCTGCTCCCGAGTGATAGGATTAGAGGCGTGCACCACAATGCTCACAGAGCATCGACATGTATTCTTTCAACTTGTTATGTCATTGGGAAGGATTTTTCTCTCTCCTTTCAACTTAATCGACATTTTTTGGCTGGGTATAGTAAACCTGGGTTGGCATCTATATGTCCTTTAAACACTGGGAATTGCTTTGCTCCAAAGGTTTTTCTTGCTTCCATAGTTTGCATTGAGAAGTCATTGTAATTCTGATAGGTTTCCCCTTATAGGTTCACTTGTTGTTTTTCTTTGTGGCTTTAAGAATTTTCTCTTCGTTTTGGTGTCTAGCATTTTATATATGATGTGGCGTGGAGAATTCTTTTCTGATCTTTATCTGTTTAGAGTTCTAATTGTGCTTCTTGTATTTGTTATTGGTTTGTCTTTTTTTTAAGTATTGGGAAAGTTTTCATCTATTTTCTGTTGAAGATCTGATCAATACCATTCTCTTGGGATTCTTCTCCTCCTACTATTCCTATAATGCGGAGGTTTGATCTTTTCAATAGTGTCCCACAGTTCCTGGGTTTTCCAACTTTTTGTGTATTTTAAAAATTTTGTCATAATCTTTTCTTGAGGTTTTTGTTGTTCTGTGTTATCTTTTATGTCTGATATTCTTTGGTTCTGTTCCATCCATTCTGCTTCTGAGGCTTTTTTCCATTCCTTCTTCTCCCTTGATTGGATGAGTGTTTGATTTCCTTTTTCACTTCCTCTTCTGATATTCTTTAGAAATTTCCTACTTCTTTTTGGAGCTTCAATCTCTTCCTGTAGCTCTTTGATTCGAATGGTTGGTTTTCCTTATCTTTTTCAGCATGGGATCTTTTCAGTGTTTTCTACTTCCTTCCGGAGTTTGTCATTCTCTCTCTCTAGGTATTCATTGAAGTTCTTCATTAAATCTTTTTCATTGTTCTTTGAATTTGCTTCTTTATAATCTGTAGTTTTTTAAGTATGTTCTCAATTTTACTTCTAATATCTGTGTCCCTGGGCCATCCCCAGGGGGATCCCACTGTAGGAATCTTCCATAGGGTTGGTAGAGCTTGGTGTGGGATTATCCTGCCCTTTCCCCTTGTTGCCTCTTCTTTGTGTTCCTGGCAATATGGGCTTCTCGCATTACCTGTAATTCCAATGTGAGTCCCTAAATGCCTCTTCACCGTAATTGAAGGCTTGCTTTGGCTTGCCTCCTCCAGTGCTTTCCTTTTGTAATCCACACGTTGGTTGGCGGGGGGGGGGAGGGGGGGCGGGGGGGGCGGTGGGGGTGGGGGGGGAGGGTGCTGCGCTTCAGCTGGTCTCTGGGAGATCTCAGATCTCAAGACTACACACAGCCCTACCTTTTAAATACCAGGACTGGGGGGATAACTCCAGCCCCACAGCCACAAAAAGCCAATTAATACAAAGAAACTAGATTAACAGATTAACTAGATTAAGTCAATCAACATTCAGCCTTGCTGAAGCACCACCAAGCTCCTACCTACGCGCTTAGGCTTCAGCTGTTCTCTGGAGATCTCAGATCCTATTTATTTATTTATATTTATTTTTGGTCTTTTTCGAGACATCTATAAGGGGGTTCCTGTGCCCCAGCTGTCCTAGAATCACTCTATAGACCAGGCTGCGGCCGTTGAACTCACAACGATCCAACTGCCTCTGCCCTCCCAAGTGCTAAAGATTAATGCGTGTGCCACTATGCCCAGCCTAGATCCTTTTTATTTTTTTAAAATAATATTTTATTATTCTTTTTTTTGAAAGACTTAATGTGCTTTGTGTGTGTGTGTGTGATGTGTGTGTGCTTGAGAAAAGGTCTACCCTGTAGCCCCAACTGGCCTGGAAACTCATGCAGATCCACCCGCCTCTGCCTCCAATGCTGAGATTAAAGGCGTGCACCTCCATGCCTGGCTTTTTTTTTTTTTTTTTTTTTTTTTTTTCCTTTTTTGAATAGGGTTTCCCTATAGCCCAGCTGTCCTGGAACTTTGCTAATATAGACCAGGCTGCCCTTGAACTCAGCAGGATTCCACCTGCTTCTGCCTCCCAAGTGCTGGACTCAGGCGTGCAACCCAGTCATGCTGACCAAACTTTCTTAAGAAGTAAACATGATTTATATTTGAAAGAACTTTGCAAAGGTTGGAAAATTTTGAAAGAGACTGAAATGGCAAACTCACATTATACAGTAAACATTGGCAAATTTCACATTATTTTCTTAAAGCATGGTAGTAATATAGTTTTGCCAGTAGTCAATGTTCATAAATTATAGTTGACATAGAATTTCAAATTTATGTTCTACTAGATATAATTACATTTTTTAGTTTGAGGAACATAACAGTTCGGTTTAATTATTATACTTCTTTCTTGGTTGGTTTTTTTTTTTATGTGTACGAATGTATTGCCTGCATGTGTATAAGTGCACCCATGTTGTGCAATGTCCCAGTGGTCAGAGGAAGGCATCAGATCCCCTGGAACTGAAGTTACAGATGGTTGTTAGCCACCATGTGGTGTTAAGTCCCACCATGGGCTCTCTAACCAAAGCAGTCAGTGCTCTTAAATGAGGATCCATCTCTCCAGCCAGATAATTTTTTTTAAAGAAAAGTAACTGCATGCCTTTAATTCCAGCACTAGCCAGAGGCAGGAGATATCTGTGACATCAAGCCAGACCTGGTCTACATAGGGGGAGTTCCAAAAATGCAGGGGCTAGCATAGTGAGACCCTGGTCCAAAAGTGTTCAACATCACTAATCATTAAGGAAATGCAAATCAAAACCACTTTAAGATATCATCTTACTCCAATAAGACTGGCTAGGATCAAGAAAACAAATGATACCAAGTGCTGGAGAGGTTGTGGGGAAAGGGGAACACTCATCCACTGCTGGTGGGAATGTAAACTCGTGCAGCCACTATGGAAAGCAGTGTGGAGAACCCTTGGAAGACTTGGAATGAACTTGCCACCTGACCCAGCCATACCACTCCTAGGCATGTACCCTCAAGACTCACCCCATCGCAGAGATACATGCACGGCCATGTTTATTTCAGCTCTCTTCACAATAGCAAGGAACTGGAACCAACCCAAATGCCCTTCAACTGATGAGTGGATAGAGAAAACGTGGTACATCTACACAATGGAGTTCTATGCAGCAGTAAAGAAAGACGACATCATGAGCTTTGCAGGAAAATGGCTGGAGCTAGAGGACATCATGCTGAGTGAAGTAACACAGTCCCAGAAAAACAAACGAAGAATGGATGCTAGTGCCAATTACCTAGTTATAAATATTTCTTGTGTAGGGCCCCTTGAGCTTTTGTCCAAAGCAGTTGGGAGTGATGCATATTGGAAACAACAACAACAAGAACAACAGAAAGGACTGCATCAATGAACTGACTGAAACAGTGAACTTCTGCTCAAAACAGTCAACTTCCACATGGAGAGTATTGAGAAAAACAGAGAGAGAGATGAAAAGCATGTTTGGCAGAATGCATGAGCTCTGGTGGAGTGGGGGGGATGGGGGGTACACGAGTCCAGATTTGATAAAAAAAATATATAAATAAATAAGTTAAAAATAAAATAAAATAAATATCTTGTAGGGTAGTGTGCACACCACAGCATGTATGTTGTTCTCACCTGCAGGATCGGTTCTCTCCCCGTCCTTCCACGTGGGACATTAAACTTGGTGGTAGGTACAGTCACCTGCTGAGCTATCTTCTTGGCCTCCTTCTTTTTTTTTTTGCATTATAGTCTACATAACCCTGGGTAGTTTGGTACTTGCTATAGATCCCAACCTGGCCTCAAACTCACAGTAATCCTCCTGTCTCAACATCCAGAGTGTTGCTATTATAGGTATGTGCTACTATGTCCAGCACCAGTCTACCTTCTTGTCTTCTGAGGCAGAGTTTTCCTGTAGCCACAGCTGGCCTGGAACTTGCTATGTAGTCCAGGCTGGCCTTGATCTCACAGATAGTGCTGGGATTAAAGGTGTATGTCTCTATACCCAGCCACCAGTCTACTTCTCAACAGGCAGGTTCCTTTCCACATTGATACAGAACTCTACTTAATTTGTGCTTGCCAGATCCTGGTAGAAATTTGGAATTCAATGCTAGATACCATACTACTAAGATAAATAATAATCTCAAAGAAGGGGCCAGGGTAGAAAAGAAACCTAGATGGATTGTCCATGAAAAGCCATGGTGGAAACCAGACTCACAAAGGAAGTTTAAGAAAAAATTAGATGTTGCAAGCAACTTTCTAGACTTGGGAGCAGCCTTGCCTGAGTGGCAGCTCTGGGATTAAGGTGCGACAGTTTAGTTTGGTTCAATAAAAAGTCCAGGTAAAAACCTAGAGTGAAACCGGGCATGGTGGTGCATGCCCTTAATCCTAGGCACTTGGGAGGCAGAGGCAGGTGGATCTCTGTGAGTTCAAGGCCAGCCTGGTCTACATAGAGAGCTCCAGGCCAGCTGGGACTAAAGGGAGACCCTGTCTCAAAAAGACCAAAAACAAAAACAAAAAAATCTAGAGTGATTCCAGCCAGATTCTGGCTTTGCTTCTGCCAGCAAATTTAGAAAGGACTGTGGGCAAGCCTGGCTGGAGTGACACTAATTCTGAGACAGTGCTGTCACTTACCCTGTGCAGGTACCTCATGCAGCTTTCTTCCTCATAATACTCCTTCAGGGAGTTATAGCCATGGAACTTCCTGGAACACATATACACACACACACAGAGGTAAACAATATCTGTTATATGATTGTGCTAATTACTCTCGGGTTTCTAAACTAACTCACTGCAATGAGAGAACACACACAGGTAGCAATTCCACTATTGCTCTGGCTCCTGCATTAAAATAATTGCAGGAGGCAGAATTTGGGGCCAAGAGCATGCTCACACATCTGGCTTCTAACCCAGACCCTGCCACTTTCTGATTGGGTGATCGCAGGCAAATGCTCAAGTTCCCTGAGCCTTAGCTGTTCCTCTGTAAAGTAGATCCAAGTCGAGACCTTCCTTGATGGGCTGTGAGGTTTATGACACTGAAGTGCTGGCCCGCATAGGCACCAGCCTATAGAAGTCTCCAAGTCAGTGTCATCTGAGGTAATTAGCAGTGGCCATTACACCTTTCGAGGTACCGTAAAACCATATTATCACTCTTGACAGAGAAACTCAAATTCAAAGGTATGTGCTGGAACTTTCAAGAGTCATTCGTGACCACTGTGATTTGAAATGAAATATCTATTGGAAAGTAAGTTACAGACAGGGGTTTGAAGTCACCAGTTCTGTCTAGATAGGAGAGCTGTGTTCACAGATCAACTGCCATTTAATAAAACCTTTAGTGCTCTAGCCAGAAAGTCCAGCAGCTCTGCTCAGTCCTGTGTTCTCAGAGGCCTGCCAAGTTCAGCATGGACTCTGATGCTGGAGTTCCATCCTAGGCCAAAGGACCTTGAATATCTTATTCGTTCCTGACTCAGGGTAGGGCCTCTGGT
This sequence comes from Rhizomys pruinosus, assembly GCA_009823505.1. Classification (NCBI taxonomy): domain Eukaryota; kingdom Metazoa; phylum Chordata; class Mammalia; order Rodentia; family Spalacidae; genus Rhizomys; species Rhizomys pruinosus. The sequence goes on from VZQC01002915.1 coordinate 947,450, forward strand.
TTCTTTGACTCGGGTCTCCAAGATGTCCTGACTCCCCCAGAGCTGTGGATCTCTTCCACCTCCAGCCTTCTTAGGTTATCTGTCTGGAAATGACCCAGGAAAGCTCAGGCCAAACCATTAGGGACCACTGGTGGGGAGAAGGCCGTGTGCAGAGATAATGTCCAGGGGACCCAGGGCTCTGTCCTCGTGAATTCAGTCCTCTGTGGTTTCTCGAAGCAGTCCATTCCTCCAGCACTGCTGGTGACGGATTTGTGAGGAGGCTGCCCCAAACCGGGTGTGATTACAAAACTGCTATCACTCAATACTACTAATGAGAAAGAACTTTACAAGATTTGAGGGACATTCTTTTTTTGGGCTTAAATTTAGAAGAAAAATGGGAAATTTAAATTAGATTGGTTTTTTAAAATTAAGTACCATAGTAAGTCATATACTGTATCTTTTTTTTTTTTGGTATTTTTGAGACAGGGTCTTCCTTTAGTCCCAGCTGGCCTAGAGCTCCCTCTGTAGACCAGGCTAGCCTTGAACTCACAGAGATCTGCCTGCCTCTGCCTCCCGAGTGCTGGGATTAAAGGTGTGCACCAACCACACCCGGCACATACTGTATCATAAAAGAAGTGGGTGTTATGCATTTTCACCTTTAAAAAATTTTATTATGTGTATGAATGTTTTGTCTGCATATATGTAAGTGTATCCATATGTGCAATGCCTGTGAGGCCAGAAGAGGGTGTTGGATTGCCTGGAAATGGAGTATAGACAGTTGTTAGTCTCCATGTGGGTGCTGGGAATGGAGCCTGAATCTTCTGCAAGAGAGCCAGTGCTCTTCATAGCTAAGCCATCTCTCTAGCCTCCTCTAGCCTCCATTTTTATCTTTTTTTTTTTTTTTTCTTTTCTCCAGACAGGGTCTCCCTGTAGCCTCAGCTATCCTGGAAGTCACTCTGTAGACCAGGCTGGCCTTGAACTCACAAAGATCCGCCTGGCTCTGCCTCCTGAGTGCTAGGATTAAAGGTGTGCGCCACCATGCCTGGCTCCATTTTTATCTTTTAAACAATTTCCGTTTCTATTTGCTTTGAGAGACTGTTTACAGGCATGGTCAAGTTTATCTGGTATAAAAAGGTTACTAAAGTTGGGGGCTGGAGAGATGGCTCAACGGTTAAGAGCACCAACTGCTCTTGCAGAGGACCTGGGTTTGATTTCCAGCATTCACATGGCGACTAAGAACCGTCTTTAACTCCAGTTCCAGGGGAATCCAACGCCCTCTTCTGACCTCCGAGGCATTGCATGACAAGGGCGCACCAACCTACATGCAGACAGTACCCTCATACACATAAAAAAAAATTTTTTTAAAAAAAGGTTACCAAAGTCTCAGGAAGAAGCAAAGTTGGGATCTCAAGCCCTCAGGTCATTGACAACCTACTGAGGGCACATCTGCTAGCTTCAGAAAGTCAGAGGTCAATTCTACATTTCTAGTGAGATTTCTAACCTCAATTACAAGGTACTTATACCAGCAAAGAAGACACTGCCAGGCCATAATCCCAGGGTCCAGGCAGGGAAAGAATAAACCAGAGAGATGGATAGGGATTGCATTTGCATCACATATTTAGGCTCCCTACAGATAGTGGTTATGTGTGTTTTCTTTAAAACACACAGGTCTCTGGTTCATCTTTTGTTTCTACCTTGGAGATACTTGGCCATCTAATTATGAGCATGGTATGAAAGGTACTTCCTTTCCTCCACTGCCAAGGCCAGACCTAGGTGGCACTGATCTTGTCCAGTGCTGAGGTGGGACAGGTAGCAGTGTATGGATGAGGACAACTAGGGTGACCACACTTCACTCCTCAGTGCAAGCTGCTTGTGCCATGTGGGATGAATGGTCATATTCTCTACCCATTTTCCAAGAGATTAGAATTTTTTTTAGATTAGAATTTTTGCGTGTTTGTGAAATCTTCTTTTAAGCACCAGATACTTATTCAAAGGAAAAGAAGCCACTAAGACAAAGTGGTGGCACGGGGGGCTGACCTGCAGCCTCCAGCTGGCATCTGCCCCACAGCAGTCCTTGGGAACCCACCTCATCACGTTGTCGTCAATCTGCATCAGAGATGTAGCTGTGTAGAGCCGGCTCAAGTCTGTGTCCTCCAGGCTCTGGGGTTTCTTAACATGGTCTCCGAAAAGAGCTTGTCTGGAACAAGACACAGAAGCAAACAGCAATGCAGAGGAGAAATCTCTGCAGTGGAGCCTGTTTCCCAGCAAACAGCAATGCAGAGGAGAAATCTCCGCAGTGGAGCCTGTTTCCCAGCAAACAGCAATGCAGAGGAGAAATCTCTGCAGTGGAGCCTGCTTCCCAGCAAGCAGCAATGCAGAGGAGAAATCTCCGCAGTGGAGCCTGTTTTCCAGCAAACAGCAATGCAGAGGAGAAATCTCCGCAGTGGAGCCTGTTTCCCAGCAAACAGCAATGCAGAGGAGAAATCTCCGCAGTGGAGCCTTTTTCCCAGCAAGCAGCAATGCAGAGGAGAAATCTCCGCAGTGGAGCCTGTTTCCCTGCCCAGTCAGGCCAGGAGTGTCCTTCTGCCATAGGACCGAGCAATTCGATAAATTAGACACATAGCCCTTCAGTGGGGCAGAGATGACAAAGGGTACAAGTGCCTTTAAATGGCCCAGTCTAGCTAGAGGGGAAGAGAAAGAACAGTGATAAGAAGGGTTAAGCTTGCAGGGGCCTGGGGTCCAAGCAGTGCCAATGACCCCCTCTCAGCTTCCTGTCATGTGCCTGAACACTGAGGGCCAGCTAAGATCCGCCCTAAAGCCCTGCACAGAGGCATCCTGGGGAGGGGGGGCTACCTCAGCAATGACAAGCCACCTCAGTACTTTATTGTCTTATCTTCCTGGGAGTTACCAAGGCAGAAAGTGACTTGTGAATTTGCAGCTGGGATGTGTTTGTTCTGACCAAGTCCCTAATACATTCAGCAGATAGTCTGCACCCAGTTTTCTTTTCCTTCTTGGAGAAACAGGAGTCCTGGATTTTAGTGAGTCCCAAGGAGTTGGGCATCTCCTGAGACAGAATGGATGGTCGCATACCTATGAGATAGGATGATCTTCTTCATGTTGTCTGCCATGAGGAAGTTGTAGAAGCGCCGGCATTGGTCCCACTGCATGAACGTCTCCTGGGCCCTGGAAGAAGAAAGCAAGAGTGAGGGACTGGAAGAGGCGCCAGGGCTGCCATGATGATGTGGATGCTGTGCTTTCTGGGTATGGGCCTGTGCTTTGGACGACAGCTTTGAAGTAGAGTGTTCAAACATCTATGAGAGAAGCTGAAAGACCCTCTGAAGAGCCCTGGAGGCCTAGAAAGGAACAGTCGGTAGTTGGTGGCATTCCCGACACCCTCCTGGACTTCTGAGTTTGCTCCAACTGGTTAGAAGTAAGTGGGTAGTGAAAAGGTTTGTGATGTGCTTATAAAGCACAGGATGATGCTTTAAGCTTAAAGTGGAGAACAACACCACCTCCCAAGGTCAAAGGTCATGACATCCATGGGACCTCTCCATATTCTGCAGGCAGAGAAACAAGTCGGTCACCACAGGTGACTGACACATGTTCACACTCACACACATCATACAATAATAAGCAAGGATTTGGGAGACAGAGGCAGGCGGACCTCTGTGCCAGCCTGGTCTACATAGTGAGTTCCAGGACAGCTGGGGCTACAGGGAGACCCTGTCTGGAAAAGGCAAAAATAAAAATAAATAAATATATATATATAAACACATATACATATATATAATAAATAAAATAAAAAGAAATGTATGAATCGCCGGGCGTGGTGGCGCACGCCTTTAATCCTAGCACTTGGGAGGCAGAGGCAGGCGGATCTTTGTGAGTTCAAGGCCAGCCTGGTCTACAATGTGAGTTCCAGGACAGCTGGGGCTACAGGGAGACCCTGTCTCGAAAAGACCAAAAAAAAAAAAGAAATGTATGAAACAAAGAAGTGCAAAGTATGAACACTGTTTGGGTCCCAACTCAAAGAAATCAATGGCTAAAACCCATCTGAAACAAAGAAACATGAACATTGGGTAGAACCAGTATTTGTGGTTATAATGAAAAAACATTTTTCTAGTCTTGGAATTTGCTTTAAAATAAGCCAGTTTAAGGGCTGGAGAGATGGCTCAGCAGTTAAGAGCAGTGGCTGTTCTTGCAGAGAACCCAGGTTCAGTTCCCAGCACCCACACAGTGGCTAACAACTGTCTGTAACTCCAGTTCCAGGGGACCTGATGCTCCCTTCTGGCCCTCGGCAGGCTTTGCATGACATGGTTACACTTACATATATGCAGGCAATACATTCATACACATAAAATAAAAATAATAAGTAAAATATTTAAAATAACTGAGTTTACTGGTGAGTGAGTGGATTAATTAAGAATAGCCTTGAT